>RXID01022272.1:747500-1275512 GCA_005019695.1 Trichopus zeylanicus subsp. travancoricus
TACCAAGTCAACTTGAAGCTCTGCTGATCTCAACTCTAATAAAATACAAAGTTGTCTTCACATAGACATATAAGGAGATGCCAAGACTAAATAGAGGGTTAGTGGAACTTGGAAGATGACACAAGGCCAAGAAACTAGAAGCTAAGATGGCTACATCAAGATATTACACTCAAGGTGAAGGAGGAAATTGACAAGCTCCACCAAGCTAAATCTAAATTCATATGTGTAACTATCTGAAGTGGGTGGCAAACATCATTCTGGTCAAGAAAAAAAAGATGGTAGGGTATGAGTGTGCATTGGTTTTAGAGATTTAAACAAATCTTATCCAAAAGATGTTTTCTACCTATCTCGCATCAACACCCTAGTAGATAATACTTATGGCAATGAAATGGTGTCTTTCATGGATTGATATGTACGATACAATAAGATATGCCTCACACTAGAAGACAAAGGGAAGATTTTCTTTACTACTCTTGTGGAACTTATTGTTGCATGGTCATGCCATTTGGACTGAAGAATGCTCAAACAACATACCAATGGACCATGATGATGATCTCTGACAACATGATCTACAACTACCTGGAGGTGTACCTTGATAATATTATAGTCAAGTCCTAAACCAAGGTAGAACACATCTCGACCTTAAAATGAGCCCTCCACCAATCTTGGGAGCATCAACTAAGGATGAACCCAAAGAAATGCGTGTTTGGATTCTTGTCGGGGAAGTTGCTTGGTTTCATGGTAGCTTGTAGGGGAGTTTAAGTAGGTCTGACTATAGCATGGGCCATTGTAGAAATGCCATCCCCAAAGAACATTGAGGAGCTTGGCAATCTAATCAGGAGATTATAGTTCATATGAAAGTTTATACCTCAACACTCTGGAGTGTCAAAAACCTTTTGATCAAATCAAGAAGTACCTTCTCAAGCTACCAATACTCATGATGCCAATCTCAAGATGGCCATTGATACTATATGTTGCCATCACCAAAGAGTCAATTGGCATCATATTGACATAAGAGGATGAAGAAAAGAATGAAAGGCCGATATACTATCTTAGATAAACCATGTTGGAGTATGAGAAGAAGAATTCAAAGAAGGAGAAGACCTTTTTGGCTCTAGTATGAGGCTCCCAATAGTTAAGGCATTATTCCATGGCTCACAAGGTACTCATATTGGCTCAAATGGATTCAATCAAGTTCATGTTTGATAAGCCAATACTATTAGGGCAAATTGCACGATGTCAGATACTCCTAGCTGAATTCATCCTCAAGTTTGTAATAAGGAAGGTAGTCAAGAGGCAAGCTATAGTTGATTATCTTGTCAATTTCCTATTGTTTGCCACTGACTCAACTTAAGAATTGTCCCTTAATGAGTATATCTTGCTCATTTATAATGAAGACCATGCCAAGTCATGATCCTTGCACTTTTATGGCACCCTGCACCAAGTAGGTGGAGGAATAGATATCATTCTAATCACACATAAAGGAGTTTTCATGTCTTGAACATATCCGCTTGGATTTTCTTACACCAACAATCAAGCTGAATATGAAACACTTATAGCCAGTGTGCATTCAATGCTTTCTCTTGGAGTCAAGTATCTCAAGATAAAGGGGACTCAAAAGTCATCCTACATGTTTTGAGCCAATAGTGCACTAAAGCTTGGAGTATTGTGACTTAGCAATGCAATTTGAGGTTATTAGTGCCCATGTCCCAAGAACCAACAATGCGCTAGTAGATGCACTGATGTTATTCGGATTGATGTTTCACAACTACTCTAGCAAGATACTAGACCTGATCCTTCTCTAGGAGAACCCGTAGTTGATAATCAAGTTAAATGACCCACTTATTTGAAGATGAAAAGAGTCACACAACCCCAAAGCTGTAGCTCATGTCCTCCTAATGAAGCTAGTAAATATCAACAATGATGGTAACACATGGTTTTATGACATTGAGAATTTCTTAGAGAAGGGGGTTTTCCCTGAGTATGCTATCAGAGATGTTGTGAAGTTGTTCAAAGGATGACAACTCGATGTGCAATCCTAGGTGACACCCTTTACAAAAGGTCATTCAATGGGATCCTACTAAGATGCCTAGACAAGAAGAAGTCTGTTAGATCCTCGATGAAGCTCATGTAGAGTATGTGGACGCCATGTTAACACAAATCTTGGCCAAGAAAATAATCAGAATAGGGTATTGTTGGCCTGCAATAGAGAAAGATTGTAGTGACTTCATAATAAGATGCTAGGAATGACATATCCATGTCGACAAGATCCATGCTCCTATATTCTCTCTCCACACTCTATCAGCACACAAAACATATATGGTTTTTGGCGACACTTTTCCTATGCCAATCGTGAAAATACTAGTCATTCCTAATATTTATTGACACATGTAGTCATTCCCAGCATTTATTAATAAATGCTAGGAATTCTTAATTTTTTTAACCAAATGCTAAAAATGTTTCAATGTTCCTAACCAAACATTAGGAATTTCCCAATGGTTCTAACCAAATGTTGTGAATTTCCAAGCATTTTGACAAAAAAACATTGAGAAATCCCCTTAAGCCAAACAACCTGCCCACCCTCCCCCTCCCTTCCTCCCTCTTCCTAATCTAACCCAAGTATCAAGCCTCCTCCCACCCGTTAGATACACCTGCTCATCTCTGTGCCCACTAATATGCTAGTCGTGCTCGCTAGCATTTCCTACCAACTGTCCTCACCCTTCTATCAGCCCTGCCCCCTCGCAGCTCAGATTTTGGCCCTGCCCTCTCACCAACTCAATTGCTAACCCTCCCACTTACTGGCTGAGTTGCCATCCCTACCCACAAAGGAACCTTTGAATTTGGAATCAAGGCCCCTTGAATCTACTCTATTTCTTGATAGTTTGCCCAATTTTGGCCCAATTTATCGCGAATTTGAGGTAATTACATGCTCCTAGGTTCTTCATCTTCATTGTTATTTTTTCCAGTGATTTTTTATTTTTT
This sequence comes from Trichopus zeylanicus subsp. travancoricus, assembly GCA_005019695.1. Lineage (NCBI taxonomy): Eukaryota > Viridiplantae > Streptophyta > Magnoliopsida > Dioscoreales > Dioscoreaceae > Trichopus > Trichopus zeylanicus. Next base: position 750,483 of record RXID01022272.1, read on the forward strand.
TTGCATTCGAATCTTGCTTGAATTTTGATTTGCAAATTATAGAGCATTGTTAATTTATTCATATGAAGGATTGATCTACTTGCATATCTATCTTGATTTGTTTTCATTGCACATGGATTTAATTGACTGGAAAAGTAGATGTCTAAAATCTAGAAGTTATGTTCCTTTTGTGAAATTAAGATGTTGAATTAGTTGTTATTAGGTAGATCTTTTTGTTCGAAAGTATGTTGATCAATTTTAGGGATTTTTTTTATAAAAGTTGATTATAGGAAAAAAGGCATGATTTTGGAGTAGTTTTGAGCATTGAAAATGCTGAAGTTTCCCTTTTTTGGAGGTTTAGCTTGTATGCACCAATTTACTGCTCATAGGTGGACATTTGGTAGGCTTAGGGGCTATTTGGATCAATTCCCAACAGCCCAAATTGGGTGAATTGGGTGAATTAGAGACCCAATTCCCCCAATTCATTCACCCAATGTTTGGGTGCTCATACAAATTTGAAAATGATTGAAATTGGCAATTCTAGCAATTCCCAATTACGAGTATGAATTTTGAACTGAGGGAAGAGGAATTCATAATTTTAGTCAGAATTGCTTGTGGCCCACTAACATAAGGGAACAATAGGAATTGAGAATTCTTCACCCAATTTTCTGCCATTCATACCCATAATCGTCTTCTTCCCATGATCTTTTCTTCCTTGATCTTCATCTCATAGTCTTCTCTTCCCTAGATCCATCTTCTTCCCTATCACACTGGTGCACTTCGAGACAGAGATCACAACTTCTCTTTCTTTCTTCTCGTGATTTTTTTTCCCTAATCTTCTTTCTTCAATCTTGTTCCCTTGATCTTCTCTTTCCTTGTTCCATCTTCTTCACCATCATATTGGTGCACTTCCAAACAAAGATTGTAGCTTCTCATCTTGGCTGGCACCTCGAGGTCCCATCCCTCTCAACTCCCCCCATCTCCGATCTTTGCTTCTTGATCTACACCAATCTTTAGGTACTGCATCACACATCCTTCTCAGCTACCCCCATCTTCTAATCTCTAATTTGCTCCAATCCATTGCTAGAGCCCAAATCTCTGCTTGCTTTTTCTCTTTCTACCTTTATGGTCAAAAAGCTAGCCTGGTCCAAGCTGATTTTTGAACCAGTCGATGATTTGATATTTTCTTCTTTGAATTCTCATGTTTGAAATTTCTTTTTCTTTAACCTATTATAGAGACTGCTACAGCTTTACTATGACATCCATCATGTTGTGTCTCGGTTATTTATCTATAAGAAATGTTCAATGTCTTCTTTCAATTAAAACAATATTGTAATTTTTATCATAATTATACCTATCTAATATATGTAAGAAATGTTTAATGCCTTTTATTAAATATATTGTAATCTTTATTTAACAAATTGCATCTGTAGGTGGAAGCCAAACAAAGTTTAGAAAGTTGCAAAGAAATATTTGAACCAACATTCACTTAAGGAATGAAGTAATTTTGATGAAGAGACACTTGTAAATTTCAACAATATTAAGAAGCACCAACTTATCGCCAAAAAACCAAATGGTTTAAGCAATGAGTACATTATGGTATGTCTACCTTGAAGATTTAGTCTAAAATGCATTAAGTTTTTGGTATTTATTACCAGTGCTATTTTGAGCTATATGTTATCCAATGATTTCAAAATTGTTTGTTACTCGCTAGTTATCTGACATTATTAGTTAAATGCTTTTCCTAAAAAAATCAGAATGCACATGTCAAGTATGCAGATTTTGATGCCATTGCATAACCTAAATTTAATTTGAATGATATATTTAATGAATGCATGCTAAATAGATTTTTCACTTGTCTTTTTTAATCACAAATCTTATTATATCATCTTAAGGCTTATTTGATCTGCTAATTTTTGTACGATATTTCTTCTTTTCTCATTGGTATGTAAGATAACAATGGTAATAGTTTCAATTATGCAATTGAAAAGTCTGTAACAGTTAGCTTTTTGAGCTATAAAATATGTTTCTCCCATGCTTGATGTAAATAATCAATGAACTCAAATAAATTAGTATTATTGTTGTGTGGACGAAGATTGAAAAACCAAAATCATGAACAACTAAATTGAAGCTTGACTTTGTGGAGGATGAGAATTTGATAGATCTGCAAGAAAGTCACTTTTTGCATATTCACACCAAACTCTAGCATGGAAGTGGTCGTATAAGTATGATTGTTTGGTTACAATAGAAATTGTTGGCAAAAGAATTGTGTATGATGGTCAGTATAATGTGAATCATGTCAATGTAGGCTTTGATTCTGTCATAAAATTCTATAGTACAAGATTAAGTGTTATGGTAATCTTTAAATCTATATTAATGGCTTGGCTTGTGCTTTGTTCTTTCTGTAGTTTCTTTGCTTGTAAGGTAACCATTCTAGTGGTTGCTGAGAGATTTTTCAAACATTGCTATCATAAAAAATCCACCATTCTGGATATTGCAAGATAACCATAAATTGCAAAAGCTAAAGTTTTTTACTCAACCATGATTAGTGTCATTGTTGATGCCTTATGCAGGTTGTTGAGGTACCATGGACTCCTCAGAGCATGGATGACATATCTAGATTAACCTATAATGTGTTTTTGGCATCCATATTTGAACTAGTTTTTTCTTCCTTATCTTACAATGTTGCTTCTGTATTTTTTATGGATTTATTTCATGTCATGCACCATGCATATGGTGAATGGCCCATCTTAAACATCGTACGACTAATGGAATAATTCAGTAATTTGCAAATTCTTCTAGTTTTTATCTTGAGAAGCTCTACTAGTGGATTGCGATATAGCACAAGGGAGGCTCCCAAGTTGATAGCTGCTGATATTATTGCCCAATTGCAGTTCATATAGATAATTATTTAATACTATTTCCTTATATGTTTAGTTTTAACTACAATCATGACTTTAGCTATATGTTCATTGTTGAGATGGCTCCTATAGTCTAATTGATGCAATTTGTTTGTGTCATTAGTGTTCTTTTTGTATTTATGGCATTCTTGTTATGTTTTTTGCCATTGGGAAGTTGATGCCCATTTCATTCCTATGTGGAATTAGATTGCATTGAAGTGGTATGATGGCAATTAGAGTAATATATTTAATAGATTCAATTTACCAATTTGATTTATTAATGTATTTAGGATGCTTAGAGGATTCATTACACTAAATTTAGTATTGGGAACCTTGATGCCATAACTGAAGCACATATAGTACAACAAGAAGAATATGAACATAGAAGGAAGTGCCACCAAGATTGATGTTACTATCCTACATAGTTTATCTATTTACCAATGCAAACAAGCATCAAAACCAAATTGGGAACATAAGTTTGTTATAATATCTTTTACAAAGCAAAATAGATAAAATGATCTGAGCACTCTTAATTATATCCTCTGCTGGATAGCCTAAATTGCATCTTTGCTAAAAGCTTCATAAAAATTATGTGCATGTACCAATAAAACATGTAATATTCATTGATAGAATAGAGCTCTAGCTTGAATCCCAACATGAGAAACATAGTAGCTATCCGATAAGTTTGTTCTTTTGCCCAACTTATGGATACTATTAGTTTTGAAATAAGTTTTATATTTGAGATCGAAAGAAAAGGTTTTCATCTAACATGTGATTAAATTTGCTTGCTTTGCTTTTCCTACTATAATTCATGTACTAACAATGTTGCTCTGCCCTGTTGGCACACTATTGGTGAATGAGCTTCTAACCTATAGTGCTTTTTTTTTACTTGGTATAAATTTGAGAATAAGCATGTGTTTGTTGCACTTGAATTTACTATTGTTCTGTAATTTTGATTGATGGATGATAACAAGGATTTAGAATTACTAAATATTCAAACGGGTGGCTTTATTGTTATTGTAGCTATGTGTATCATAATTTAATTATTGAGGACAAGAGAAACCTTTGTTTGAACATTGAATAGATTGTCAATAGAGAGATGCTTAGGAGAGATATGTTTGAACATACACTATGCAGTGAGAGAAGTAATTGTCAAGAGTACTTGAGGATCAATCTTTGAATGTTTTTAAATTTGTCTAATATGTTGAAGGACTACAACCTTCTACATGACCATGATATATAATTATTGAGGAACAACTTATAATATTTTTGCATTATATTGGCTTTTACTCAAGGAATAGGAGCATGAATATAACATTCGTACATTCGAGTGAGACAATTAGTCAATATTTTAACATGTGGTTGTGAGCTATATATAAAATTTAAGATGAATTCATGACTTTAGCAGTCTTCTCGACTAGTATAATCATTTTGAGCAATTCTAATTATTATCCATGGTTAAAGATATGTTATTGACAATATTTTGTTTCTATCACAAATGAAATATATATTTTAAATTTTTATTGTACCCTATGTCAGATTATAATGGTTTGATTGATGGAACACATATTCTTGCAAAAGTTTCATCTAACATGGTTGCACATTTTTGAGGACATAAGGAGTATCACACAAAATGTGCTAATAATAATTGATGTTGAGCTAAGGTTTCTTTATGTTTTGGCCTAATGGGAAGGACCTGTGAATGACTTTGCTATTCTAAAAGATGCTACTACCTGACTTGCATCCAATATACTAAGATAGATAGAAGGTAAGATTCGTAAGTTATAAATATTTTGGGCTTTTACTAGATTTTATTTTGATTTTGTTATGCCAGTTCTAGGCAAATACTTTCTTATTGATGCTGGCTACATGACAATGGCTAGTTTTATAGCACCATACAGAGGTGTTAGGTACCATATGAAGGAACATGTCAAATGGATACCACAAAATGCAAAGGAGTTGTTCAATTACTAATGCACATCACTGAGGTCCAAAATTGAACATGCTTTTGGGGGCATTGAAGAATTGATTCAGTATACTGGCCGAGACTCGATTCTTTCCATTCAACACTCAGGCTGTTGTAGTTTTGGCGTGTTGTATGTTACACAACTAGACAAAGAACCCATAGAATTGATGTTAGATGAAGATGAAGCAGTATAGATGAAGAAGAAAAGGATTCATTGTATATGGGTTCCACCCTCTTGGTGCAACATGAAGAGAACCAGAAGTGTGTTAAGTTGAGGGGTCAATTAGGTACTGAGATGTGGGAGGATTACAATAACCACTAGACTTCCTCCTTGTATGAATAAGTATTTTATTATGTTATTTGTGCTATGAACTTTCTATGATGAGTTGTTTGATACTCCTTTGTTGACTGTCATTGGCAATACTATTTGTTATAGCTCTATATATCTTTCTTTACTAAAATGTTTGTATTTTTTTGTAAGGGATGGACTTTTTCAGATTTGAAGATATTGACTCCCAGTTGATGATTGACTCAATGAATAAGTATTCAAGCCTTGCTATTGTTGAGACACAAAAAAATGCCAAAGGAACCCAAAGAGTGAAATCATCAAGGTCACATAAATTTCATAAGATTTGGTCAGAGATGGAATCTCAGTTCTTTATTATGTTTTTTGCTAAGTAAGTGTATGCCAGGCTAAAGTAATACAAGTGTTTCAAGTGGCCCGTCTTTGTGTCAACTACTATTGTTGTTAATGTCTAGTTCAATAGTGACTTTACTGCTAATAATGTTGATGGTCATTATAGGACCTTGAAGAAGCACGTGGCCATAATCACAAAGGACCTATTTGGATAAATTCTCAATCTGGAATTGAGGAATTCAGAGAATCATTGGAATTGTCCAACTCCCGTGTTTGAATGAATATTTTTTGAATGAAATTAAAAATTGATTAATTCTCTAAATTTTCAAAAAAATATATTAAATTTGGCACAAAAGAAAAAAATATAAATATAATTTATAAACACAATATATTTTTTTAAAAAAATAAATACTTTATTTATAAGTAAATAGAACAATATAATATATTAATATTAGAAAAATACTATGTTAATTAAAAAATTGATATAAATTTAAAAGTGGCCCAAAAATAAAGAATTCTATAATTATAATACAAATAATTAGGATTTGTTTAATATGTTTTTTCTTGTTAAATAGTTTGATAAACATAAAATACATATATATTAAATTAAATATTAAATTTAGTACAAAGTACTAAAAAATAAATATATAATTTATAAGTGTAACATATATACTATTTTTTAAAAATAAATATTTTATTTATAAGTAAATATAATAATATAATATATTAATACCAGAAAATACTACGTTAATCAAAAAATTAATATAAATTTAAAAATGGCCAAAAAATAAAGAATTCTATAATTATAATACAATTAATTTAGGATTTATTTAATATATATTTTTTGTTAAATAATTTGATAAATGTAAAATACATATTTTCGTAGAAACATATTTTATTATGGAAAAAAGTAATATAATTATTAAGGTAGTCCATAGATGGAGAATTATATAAATATAATAAAATTAATTCAAGATTTTTTTTATTATATTTTAGCTAACATGTTAAATATTTTGATAAACTTAAAAATTATAATTTTTTTAAAATACATTTTTTGGTTAAATAAATATTTTAAAATTAAAACAAGTATATTAATATTAAAATTTTTGGGCCCCACCATAATTCTCTAGAATTGGATGAATTTCTCTTAAAATTTTCGAAATTCAAAACTGGAATTGGGAAAAGGGTAGGAATTATCCAGTTCTTTCAAATCCAGATTTTGGAACCGAATAAAACACCTAAATTAGGAAATTAGACTTTTAATTTCTCCAATTCCCTCAATTCTAGGGTTTTGGAATCCATCCAAATAGGCCCTAAGTTAAGGGATTACAATAAAGTGGGTTGGAATAACACTAATAGGATGATCACTGCCACTAGGCAAGTATATTTCGACATCAAAATTGTAAGCCAAAATAAAAAATTATTATACAAAATCAATTTTTCATCATTGAAATATTACATTATTTATGTATTTGGCCAAAATAAATTATGCAGAAGGTCAAACAAGAACTAGCCAATTTCATTGTATGATGAGTTACTCTTTATCTATAGAATGGATTCTACTACTGGTAATATCGTGAGATCATGCTATGATGATTTTAGAGGGGAGCTAGATAGAGATGTAAAGGTAGAAGAGCAACAAATAGTTGGGGATGATGATTCTGATTCTCCTAGTAGTTCTAGGCGAAGCACATGTGCAGTTCGGACAAGAGACAATGTCACGTCTGACTCCAAAGGCAAAATATAGGCAACTAGTTCCCATGATACCTCCAAGGCATAGAAAAAGAAGTGGAATATGTAGAATAATGAATTGGTTGCAAAGTTGGTGGAGGGCGTGCGCAAGGATGCGTGCAGCATTAAGTTAATTTTGAGGGAGGGATTCATGGAAGAAAAATTTATACACCATACTGAACCGATTCAGAGGGGAAAATTTTAGCGCTTCATTCTTAAAGAATGCTTATAGGCACTTGCTTGGTGATGATGCCCATGGCATGGCCTTTAGAAATGTATGGACAACAACGCTAGGGTTGAATGGGTAAAAGAATTCGTCGACCAGTAGCCGTGATATATCATTTGATTATGACCATGCTTTGAATTGGTGTGACTTTATCTATGATAATGTTAAATCTTAACTATTAACTAGACTATGTTGTGACTTTCTATATTCTATGACTATCTATTTTATGTTTTGTATGTTATTGTTCTATATGCATATATTGCATTCTCTCTTCAAAGGCTGACCATGTGCCTATTTCTGAGTTGTATGTTGTGTCTCAACGACTGATTGTGTACCTATATGTTATATGTTATTCATGAACTTATTTTTATATTGTATATGAATGGCCGATTATGTACCTATATGTTATATGTTTGATGAAGAAGGCTAACTATGTGCCTATTTCTTTTTTGTATGTTGTATAAGAAAGGTTGACTATGTGTCTATTTATTTTTTATAGGTTGTATAAAAAAAACTGATTGTGCGCCTATTTATTTTTTATATGTCATATGAAAAATACCTTTTATATGCCTATTTTATTTTTTGTATGTTTTGTCCTAGTATCACAGACTGATTGATGCTTTTAAATCGTTGGTAGAATGCATTATTATGTTTTATTGTGTAGAAGATGCCTGAGTATTTGCACCTTGTGGCAAAACTAAACGGATTCTCAGGTAATTATTACAAATTTTACAATTCTTTAGATGAGGCAACTATAGCTTCATAAGAATATGAAACAAAAATAGGCATTAAATCTATTGTCAATCCTTCGGAAGAATATCTACTGAAGAAAAAACTTCTTTTTGTATTATTATGTAAAAATTTCATATTAAATGTTTATATATTTTTCCTTTAATATTTGTAACAAAATCTATATGATAGTTAAGTTGTTGTATGCAATGCATTTTAATTTGGTAAATAATTATAAATTTTCATTATTACTATGTCTATAATTGTTACCCTTTCAACTTTAATATTATTTTGAGACGAAAACAAAATTTTTTGTACATTTTTTTAAAATCTCAATACCTATAAATTATCTATTTCTTATTTAAAATATATTTTATTAATTTAATAATTTTTTAAAAAAATATTCCATTTTTTTAACTTGTTAAATATTATAAATATGCAACCCTAATATTTATGTATATTTTTAACCACCAAAATATGTCTAATTTTTATACTAATTTAATATTTATATTTATCTAAAAAATAAATATGATGAAATCAAAACAAGGGGTAATCTCATCCATTTGAAATTGGGTGACTATATCCTCAATTTGAACTTCAACCAAATACCAGAATTTCAAGAATTGACGAAATTGATTGATTTCCACTTACAATCCAAACAACTGAATTTATTGAATTTGGGGAATTGACAATTCCTCTTCTTTACTCCAAAAGTGCATTCAAATACCGAAATTTATCAATTTGACTAATTCCCCCAATTCTTTGGAATTGGCTAATTGACAATTTCCCCATTTTTGAATCTGGAATTGATCAAAGCTGCCCTTTAACTTCTTTTTGTTTCCTCGATTATGTATTCCTAATACAACTCAAACTTGCTATGTCACTATATGTTCACTAATTCTGTTAATAGTTCTTTGATGAGTGAACATTTCAATTTGCTAATCAGTTCCTTAACAAGTATGTTCTTTTGAGTGTTCCATGCTATTAATAGTTCTTTGAGCTACTTAACTATTTTTTATTGGTGATGACTTTGTCAAGGTAGGATTCGATATTTAACATATATTTTTGAAACAAAAAGAGTTCTATTGTTCAATCTCTTCAGTCTATCAATGATCTCGATATCCATTGAAATAGCAATTGTTTTCTTTTGTTACCCTTTTTTGATTTACTTGAGATATTAGTGACATTTATGGAATTTTTTCTTTCAATTGAAAACTGAGTATGTGCTATCTACACACACATTTAGCTATCCAAGATAATGTCAATATCTTTACTGATTTGTTAGTAATAAAAAGAATTATATAACTTTGTAGCCACTGATACTTGATTATGTTGATTATTATTATTGTTGTTTGGTTCATGTTTCATTTCCAATGTCATATGAGATCTAGATTGGATGTGGATTAAGGTGGTGTTATTACCACTTTGATATTAGAGTTCTAACTTTCATTGTCTTCTCACCCTAAATTAGCATGATAGACAAGAGTTGAATCAAGATAAAGAATTGACTGGACCAGAGATACATTGAAGGAGTTAGTGAATTTCTCAAATATTCTTATAGAAACAAGAGTCATGACCAGTTGATAAGTTGTCCATGCAATGATTGTATGAATATGTACAACCAAACACCGAAAGAGGTTCATAAACACATAATAGTAAGGAGATGGAGTTCATTGTATGCTAAATAGACTATTTATGGAGAAAAGCCATGGTACTAGTAGGAAACCCAAATAGCTAGGTTTCAGAGTCAAATGTAGTTAATGATGACGATTGGGATGAGAGCGAATATTTGTTGCATGATGCATTTGGTGTTTCAACCAAAGATATGCCACTAGAAGTTCCTATAAAAGATGATATAAAATTCTTCCAACTACTAAACAAAGATAATAGAGAGTTACACCTTAGATGCAAGAACTTTATATTCTTATCCTTCATTATGTGATTGATAGTTGTGAAGACCAAGTGTCAATGGAGTAACCAATCATTCAAAATTCTATTGGAGACTATGAAGCAGACATTCCATGAACTGAATTCATTTTCCAGTTCTTACCTTGAAGCTTGGAATATTGTAAAAGACTTAAGGCCTCAAATACACAATGATTCATGCTTATCCCAATCATTGCAAGCTATATAGGAACAAGAGTGCATCAGATACATGTTGCAAGGATCATAAATCACCTTGATACAAGCAAGTGAAAACCCAAGATGATGTTGATGGTCAGGAAGTGAATAATATACCAATAAATATTGTTAGGTATTTTCCCTTAAAGCTAAGATTATAATGGCTTCTCATGTTTGAGGAAACTGCTACACATACAAGATGGCATGTAGAAGGATGTTGATGGTCAGGAAGTGAATAATATACTAATAAATATTGTTAGGTATTTTCCCTTAAAGCTAAGATTATAATGGCTTCTCATGTTTGAGGAAACTGCTACAAGCAAGTGAAAACCCAAGATGATGTTAATGGTCAGGAAGTGAATAATATACCAATAAATATTGTTAGGTATTTTCCCTTAAAGCTAAGATTATAATGGCTTCTCATGTTTGAGGAAATTGCTACACATACAAGATGGCATGTAGAAGGATGTTTAGATGATGGATCATTATGGCATCTTGCAGATAGCATAACATAGAAGAATTTTAATAAAAAAGTATCAACACTTTACAATGGATTGCCACAATGTACAATTGGGGTTAGCTTTAGATGGATTCAACTCTTTCAAGACAATGAGCATATCACGTAGCACCTTGCCTATAGTTATGGTTCCATACAATTTACCTTCATGGCTATGTATGAAGCAACTATCATTCATCTTATCCATGCTTGTCAAGGGACCATGGGGTCCAAGGAATGATATAGATGCATATTTACAATTGTTGATAGAAGAATTGAAGGAATTATGGGAATTAGGAATCCTACCCTATGATGCAAACACAAAAGAGATGTTTTGTATATGTATGGCATTGTTGTGGATCATTAATGATCTTTTCTGCATAAGCATATATGTTAGATTATATGACAAGAGGAGAGAAGACTTGTCCAATCTATTGGTAGAACACACACTCCAATTGGTTGAAGCATGGCCTTAAGTTCTGTTACACATGTCATCAATAATTTTTACCTGTAGATCATAACTTTTAACTAGACAAGTCATCATTCGATAATATATATGTGCATGGTCTTTTTCCTCCCCAAAAATATAGAGGATACATTGAATGAAGTGAAAGCATTACTAAATTAGATGGAAAGCCATACATAGCTACATTTAGTCAACAAAAGGAGAAGAACCATGGGGAAACAAGAGACATGTTGAGGTAAAAGAGCAATTGGAAAAAGATAAGCATGTTCTTTGACTTTCTATACTAGAGCATATTGCTAATTTGGCATAATCTTGATATTATGCGTACTGAGAAAAAATTTCTCGGTAATATATTGTGGACACAATTGGAAACTCCCAAGTCAAAAGACAATTTGAATGCATGGTTGGATCTTAAGGATGTCGGAATACGAAAAGCATTACATCCACAAGAAAGAGGTAGTAAAACCTACTTGCCTCCTGCTTCATTTATAATCAGCAAAAAAGAAAAGGAGGTATTTCTCAGTGTTTTAAGAAACATAAAGGTACCAGATGGTTATACATCAAATATTTCTAGATGCGTGAATAACAAGGATTAGATAATATCAGGTTTGAAGGGTCATGATTATCATATAGTTAGGCAATAGTTGTTACCAATCATAGTTAGGTCTTATCTTCCAAAAAATGTGGCCAAAACATAGATTGAAATGAGCAATATCTTTCGGCAACTACAAGCAAAAATCTCTCGACAATCTAACCTTGATGCTTTGCAAGAAAGGATCATTGTTGCTCTATACAAGCTTGAACAAATCTTCCCATCTTCATTCTTTAATATCATGGAACATATTCTTGTCCATTTGGTAGAGGAAGAAGATTTTGCTAGGCCTATGCAATATCAGTTTATGTATCCTATTAAGAGGTGAATTTTAATAACTCATATACAATACATACTAAAATATTGACATATATATTTTCATGAACTAACTGATATTATTGCACATAACGTATCATTTTAGACTCAAGAATTATGTGTGAAATTGGATTTATCTAAAAAGATCAATTGTAGAGAATTATTTGGTCAAAGAATGCATGACATTTTGCACAATGTATCTGAATAAATTTTAGTAGAACTTTTATTCATATTTTCAGAATCATAAGGGTGAGCCAAATTTGTTATGGGCTAGCCAATTGGGTTATTGCATGGAGTTCATTACTTACATGAGATTGTGTGGAGCCAAGCTTAATTATACATGCTTTTCAATCTTGATATTGTTGACGCTTATCACAAGTGTTGGTTTGGATTTCTCACCATTTAGCTAAACTAAAAGTACTTTATAATCTATTGCGTATATTTTCTTGGTGTTGTAGGGCAAACCTTTAGACAATAAATATGGATCAATGACGTAGAGGATGGAAATTTGAATGAGAAAAAAATTACAATGAAATATTTTAGAAGTGGTTTAGAGATCATATAAGCACAAAAAACTTCAATTGATGTTTTGCAATATGTCTTATGTTGAAGTTAATTGGTTGTTCATATTTGTAGGTTGCCAATTTAGAAATAAGTGGTAATTCTAAACATGTATCCAAAGAAATCTCCTTGTTTGCTATTAGATCTAACATGTAGGCGAGGAGATTTTTGAAGTATCTCATTAATGGATTGAAGTTTCACAATAGAAATGACAAAATGAATTCTCATCCTCAGAATAGTGGCAACATGTTAAAAGTAGTTTCAAAAAGTTTTGCAAGCAAGAAGAACATGTACCCTATTGGCCTTTATAGTTTTGATGATGACTAAACCGTATATTTGATCATTTCTTGAGCAATGTAGATTGAAGCATAGTCTAGCACAAAATGAAGTTCAAGACTGTGTGAAGCCTCAAAGAGAAGATGAACATGAGGATGATTATAAATAAGATTGAGGCGTGATAGTGATTCGACGAACGTGACTTGGAGAACATGTAGATGGCTTGAAGACTGCCAAGAAATCAGATTGACTAGTTTTAGACTTTCATCTTTATTTTGGTTGAATTAAAGTTTAATTTTGAGTGTTTTTATTTAGAGTACTTGTCACATAGGGTTTTGCAAGAAGCTCTTAACAAAGTTTTTCTGACTAAACTAGATATCCACCCCTGAATAGGATGCCTAGTTGAGTCAAACTAAAAATTCAATTTTCAATCCTAGGCTGAACCAGATGCCTGATTGGGAATGAAACATCTGGCTAGCAAGTTAGGTTCTAGCTTATTAACCAAAACTAGATGCCTAATAGGGAATCGAACACCCCGTTGGGCTTCTAGTTCTAATAGAATTGGACACCTAGTAGGGCTTCAAGTTAGAACTAATAAACTAGAACCGAGCACTTGTTATCTAAAATAGACATCTAGTTCAAATTTTCTATGCTACTAACGGCTACTATTTTGACCATTAGAGAAAACAAATAGTGGGATCTTACTTCCAACATTTAGGTTCAATCCATAAGGTATAAAAAGGCATGGTTGGGCTTCTCTTAATAGCTTTTACTCCTAATTTGTTTTAGAAAAGAGGCCAAATCCCATCCAAGCATTCAAGTTAAAAGTTCTCTAAGCTATCACTTTCATATCAAATCTCATAGGCCTTGTGCCAAGTCTTGAGAGATCTTGTAGTGAGCTTATATTATATCATTTATTTTTATTTTTCACTTGCAATCCGCTCCAAGATTATTTGGAGTGGTTTTAGACTCAACTCTAGTTTGGAATTTATCTTACCAATTGGAGCAAAGGGGAATTGTATGAGGTTGGCTTCATGGATGAAATGACACATTAGTGGAATGTTGAAGTCCTCAAGAGTGAGATAAGGGTTGTGGAGTAGGACCGATTGGTCTCTAAACCACATTAAATTACTATGTCATTTTTCCCTCTCTCGATTGACACTGTATCACTCATTATTTCATTGAAGTTGTGTGGATTTGCTTTGACATTTTGAATTGGGCTTTGAATCTTTGTGAAAATCATTAATTATTCTTTAAAACCTAATTCACCTCCCTCTTAGGTTGTCACTTTTGCTTTCGATTGGTATCAGAGCATCATACTCAATTTCTCAGTCTAACAACCTTGAGCTTTTGATTAAATCATATTATCACAATTTTTGATAGTTTAACTTATTTTTGAGAGAGTCCATCTATTTTCTGTCCCTTATGTTTTGATGGAAACAATTTTAGTACTGGGAAGATTCATTTTATGGTTTCATCAAAAGCATTAGTTTTGAACTTTGGCATGTGATAGAAAATGGGTATTTTCACCCCATCAATATTATTGATGGTGTGAAGTTTCCCAAACCATCTCAAGAGTAGAGGAATAAAGAAAAGTGATTAGATTCCACTAATGCCAAAGCCACAAACCAATTACATTGTAAATGAAAATGGTTTCAAAAGGATTTCATGTTTTAAAACTGCTCATGATATTTGGAATTGCTTATTATATATTCATGAAGGGGTTGACGAGGTGAAAACTTTGAAAACTTCAATGCTTGTAAATCAATTTCAGTCTTTCAAAATGTATTATTTTGAATCTATATCAGTTATGCTTTGACACTTTATGAAGATTTTAAATAGCCTACATTCATTAGGCAAATGTTACACTATTGAAGAAATTGTAAGAATGATTCTTAGCTCTTTGCAAAGCTCATGGGAGATAAAGGTGATAGCTATTCAAGAAGAAAAAGACCTCAAGATACTTCCACTTGAAGAACTCATAGGTTTATTATTAACCTAAGAGATGGGCCTCAATGAAAGGAGAAAAGATAATGATAAAGTTGAGAAAAATGTGAAGAACAAGAAGAACTCAAAGAAGAAGAAAATAGAAAACAAAGAGTCATACCATCAAGCTCAAGAGAAGAAGAAGAAAGAGAAGAAAAGAAAGGGGAAATCTACATGGAATAGCTCGGATGATGGTTCCAAGAATCACAACCTCAACCTTTGCCTTATGACAAAAGATTATGAAAGTAATAAAGATGAGGTAAGTGAGTTCAATTTCAAAGAATTAGAAGAAACATTTGCAGATCTTTATGCTAGACATAAAAAATTACTTCATAAGTACTTCTCTTTGAAAGCAAATTACATTCACTTGAAAATGAGTATTACAATTTGAAATTATCTACTAGTTCTTGTGATTGCAAGAAGGACTTAGAGTGACTTGAAAGAGAAAATCATGCCCTAAAATCTTCTAGGATTTCTTTTGATTGCAAGTCTAGTATTGACAATCTTCAAAAAGAAAATTTTGATTTAAAAAGGACCTTTCAAAAAAATTTTATTGGAAATACTACATTGAATATGATTTTGAAAAGCCAAATAAATATTTGAAGTAAATCTAGACATCGTTTTGTTTCCTCTCTTGACTAAAAGGAACCAAGTCTACTTTTGTTAAGGCTTCAAATTCCAATACTTCAAATTTGAAATGCAATTATTGTTGTCAAATTGCACATGTCTCTCCAAGTTGCCTAATTAAGAGAAATTCTTCTCTAAAACAAATTTGGGTAGCAAAGAGCATGATTCCTAAAATATGTGAAATTCAAACAAATTTGGGTTCCAAAATTCTATACTACTTAAGCTATCTCTATTAGCTAGAGATGACAATTCCTTTAAAGTTTTCTTTTTTAATCATCCTCTAGCTTAGTTAGCTTAAGTAGAATTTTTTCTTTATTATAATCAATTGTTTCCAATCTTTCATAACTTCCATTTATGATAATATACTATGCTATTAATTCTCTTTGCATAGATAGACATGTTTTACTCTATAGGTTGTGGAGAGTCAAATTGGGTGACATCTTTATAAATACCAAAGGGTAATTTAGTGACATAAGGGAATCTAATTTGCTCCAATTATTTCAAACTTCCTTTCAATGCAATGATTCTCACATGATATTTATCATTTTATATGCATTAGTTGGATATGATACTACTAGCATCATGGAAGGTGGAGTGCCCATTTATGTTTGGATGATGTTATTGTATCTTTTGGATATTTTTTGCACTTGCTTGGAGTTGATGTACCTATCTTTTGTTATCATTTGAACCTTAAAATTAGTCCATTCCTTACATCTATAACTTTATTTTATGGGTGTTGTGCTTTCTTCTTATGTCCATATTTTGCTTTGTTTGTACCCTTTTTGTTGATGCCAAAAGAGGGAGAATGTTTAAATTGCTAGTGGAAGGAATGCTTGAGTAACAGGGAGTTATTGAGAAAATGGTTTATATTTCTTGATACTACCCTTATATACTTACATACTAAAATTAGACATATTTTGTTAAAATCTATATATATGCTCTAGTGGATGTGTGTTAAGTTATAACAATTCTTTGATTAACTATTATATACTTTCACTCTTGTGAAAGGTATGTCATCATCAAAAAGGGGGAGATTGTTGTTCTTTGTAGTTTTTATGATGACCAAATCATATATTTGATAATTTCTTGAGCAATATATATTGAAGCATATCATAGCTCACAATGAACTTCGAGGCCATTCGAAGCCTCAAAGAGAAGATAAACATGAAGATGATCATAAAGAAGATTAAGGCATGATGGTGATTCAATGAACATGACTTGAAGAATATATAGATGGCTTGAAGACTGCTCAAGAAATTGGATCGACTAGGTTTAGACTTTCATTTTATTTTAGTCAAGTCAAAGTTTGATTTTGGAGTATTTTTGTTTAGAACACTTATCAGGTAGGGTTCTACAGGAAGCTCTTAATAGAGCTTTTTTGACTAAATCAGACATCTGCCTCTGAACTAGATGTCTAGTTGGGTCAAATTGAAAATTCAAGTTTAAGTCTTAGGTAGAACCGGATACCTAGTTGGAAATTAGATGTCTGGCTAGCAAGTCAGGTTCTGACTTATTAACCAAATTCGAATGCCTAGTTGGGAATAGGATGCCTGGCTACAATTCTGGTTCTGACAAAATAGAACACCTGGTAGGGCTTCAAGCCAGTGCTAATAAACTAGAACCAGACATCCTACTGTCTAAAATAGATGTCCAATTCATATTTTCTACGTAACTAACGGCTACTTGTTTGACCATTGGAGTGAACGAAATGGTGGGATCGCACTTCCAATGGCTAGGTTTGATCCATAAGGTATAACTCGGCATGGTTGGGCTTATTTTAACAACTTTTACACCTTATAATTTGTTTTAGAGAAGAGACCAAAGCCCATCTAGGCCTTATAGGTAAGAGTTCTCTAAGTTATCACTTTCATATTAAATCTTCTAGCCCTTGTGCCCAATCTTAAGAGATTTTGTAGTGAGCTTACATTGTATCATTTATTTATATTTTTCACTTGTAATCCACTCCAAGGTTATTTAGAATGGTTGAGAGACTTAAACTCTAATTTGGAGTTTGTCTTGCCAGTTGGAGCAAGAGGAGTTGTACAGGACAAAGGGACACACTAGTGGAGTTTTGAAGTCCTCAAGAGTGAGACAAGGGCTATGGAGTAAGAGTGATTGGTCTCCAAATCACATTAAATCATGGTTTCATTCTTCCCTTTCTCAATTGACATTATACCACTCCACTCATTGTTTCATTGAGTTCGTGTGGATTTGCTTTGATATTTGAATTGGGCTTTGAATCTTTGTGAAAATTGTTAATTGTTCTTTAAAACCTAATTCACGCCCCCCCCCCCACCCCCCCCCCCCCCCCCCCCCCCGCCCCACCTCTTAGATTTCACTTTCACTTTCACATCCTAAATCTAGAGATGTCATATTTTATAGAGTCCTAACATATATTATTGAGCTCTAGTACAATAATGAACTAAGATATGTGTTGTTTAAGTGTGACTGGATAGACAACAATGTTAAATGAAGATGGATAACTTTGGATTCAAATTAGTAAATTTTAACCATTTGATATATAAGCATAATCAGCATTTAGATGAGCCTTATATTCTAGCTCATCAAGTGCATCAAGTTTTTATGTGCAAGATCTAGTATACTTTAAGTGGCACTTGGTAGTGGAGATGATCCACAGAGAGTGTTTGAACATACTTTATGAAGAATTAGAAAATGCTAATGAAGAAGACCCAATGGCAAAATCATGTAACTTCCAACATCTTGAATGTTACATCAAAAACACAAGAGTAGATATCAAAGTTCTACTTATTGATGTGCCTCTTTCATCATCCACTTAGCAATGTATAGAGGAAAGTGATGAAAATAAATTCATTAGTAATGAATCAAAGCTAGAAGAGGAGGACCTTAATTATGATAATAATGATGATATTGAAGATGATGATTTTATGTTAGATGACAATAAGCCATAATGTGATTTTATTTCTTATGTTTGCTTATTAATTTGTCATATATAGTTCTATTTTGTGCAATACATTTTTATGACTTGTCATTATATTGACTATATGTTGAACTTATCACTATTTTTTACCAATTTTAGATTAAAATGGCTTGACCAAGGAGGCATATTGGGACTGTCCAGGATGCCCTTGTAAATATGGAGACAAAGGGACCAATGTTTGAGACTCAAATTCTCTTTAGATGATGGTTTGCATTCAAATTCTGATGGAGATAGCATGGCAAAGGTTTGCACTATGTCAGTTAATTCATTTTTATACAAATCATTTTATGTGTTATATATGTTTATACATTTATACATTTTCTATTTTAGGTCTGAGTGGCGAAGCTTATTCAAGTAGAGCATGCTGTAGGCCTAGCAAGTGGATGTTGGCTTATGCTAACCGTCTAGTGGTATGGCTAAATCATCGAGGACCTACCCCCTCCCCTAAGCTATGTATTTTCATTTAATCAAACAATTTTATTTGTCATATACTATTAGCTCACATGACTATACAAATGTATAAAATTAAATAGGTTTTGAAGAATGCAAATCAACCAAAAACTACAAGATCTGGTACATAAGCAAGCAGTACTCAAGCATTGCATGAAAACCAAATTCTCAATTTGTACTTTTATCTCGTACTGTACAATTATTATTCATATTTGTTTCTCTGTAGGGAGATCTGAGCCAGTTGAAGATTCATGACTACAGATGAGGGCAAGACCTAAGAATGGAAGGGCATTAAGGATTTTGCAGCTTTCTCTATTCATTTGTGTTGTAACTTCATTTTGGATATGTTGCTATGTATTATTTATTTTTATGTCTGGTTGATGCAACTTACTTTGCCTACTATTGCTATATTTTTTTACCTACTCTAACTATTTTTTTAGTTGTTATTTCTACAATAGTTTTCTTTCGTATTTGTCTATTAAGATTGGCAAGTTTTTTTGCAGCTTAACATTGCGAATGCTATTCTCAAGCACTGATTAAAATAGTGGAGAGAGTTATTTTTAATTCTTGATTTTATTTGCATTATCCTAACTCTTTCTTTCATTCTACAGGTTCTTCTCTGACTTAAAGTCTCAGATGAGTTGTATAAAGAATATGATTTTCATGTTCGGTACCAAGAAAATATTATTATTAATTGACTAAATCTAAATAAATATAGAAACGAATGTAATTGGTGTATAGTAACTGTTCAATTGAAATTGTAGAATTACAATTTCCAAAATGTATATATGTGATGTATGTAATGTATTATATAAAATGTATTTTTCAGCATACATAATTTCTGAAAATAAGATTTTTATGAAAAAGAAACCATTCCTAGCATTCTGGCTTCAAATGTTGCGAAATGCTAGGAGCTTTCCAAACATTTAGGCCCAAAATGCCAGAAATTTTCTTAGCATTTTTCCAAAACTAACAAATAATTTTTGACATTTTTACTAAAAATGCTGGGAATGTGTTTTTTTGTCAAGATTTCTTGAATATCATAAAAATTGTTAGGAATAAGTTTTTCTAGTATTTTAAAAATGCTAAAAAAATTTGATAATTTTTTTAGCATTTCTGGAGTGAACAAAAAAACACCAAGGAACCTTTTTTGGCATTTTTTATTCTTTTTGGGTTTTTTTAAAAATATCAAAAATACCAAAAAATGTTGTAGTGGTACCATGTCCATTGTCAATATGGGACATAGATATGGTCAAGCCATTTTTAGGAAAAGCCATTGGTGGCAAAAAAGATTTTATCCTAACTACAACTAAGTATTGTATTAAATGGGTTGAAATTGAATATTTTCAAGAGCTCAAAATGCAAGCATGGTTGGATGCCTTAGGCCCAACATCTTGGCTTGGTTTGGGATGCCAAAAATGATCATGACTAACAACGAGCCATAACTTCTCTCACAACATATATAAGACTAATGTACGTACTTTTCTGTTAGGTTGCATCATTCATTTCTCTACTACACTCAAGGTAATAGTCAAGCTAAAGCTACTAACAAGACTCTAATTAAGATTATTAAAATGATAGTGGAAACTAGCAAAAATTTAGTTTGGATAGATAAGATAGGTAAGGCTCTATATGCCTACTGTACTTCCATACAAACCCCATTAGGTCAAATCCCATTCGCACTAATGTATGAGATGGAGGTGGTAGTACCATATAAAATTCAAATTCCATCACTTAAAATAATAATGAAAAATGGCTTAAGTCTAACCGAGATGTAGGAGTCTCTTCTTAGCCAATTGGAACTACTAGATAAAAGATGGTTGAGTGTAGTCAATCACGCATAAGCTTACCAGCAATGACTATCTAGATTCTCCCAAAAGAAGGTGATCAAGTGCAAGTCGACATAGGTGATCTGATGTTGAAATGTGTCAACTTGATGAAGGACAAGGGAAAGTTGAAATCTAATTGGGAAGGATCATACATGATTATGAAAGCCTATCCCAGTAATGGTTATCAATTAACTAACTAGCAGGGTAAAATGCTCCATGACCCTTGGAATGTCATTTACCAAAAGAAATATTTTTCTTAAAAAAATAAACAAATAAAAAAATTTCTTCTCTCTCATGGGCAAGATCTTCGAAAGGAAGGTGATGCTAGGAGTGAATGGACAGTCAGTGATGATGTGAAGTTTCTTGGAGGACTTTGACTTATCTTTCACATCCAAACTATAAGTTGACCTCAAGAATGTAAACTCAAAAATAAGGTTGTTAGTCTTAAAAGTAAACCAGAGCTCATCAGGTAAGTCAACACTAAGGCTAAGTGCAAAAGTCAAAGGATAACCTCTTAAAAATCTCTTCATGGAGGGAAAGAATCACCTCCAAATAAATAATGAAAAGCATGTTCCAAAAAGGATAAGTATCATGTGGAAGAGCAAGCCAAGAGAGGCAGACTCAAAGAATAATAACTAATTGGCATTCACAAATATATTAACCTTGGATCATCAAATTAGAAATGAAAATCCTAAGTCAGAAAAAAGGAAAATTGGATTGCATGCCAAAAGTAGGTCGTCTAATCTAGCCACATCTCAGTGCCTTACCAACCTAGAAAGACTACCCTAAAGAGTAAGTATTGGATGGCATTTGTGGGTATATAAATATTGGATATTGAGGTCAAGGGACATCCCAAAACTAAAACCAAGTTATGGAGGATCAACCAACTACAAGAGCATGGCAAAAATAGACCAACCACTTGAAATGAGTTCTCAAAGAAAATATCATGCTAGAGCAATAGATGAAAGAAAGTTTAGTTGGTCAACTGCCCAAAGGCTAGGACAAAATTCTATACCTCAGGTTGATCCAATCAAGTAGATGATCATATCCAAGAAAAATGGAGGAATTTGTGTCAGTCTACAAAAAGTCTCAACAAGTGGAAGTAGAGGAGATGAAGAAGTCTCAGTTAGTGTAAGTGGAGAAGAGGAAAAATGAAGTGAAGAAGGAAGTCTCAGCCACGGAGGGAATCTTCAACCATGTCCCACCATAGTCACCATTCTATAGGTCTCCTTGAACT
Source organism: Trichopus zeylanicus subsp. travancoricus (assembly GCA_005019695.1). NCBI lineage: Eukaryota > Viridiplantae > Streptophyta > Magnoliopsida > Dioscoreales > Dioscoreaceae > Trichopus > Trichopus zeylanicus. The sequence goes on from RXID01022272.1 coordinate 772,566, forward strand.
ATTTATGGTTTGGTTTTGATTTTGAGTTGTGTAGTTAGTCAGTTCTCTAGCTTGGTTGACTCAACTTCCTTTTTGTGTCTCACACACTTTGTAGGCCATGCATATGAACCATTGAGCTGCATGCAAGCATGAAAAGGGAGTAGAATCAACTAAGCTCAAGAACTAACTCGCTGCACAGCATAGAACTAAAATCACCCATAAACTGACTAGGGAGACCTACACCTGTACCACTAGGAAGTCTATAAACATGGTGGAACTTCTCTAGCCTTTTACCACTTTAACAAGAAGCCCCATGGTCCTTTTAGTCACCAATGGTCCTACTTCAAGAAGAAGCCACACCATCCTTTTAGGCACTAATGATTCTCTTATGAAGCTTGTAAGATATTCCTTGTGACATTGGAGTGCTTGGTGACACTTCATTTGTTCATATGCTTTTGCAAATAAGATGTTGGTTGATGAACTAGTATACATCCTTATTTATCAACTCACATACCCATCTAGCACATGTGATCATCAAGGCATCATCATGCTGAATTACCTCACTTCATCCATCTTGGGTTGCTATAGTTGAACTTATAGTGATGCACTCCCTCAATTTTTTTTCTTAGATTCCTATCCCCCAACGGGAGTGTGATCTTGTTATCAGCCGAGTTGCCATTTCTTGGTCTATAGTTCACCCTAATTATTGTAAGGTAGCCCTTTATGAGTTGTGAACATTTTGAGTCTCCATTCCTTTGTATCATAGGAGGTGGCAGTTTTTCTATTAATGTCCACTACAATCCTAAGCCAAACTATTATTTTAGTTGATTATCTAAACCCTAGTTTCCTCTACATTCTGAGCTAATGTAGTGAGGTTAAAATTTTTTTACATTTTGACCCAAAATTTCTAACTATCCTAAGCTAAATTTCCTTGTATTCTAAATTAAAAATCCTTAAAATTTTGGTTAAGGATGGAATGAGTTGAACCAAAAAAAAAAAAAAACTTTACCTTAGAACCTAGCTGAAGTTTTTTATTTATGAAAGAAAGAATTGAAATTCCATACACTAGGATTCTAGCATATATGAATGATACACCAGAACTTTGGCATATGAAATATTCCTTATGCTTGAATATTGGTAGATGGAATAAATCATATGCCACTATGAAATAAGTCATATGCTAGTATGCTAGCATATGAAATAAATTATACACTAGTACTATAGCATATGATTTTAATCATATGCAAAATAGCTACTATATGGATTTGAATGGACCCTATCTCTTTCTCCCAACTAAAAAGGCAAGCAAAATTCTCCAAGGATTTAATCTCAGCCATTGATTTCCATGTAGTTCGAACATCAAAAAGCCCACAAAAAAATCCTAAAATACTCTAACCATATCCAAAACTCAAGCAGCCCAACATAAGTGATCTAGGACTCTGAAGGTCTTGTTAAATTTGCACTGCAAATTAGCCCAAAAATTTAGTCCCACATGATTTTCCAACAAATTTTGTACCTATAGTATACATATATAAACACCATTGTCTATCCCTTAAAAATCAACTCTTCACCAAGAGACATTAGGCTTTCTTGAGATCAAGTGATCAGCTACAAACTATCATGATATAAGTCAACAAGCCATGAAAGTTCAGGCTCTCATGAGATAAATTTGTCAATGAAACACTTCATGATTGGGAGCCAAAGGGGTTACATGTCATCAATAGGCTCTTTATTTCCTTCTGTCTCCTATTTTCATGTCTTTTAATGATCCATCTCTTCCAAAAGTTGCTAAGCCTAAACACATTCAAGTGGTTCATCAACCTCCCTTGTGAAAAGCTACAATCACTTGAGGAAATCTTCAAGACATTTTAGCAACAGTAAGCTCATCACATAGCACACACTCTAGACATCATCGAGTTAACAAATGAGAAGATGCAAAATGGGAAAACTTTTGTTGAATATGCAAGCTGTCAAGGGAGAAAGCCATGTGATCATAGATTCTTCTCACAAAGAAGCAAAAAATTAGTTTATTAATTGAGAATACTCTCTTTAATCTTAAAGTAGGTTTATTACCTTTTAACAACTATTTTTTTGATATTTTGTACCAAAAAGTACATGCATAGGAGAAGTTTCTTGAGTATGGTGCCTACGCCAATAAGAGATTCTCAAAGAAGACAAAACAAGTTATAGGACCATCCATGAGGGAGAAAACACTTATTAACCAAGTCTCAACTCTAAAGTTTGGCCTTAGGTATCCACATCCCTACCAACCTCCACTCCAATCCTCTAAAAACACAATGCCCTATCAACCTCCACAACCTCTGCACCCTCCACATTTATCCTTCAGAAATCCAATATCCTACCAACCTCCACAAGAAAAACCACAACTTAGCCAATCTCAGGACCCTCCATAAAACTATAAAATCATACCTCCACCTAAAATCCATTGTCCTAATGCTCAACCTTTTCATGATCCATTCCCTATATGCCTTAATAATAATACTAGTTGTGTGGAAGTTATTTTTGAACCAAGTAAACAACCTCAGAGAAAATATGGTATTGGATAGTTGAGGATCATTTGGAAGCATTCTTTCATGCAAGGATCCTCCAAAAGAGGTTAAAATGTTTTTAAGTAAGAATATGAAACTGATGGATAGATAGGAGCCTTCTACATCTATAATAATGCATATGATGGGGACAATTCAAAGGATGAAGATTATGACCCCCCTTAATTTACATCAATGAGAATTTGTCACTTTACTAAAATTACATAAAAGGTGAAAACCTCATGAACAAATAAATCTCAACTATTGAAGATCAAGCTATCAAATTATTAGTCAATAACCAAAACTTATAGAAGGGGAAATTAAAATTGACAAAGAGAAGAACATATTAGACGAATCAGGTAAGACTCTAGCAAAAGTTTTAATCGTAAAACTTGTAAAGGATTCACCTAAATATAGGGAGATACTCCTTAATACTCTTAATAAAACTAAACCCAAGAGTAACATACCTCTGAAAGCTTGGTTAACATTTGAAAAAACATCTCCAAAAACCCCAACATAACCTTCTTAGGCCAAGACTTACCCAGGAAGAACTTAGAGATGTTCCATTTTATATCTCAGTAGGAATTGGTGATACCACTTTTGGCATGACACTCTTAGACACTTGGGCTACACTTAGCATCTAGATGCTAGCTACATTAAAGTACCTCCAAATTCCAGAGGGCCAACTGATCAAAGCTAATATCAACATCAAGGCCTAGGACAACTCCAAAATGAAGTACAAGTGATGAATTTGACTACCCCTCTTGCTACAGGTTGATCCTTGTTTGAAGATGGCTTAGAGATGTGAAAGTTGTGTCCCCAATTGAACATCACTATTTGAAGCTCATTTATGAAAGCACCATTTTAAAAATTCCTAGAGATCCAATGTCTAAAGTTAAGGATTGTCAAATCATTCATGAGTTATCTCAACTATTTTGGCTCTGATTTTGATCCCATCTTTGATTAAAAGACCTAGGCCATGTCCTAAGAAGCTGATTCTCACCTTTAAGAAACCTGAGCTACCTCAAAAAAAACCAATCCCTATTCTTAAGGGCCTTGATCCACCTTCACAAAAACCTCCTATTCCTTCAAAAACCCACAACTATGTCCTTTGAAACCCAATTCTCTACACCTCAAAAACCCATGGAACATGTTGCTTAGAGTAGGATGATGACCAAAAGAATATGAAATGCATGATCTATATTCAAAGAATAGGGATCTCAATTTTTTAGTTACTAGGGGCAAGAAGAAAGAGCAAATTCAATTTCCTTAACATTGGAGGCTACCTGAGTCAACTATGGATTCTCACTCCATCACAACAATCAAGCAAGTTGGCAATTTGGTAAGCATGCTTTCTTTGCATGATGTAGAACACAAGCTAGTGGTTAAATATGAGGAGCTCCCAAGAACCATTAAAGTCAACCTTTCACTCCACAATGCCAAAGCCTTTAATTTGATTCAAAAGAATGATCTCTTGATAAACTCTCCCTCCAAAGTTTCTAGTTTGTTCATGTCCAAAATCAAATGCACAATCTAAACTCCCTTCCAGCTCCCTACCATAACCATTCCAACATACACCAACATCCAACTCCTCCCACCCAAATCCTTCACTCACAACTAATTAGTTACATATTCATAAGTAATTGAGAATAAACATGGTAGATCGAGAAAGATACTAATGAATGAAATTAGGATGCTTAATAGTAATGAAAAGGGCATAGCTCTGCAAGGTAAGAATGATCCTCCTTAAGCAAAAAGGTGAAACATCACTCTTCTCTCAAGGTGAGGTTGTCCTTATCTGGTTTATATTCTTGTTTGGATTCATTAAAAAAATACAAAAAAGATAGTCAGTAAAAATGCTCATTATCTCTTTAAAAAATTTTCAAGGACTACAAAACTCCTCTCTCTCTTCTAGGGACATCTACCTTTGAAAGAGAAGCAACACTAGAGGTGAGATAGGAGTTGATAATGATGTGAAGTGGCATTAGAGATCCCTATGGGATTAGAATTGGTAGTCCAGGATGGCGGGGACCTAGCGGAGAGACCTCGATGTACAAATCAAAGTTTATTTATTTGAATGTGCTAGTAGGTGCTATGGGAATATTGATTTCCAATAGGAACAAGCCCCTATTGTTAATTACCTTGATAATCATCAAGGACTTCCTAAAGTGAGAAACCTTGCTAATAAAATAGAGACATGAAAGAAAAGAAGAAAAGTGTAATTTGATTGATTTGAGAAATGGTGCATGGCTTAAGCAAGAGCATACCCCCACTTTACGATGAATTTAAAATCATGAAAGAACATGAAATGAGAAAAGAGAAAATGGAAAAGAAGCTTTGATGTGCGTTACTATCCCATTCTCGTGTGTTGGACCATATGGAGCCTGAATTAAATGGATTTTGACTTAATCTTTGGTGGGCATTAATAACTCGATCTAGTGATATCATCTAGTGGAATATGAAGGGATGAAAAGAGAACAGGATTGAAGTGTGGTCAAAGGCTTCAATTAGCTCCTTTTGATAGTGTTATTGATGGATTGTTAGGTTTATCCTAAAGTGTAGCCCATCACTTTGGGAATTAGTGTTTAACTTCCTTCAATAGCATTATCAATCACTTGTCAGATTTAGCTTGAAGAGAGTCCGATAGCATCGGGCATTGGTGATTAACTTCTTTTGATAGTATTACTGATAGCTTGTCAAGTTTAGCTTTTGAAGTGAGCATCTTCTAGGAGTGGCTAACTTGAAGGGTGCAACATCAATTACTTCTGAAGGTTATTACCTTGAGGGGGATGTCATCAACTCCTTCTAGGGGTTGGTAACCTTAAGGAGTGCATCATCAACTACTTTTGGGTTGATTACCTTGAGAGGTGCATCATCAACTACTTTTAGAGGTTGATTAGCTTGAGGAGTGTGTCATAAACTACTTTTTGGGGTTGCCTAGCTTGAAGCATGCATCATCAACTACTTCTGGGGCTTGACTAGCTTGAGGGGTGTGTCATTAATTGCTTTTGGAGGTTAGTTGGTTTGAGGGGTGCATCATCAACTACTTCTAGGGGTTGAATAGTTTGAAGGGTACCTCATCAACTACTTCTTGTGATTAACTAGCTTGAGTAGCACATCATCAACTGCTTCTAGGGATTGATTAGCTTGAAGAGCACATCATCAACTTTGTTTGGGGGCTGATTAGCTTGAGGAGTGCATCATCAACTATTTCTAGGGGTTTACTAGCTTGAGTAGTGGCACATCATCAACTACTTATGGGGGGTTCACTAGCTTAAGGGGTGCATTATCAACTACTTTTGGAGGTTAATTTCCTTAAGGAGCACATCATCAACTACTTTTGGGTGTTGACTAGCTCGAAGGATGGTGCATCATCAAATACTTTTGGGGTCAACTAGGTTGAGGGGCACAACACCAACTATTTTTGGGATTAGCTAGCTTGAGGAGTGTAGCACCAGCTACTTCTAGGGGTTGATTAGCTTGAGGAGTGTGTCATCAACTGCTTTTGGGGTTCACTAACTTGAAGGGTGGCTGACAACATCGAGCGTGTTGTTGGTTGACCTTGTTTGGTCTTTAGATCCCACCTCAGATGAGGTCTTCCTTAGATCCTTAATAGATTACATCTGGTGTGGCTTAGTTTGACTTACTTTAGTTTTGTTCAAACTTGTCTTGGTTCTAGTTAGGCTTGTAGCATTCTATTTTTTGAAATTATTTAGGCTAGTCTTGACCTAGTTGGGGCTCAGTTTAACTCGATTAGGTGTGGGTTTGAACTCAGTTTGGCTTGATTGGGACTTGCTTGGACCCTATTGGGTTTGGGTTTGAATTTGGCTTTGAAGTCATCTTGACTTGATTTAGATATGGTTTATCTCAGTTTGGATGTGGTTTCATCTCAAACTTGATTTGATTTGGCATGGATGGTGGTTGACCCATTTTAGGCTTTCATTCAGGCTTAGTGTGGCTTAGTTTGAGTGTTGTTGGACTCATTTGACTCTTAATTTGAACTCTTCATGGTTTGACTCAATTAGAAATTATTTTAATTCAAATTTTGCATCAGTTAGAGTTTAACTCAAACTTGGTTCTGCTTTTGAACTAACTTTGCTTGATCCTGAATTATACCGAGTTTGGATAGGTTGAAGCTTGGCTTGATTTGGATTGATTTTTGGACGCAAGTCATTGTTCTCTATCTAAAATGGACAACCAATTCAGCTATTGAATGACTGAATGGGGGTTTTCCTTTCTATTCATATTGGCTTCAATCCACTTGTTCTTGTCCAGTAGGGTTCATTTGGTGCTTTACTCGAGTCGAGTTGATTTAGTTCATTTGTCTTGCCCATGTTGGCTTGTGTTCAACATTATTGAGTCATTAAATCAGTTTTCTTATTTGGCTCTGTGGGATCAAAATCAACCATCTAGAATAGCAAAAGACCTTGAGGAGCAATCTCAAAAGAGCAAATCAGTATGTGTGGAGGTTTGAATGTGCAATAAGGTGTTGTGGGAATATGGCTTCCAATAGGTGCGACCCCGTATTGTTAATTACCTTAAAAATTATTAGAAACCTCCTAAGGTAGAAAACCTAGTTAATAAAATAGAGATATGAAATGGAAGGAAGCATAATTGATTGATTTGAGAAAGGGTATATGGCTTAAGCAAGAGCATACCCTCACTTTATTGTTAAATGGCTTTAAATTTGTAATCATGAAATAAGAAAAGGAATAGGCAGAGCTTGATGTCTATTACTGCCCCATCCCCATGCACTAGGCTATATGGAGTCTAACTTGGATGAGTATTGATTTGACCTTTGGCAAGTGCTAATAATATGTTGATGGGTGAGGCTACTACCTTGGCTTTTGTCAATTGATCCTGTTAGGGTACAAAGTGTTATTGATATCTTTCTACTTATTATCAGCTGACTTCTTGTGATATTTGATTCAAGAGAATGATTAGCAATATTAGTTTTATACTAATCATTTCTAATTTGATAATCGATGGTCTTTTAGGCATATTGTCGGATAAATTTAAAGCATCACCAATGGTTTAGCTTGAAAGGTGCATCTTTAATGGCTTTTGGGGTTAACTAGCTTGAAAGGTTCCTTATCAATGGCTTCTAGAGTTGACTAGCTTGAAGAGGCTGTCATCAATGGCTTTTGGGGTTAACTAGCTTGAAGAGTACATCCTCAACGGCTTCTGGGATTGACTAGTTTGAAAGTATGTCCAATGGCTTTATGTGTATTTTGATCAAACAAGACATTTGGCTAACTAGCTAAGAGAGTTTAAGCCTACATTTAGCTCCGTTTGAAATGGTTAGCAGTCTTAGTATATGCTAACCATTTCTGAATTGATAATCGATGACCTCTTGGGGATATTATCGATTGAATTTGGAGCATTGCTAATCCTTTTAGGTTGGCTTAACTTAAAAGATGCATCGTCAACAGCTTCTAGGGTTGACAAGCTTGAAGCATCAATGGCATTATGCATATTACTACTTGACTTTGTTTGAACAAGGCATTTGGTTGACTAATTAAGCAAGTTTGAGCATACCTTCAATTCAGTTTGATTTGATATTCAATGGCCTCTAAGGCAAGTTGTCAATTAAATTTGAAGCATTGTCAAAGCTTTTGGGTTGACTTAGCTCTGAAGTGTCACTGGTAGCTTTTAAATATGTTGTCAATCGACTTTGTTTGAATGAGGCATCTAGCTAACTGACCAAGTGAGTTCAAGCCTACCTTAATTCAGCTCCATTTGATAATCAATAGCCTCTAAGGTGCCTCTTTGATCAAATTTAAAGCATTGACAATTCTTTTGGGTTGGCTTAGCTTTGAAGTGTGACCAATAGCTTTTAAGCATGTAATCAGTTAGCTTCACTTGAATACAACATCTAACTGATTGACTAAGTGAGTTCAAGCCTACATTTAGTTCCATTTGATCTAAAGCTAAACTTAGTTTGGTTTAAGTCTTATTTGATTCAATTTGATATTCAAAACTTAATCTTGATTTGAATCTAATTTAATTTAGTATAAAGTTCAAAACTCAATTTTGATTGGAGTCTAATTTAATTTGATTTGGGTCGAGCTTGACCTTATTGGGTTCTTATTGGATACTTTAATGGATCTTAGACCCAACCCTTGATGGTTTCTTAGTGCATCCTTAATGGGTCTTGGTTTTGATAGGGTTCTTATTGGATCCTTAATGGATCTTGGATCTAACCTTTGATGGGTTCTTATTGGATCTTTAATGGATCTTAAATCCTGCCCTCGATGGGTTCTTGATGGATCCCTATTGGATCTTGAATCTAACCCTGGTTGGGTTCTTAATTGATCCTCAATGGATCTTGGAACTGACCTTAGTTGGATTCTTATCGGATCCTTTATGGATATTGGATCCAACCCTTAATTGGCTCTTATTTTATCCTTTAATGAATCTTGGATCCTACCCTAGTTGGGTTTCTGATGCATCCTTAATGGATCTTAGATTGACCCTAATTGGGTTTTTGATGATCCTTAATGGATCTTGTATCTGGCCCTTGATGGGTTCTTAATAGATTCTTAATGGATCTTAGATTCAACCCTAATTGGATTTTTGATGGATTCTTCATGGATCTTGGATCCGACCCTTAATGTGGTCTTAATGAATTTTTAATGGATTCTTGGATCTGTCCCTTAATGGGATCTTATTGGATCCTTAGAGGATTTTGAATTTGACCCTTAATTGATCCTTAATGGATCCAGGCTCAACCCATTAATAGGTTTGGGTTTGAACCTTAATGAAATTAGGTTCAAGTTCAAGTTGATTTAGGTTCAAGTTGATTTAGGTTCAAGTTGATTTAGGTTTAGGCTCGACCTGGTTCTAGTTTAAGTTTAACTTAGTTTTGGTTTAGGTATGACCTAGTTCTAGCTCATGAATTTAAGTTTGATCTGACCTAATTGGGGTTTGATTTAAACTTGACTTAACCTAATTAGGGTTTGATTTGAATTTGGTTTGACCTAATTAGGGTTACATTTAAACTTGATTTGACCCAATTAGGGTTTAGTTCAAAATTAATTTGATCTCAGATTAACCCAATTGGAACCCAATTGAGGTCGAGTTTGACCCAATTTGGTTTGGATTAACTCATTTTGGATTTGGGTCCAATTTAATTTGAGTTTTAGTCCATTAACTTGGTTGATTTAGATTAATTAGATAGTCTACTTAAGTTAATTTGGTTCTATTCATTGAGCTCAATTTGACTCAAGAGCTCTCAGACTATTATGATAATTTTGGGTGAGCCTACGAACTATCCTTAGAAGTGTGAGTTTGGAGACTAGCTTAAGAGTGCAAGCTCAAAGGTTGGCTCAGTGTAAGCCTAAAGGCTAGTAGAGTGTGAGGCTAAAGGTTGACTTAGGTATGAGCCCAAAGTTTATCTGAGTGTGAGTGTGAAGGCTGGCTAAGTGTGAGCCCAAAAATTAACTTAGATGTGAGTCTGAAGGCTGACTAAGTGTAAGCTCGAACACTAGTTGAGTGCAAGCTTGAACCTCTAGCTAAATATGAGCCTAAAGGCTAGCTTAATGCTAGCATGATGGCTAGTTGAACGTGAGCCCAAATGCTAGCTGAATGCGACCCCAAAGGCTGGCTAAATACAAGCCTAAAGGGTGACTAACTGTGAGACTATAGGCTGACTTAGTGCTATCCCAAAGACTAGTTGAATGCAACCCAAAGGTTGGCACTGAGTGCAAGTTCAAAAGCTAGCTGAGTGCAAACCCAAAAGTTGGCTAAATATGAGCCCAAAAGCTGGCTAGATGCGAGCCTAAAGGTTGGCTTGGTGCGATGGACACATGCATGCAAATTGAGGCCACTTCTTTTTTTTTTCTTTTTCTCTTTTTTTATTGCTATAACTTACTTCCTTCTTTTTCTATTTTTTCTTTTTCCTTTTTTCTTATTGAATTTCCCTTTTTTTTTAGGCCACAACTCCTTTTTTTCATTTGTTTACTTTATTTTTTTCCTTCTTCCTCAAGCCTCTTCTCCCTCAAGCTTGATATTTTCCCATCCTTCCTCTTCACTTGAACAGGCCATGGTGCCCTAGCGTTCAACCTTGCTAGATCTAGCCACAGACTCTAGCGATCAACAGTGGGCCCCAGCTAGTACCACTTGGAGGTAGTGAGAGGTAAGATAGAATGATGATGGGATGAGGTGAGTAGTGGTGGGAGGTGGCAAATCCAACATAGGGCTCAAGTCGGTGTGGTGGAACTTCAAATGATGCCCATTGAAGTTTAGGAGGGAGCAATGTATAGTGATGTGTAGGATCCATCATAGGGAGAAGGCAGGAGGTCGAAGACTGGCATCACTTTTCCTTCTGATGGGGCTCTATGCTCCTTCACATGCGGCAGAGGATAGTGGAAGCATCACAAGCTAGATCTAGCACAACCTCTTCACAGAGGCAAAAGAAGGGTGGCACGAGAAGCTTGAAGGGGGTATAGGTGATAGTGCTAGGGTTGATGGAATAGTGGCCTGTGCTAAGGAGAGGTGGCTGGCAAGGAGTGGAGCCTTGGGGGTGGTTCGGCAAGGGAGTAGCAGAGCGGAGTGGAGAAGATGACAATGCTTTCTTCATTAAAGCTTGTCTCCATTTCTCTTTTGATTCTCTCTGTGTGTTGTGCTTCCTCTCTAATCTCTCATCTTGAGCCTTTTTAATCCCTCTCTACATGCTTCCACTAATCTCACTTCATTATTTTTTTGGGCAAAAGTATTAGAAAAGTTATAGGCTTCGAGAAGTTTAAGTCAGGTTGAAACAAACTTTGTTCAAATTTTTGAATTAAGGATCTTATCAATTCTTCTTTATCCATCCTAAATGAGTTTTGTTTGGATTGAATTATGGTAGATGTGTTTTGGATAAGTTTCTGGAGAGATATGGATGAGTTTATCTATTATAAATAAGAGAATTCAAAGAATGTACTCACTATCGATATTGAATTTATAAGTTATTTGCAAATCTTTTCAAAAAATTTGGACCAAATTATAATTCTATAAATTTCAAGGGTCTTTTACAAAAATATTTATGGATAAAATTTTGAAACTTTCATGGTTTTTCTAAATAAAATTTGAATTTATTTGTAAATAATAATTTTTGAGGGTTTTATTTGTGAAAAAATTGGGATTTTGGGGATGTTTTTGTGAATATAAAATTTTTGAAGGGTTTTTTACAAACCCTAGATTGTATCAAGATCAAATTATAATTATTGATCTTTTGTATTTGTAAATCCTAATGTTTGCGAGGACCAATTTGTATCTTTAGATTTTTATTGGAATTTTTCACAAAATTTTTATTTCAAGGACTTTGTAAAAAAAATTCAACTAGGGACTTTTTTGTAAGAATTTATTTAGTTCAAGGACCTTTTGTAAGGTTCTTATATTTTTCATTTTAATCCATATTTTAGATGAATTTTGAGCCGAATTTTGGTCCAAATATCCGACCCACTCAATCCACTTAGGTTAAGCTTAGCTTGAGCTCAAATTTCTTGATGATTCAGGTTAAAATCAAACTCGATGTTTAGTCATACTTGACCATGATTCTAATTCAACTGAGACCCACACTTGAGATATAATTTAGTGGTATGCAGGTTTTAATCATGATTGTACTTTTGATTGTGGCAAAAATCACCTTAAACAAGTTCGAGAGCCTTCATGCTATCATGATGATATTATGGGAGCCCGAGGGCTATATTGATTTGGTGGCCCAAAGGCTAGCTGAGGAGGTTCGACAAGCCTAAAGGCTAGCCTATAGTCCAATGATTATGAGCTCGAGGGCTGGCTTGATTTGGCAGGCCTGAAGGTTGGGCAATAGTCGAATAGGTGTGAGCTCAATGGCTAGCCGGTGAAGTGAGGCCATGAGTGGCCATAGTGTTGATGGGCATTTGTGGCATGGTTTGAGCACTCGATTTCTTTGGTTCGGTCATCCAAACCCAAACAATTGGGTAATTTGTAGATGAACAAATAGCGGCTTGATGAGAATGAGACCACGGGTGGCCATAAGATTGAAATAGAATAGGGATGGGGTAGTAGCAGAAGCATGGGGATGTTGTGACCTCACAAGAGACAAAGAAGCAACAAGAGAAATAGGGAAATGAAAGGACAGAGATGAGATGGGGGCTTACATCTTTCTTGACTCCTTGATAATGCTCTCTTGACATCTTTCTTAACTCCTTGATGATTCTCTCTTGACCTTCTCTTTAATAATGAGATCTCCTTCAAAACCTATTCTTCAATTCATGTAGAATGTTTGCCAAGAATCAACTATCAACTTTTCTCCTCTTTTTTTGTGTGCTCTAGCCCTCTTTTTATAGGGTTTGAGGAGATCCTCAATTTAGATCTTTGATTGATTTTGATTTTGAGATTTGATGAGTATTTTCTTGCCATAAACCTCATATTTAAATCTCTAATTAATAGATTTTGTCATAATACCTTTGATTCAAATCCTATCAATTTTTGATGGATTCAAAAAAGATTCATTTTTGTTTTTGCAAATTGCACCAAGTCTATAAACCTCTGGGGTTTGATCACCCGAATGCATGCTGACCGGGGCTTGATTTTCCCAAGCTTTTTTTTCCACTTCAAATTGGATTCCACTTACTATGAATTGGTCTCAAAGTCCATTCCTATTTTTTGTTAAAATTGAAGTTGGAGTTTAGGTTACAAAGACCATTTAAATAAAGAGCCCCTTCACATTCACTTTATGAGTTTTCTTGACAAGAGGAGTGGATGCCAAAAATAGTGAAGTTTTGATTTCTCTTTGTTGCTTTTGCAAGTGTCTGACAAGTAAGGCCCTTAATTCTTATGTCTTGTAATAGCTTCTCTTCCTCCTTTTTCTCTTAGTTTGCTTGCCCATCTCTTCTTCTAAAGGTATCATAGAGCCTTTTGTAACTGAGAAAAATTAAAATGGGAAAGAAGAAAGATTGGCTTTATGATGCTTTCTTCTCATATAGGGCACTAATGATGAAGTAGTTAGTGGGAACCAACCTTAGGAACATCAACGATGAGTGTGGCTTGATTAATTACTACCCTTTTGCTTGCTTTTCCAAAGAAGGAGCTCCATGTGTTGATAGGGTGAGTGAGTCCTTCATGTTGGAATCCATTAGGTGCTTTAGGGAATGAGAGTCTTCGAAAACCATAGGGTTTTGCATTTTGAATGTCTACTCACTTTCTTGGGGATGACCCTTTATGCTTGCTGCAGTAGTGCTAGTTTTGCTGAATTAATTAGAGTGGGCTGATAATGTGGTATCTCAATTTTGCAACCAAACTTGTTGGCCTCGACATCTTAGGAGGAGTCATATCATCCAAGGGATAGAATGCAAGAGACCTAGAGATATTGTACAGCAAGATCGAGATATGGAGCCATGCCGTAAACACCTTCCATACTCTGTATGGTGAGGTTAGTACCTCTTTATGGGATATAAGGCAGCTAGCTGGCATCTCTATTCTTGGAAATTTCTATGATAAATATATCCCTACTGACTATCACATAAACCCTAATTTCAGTTACACTCTCTGTGATCTTCTCAGAATTTATGATTAGATGATGGCACACTTTTGAAATGATCTGAAATTGGTGTATTTCAACCATTGGATTGATCTTGTTTATGATGGAAATCTAATAGGCGAGCCAACTAGATTTGACTGGATTATGCATGATAAAAGAGACATCTTTCTAGAATTTAGCCCCCTAACCTATTTTGCAGCCTTCATCAATATGTGGTTTTATCACTTAGTTATGCCGCATGGCGAGCAATACATTCACCTAGAGATATTCACAATGGCCAATGAGATGGCACATAGACAAAGAGTTACTCTAGCTCTTGTGGCACTAGGCTTGATATATGCTGGTGTCAAACAAATGGTGGACAATCCTACAAGACCTGATGATTCTTTGACTTGGTTTCCCATCCATTCTCTTTATGCCTATATTTATTCTCACTTTAATAGGATGTATACCAAGTTGGAGCCTAGTGATAAAATCAAAAGGCTATGTCATTCACATTCGGTTTCTATTACTGAGATTATTTAGATCATGAACATGGTTGCTTTCCCTTATTCTTCTGGAGAGGCTAGGATACATGTGTGAGATCCATGTAATTTTGTGTGGCGAACTTACCCCTACACTCTTTTTGATTCTAACTTACTAGCCAATGTGGCTCATCTTTCATTACCTCCAAAGCGTGTGAATATATTATCTTTGTATGGCATGAGGTGTTTCTGCTTCATTCAGTGATGCATTTGGCTATAGTGTCTTATAATCCACATCGATTTTGCTAATAATTCAGTTATGATCAAGGCTTTTCTAAGAATGTTCCTGCTCTTTCACCACCAACATGTTTAGGTAGTTGTTGGATATTGGTTGCATCTCACTAGTCTCCAAGATAATTCAAAGCATTATATTTTTGATATTGGGTGGGAGGCCAAGGTTCTTTGTCTATTTGCCACAACATGGTTTAACAGTATGAGAGAGTATTTCCATTTTGATCTAGAATTTCTATCCAGGAATGAGTTTGGTTCACACAGTAGGGAAAAGCATGCAGTGAGTAGCAAAGGGTCAAAGTGGCAATGCATCCAAGAGATATGGAAGGCCCCAACTCATAAGTTCAATGGCCCTGAGCCAAATGAAGAGATGCCCATTCCCCCTTGTAGGATTGATGATGGCCATTTTTGATGTAATACGGGTCCCAAATTAAGTTTGACGTGAGAGCCACCTTGATCTGCATGTGATCATCCTATTCCTAGTGCATCAAGACACTTAACTACATATGCAAGTCTATCCATTGGTGGGATCATGGGATCAGGGTCAACTACATCACATATACTATCTCAAGCTCTGTTTTCTTTGTTTTGCATGATTGACATGAAAGCAAGGCGAGGGATGACCCTTCCTTCATTGACACTAGTGCTGCCAGTCTTCCAATGTGAACTTAAATAGAGTGGTCTGACTGGGCTCACCATCATTAGACATGAGTTCCTAGAGGAGGATAGAGTTTCTAGGTATTGGTGATTCCTTCATCCCACGTTTGTTTTCCCTTCTCTCCTTTTCTCTAGCTGAAATTATGTTCTATCTGAGGTGAACTAGATGAGGGTTTTAGAGGCCCTCCTGATAATATCTAAGTTTTAAATGGTAAGGGATATCTGAACATCACCTAGTTGTGCATTGAGTGTATATTGATTGAAGCTTTTGGTGAAAATATGGTTCATGGATCATGCTTTAGTCGAGAGATGTTTGCATTCATGGGCATTCATCGACCATCACTAGCATCAAGTAATGGTCCACCATCTCCTTCTCTTTCATTCACGTCTTTTGCAAATATGATGCTTACTTTGCATAGATGGCAATGGAGGATCATGAGGGAGTGACTAATAGGTTGTCGTAGCCATCAAGAAGCATCACTAGGCTTTATGTATCTTAGGATTATCATTATCCTCTTTATCTAGTTCTCCTATTTGGTTTTATTTCTTTATGGCACTCCTTATTTTTGCTTCAGATTTTGTTTGCAACTTTGTATCTTCACTTCCTAATCTCAAAAAAAGGGCTTCGGTAGAGTTGACTTGCATATGAGAATGGACTTGAGTTGCTACAAAGGCTTGAGTTACCACAAGGAGTAGACTTGAGTCACCACAAGGAGTGGATTTGAGTTTCCATAAGCAGTGGACTTAAGTTGCCATGAGAGGGGTGGACTTGATCATTACATACAATGGATGGGGCTTTTTGTTCATGTTTTGCCTTGAGAAATATGGAGTGCATATTTGACCAAGCATTCCTTTGAGCAAGTTAGGCATTTCATCATAGATAAAATATAGACATTATTTATTATTACTACCTCCAAAGGCTTAGATAGTATTTTTTTTGAGAAATCGGGCATTTATTGGTGGTATAAGCCTTTCTCCTTTATCACTGATTAGCGGGTAGGATTTCCTTCAAATACCCTTTTGATGATATAGGGGCCTTCCCAATTAGCATCAAATTTGCCTTTCTTGCTTTGATTTGGGATTATGGGTCTTCTCAAGACAAAGACCATTCCCCCTTTTGGAATGATCTAAGCTAGTCCATTTTGTTGTAGGCCCTAGTCATTTGTACTCGATACATTTTCAAGTTTTGCTGAGTTGCAAACCTTGTTTCATCTAAGGAATCTAGCTCATTAAAGTAAAGACAAATATTATCTTCTTTTGTGAGTTTTTCCTACAAAGCAATCCTTAGAGAGAGAATTTGAACCTCTAATGCCTGGATTACCTCGATCCCAAACATTAATGTATGCGGTGTTGATTGGGTAGGGGTTCAATATGTGGTGAGATAAGCCCACAATGCTTCTGAAAGCTTTTAGTGTCAATCTCTCTTGTTATTGGCAATGACATTCTTCAATATCTTAGAGAGAGTTTTCTCAAATGCCTCAATAAGGCCATTAGCCCTTGCATTATAAATAGATGAATATCTCTAATCTATCTTATGATGATGCATGAATTGTTTTACCTTGAATCTTCTGAAGGATAGTCCATTTCAGAAATGATCCTTCAAGTGATGCCAAATATGTGTAGGATGTTTTCCTAAAAGAAGCAAATAATAGTATTTGCTCTTCTTTAAATGGGCTTACCTTTACCTACCAAGAGAAATAATCGGTTGCCACCAATATCAAGCAGTGACCTTCAGAAGAAGATGACTCAATTAGGCTGATGATATCCATACCCCATACCTCAAAAGGCCACGAGGAAACAATTGGGTGAAGAGGATTTGGGTGTTGATGGATGAAGTCACCATAAATTTGGTATAAGTGATATTTTCTTGTATATCGATACAATCCCCTACCATTGTAGGCTAATAGTAGCCCATATGCTTAATTTTCATTATTATTTTTGGGCCTAATTGATGAGCTCCATAAATCCCAAAGTGTACTTTGTACATAACTTCTTTAGCTTCTTTTTTTGAGAGATAGCATAGAAGCAGTTGATGAGAGGACCTATTATAAAGTGTGTTATTGATGAGTAGGAAGCGCGTGACCCTCTTCTTGAGTTGCATCTATGCTGACTTTTTTTTTTGGAGCTCTCCATTCATAAGGTAGTCTATGAATGGTATTCTCTAATTTGTGAATTTTTCTATTAAATTGGACTCAGTCTTCTCTCATTTGATGTTGAAGATCGAGCTTATCATTGTCTGCTACAAACTATAACTAAAATTTCTCGTTAGTTAAGATCAGCCAATGCCTTAGCTAGCTTGGATAGGGACTCGGGTTTCGCATTGATTGACTGAGGAACCTTAGTCCCACGAGTTATAGAGCCTTCTCATTGTACTTCAATAACTTATGTTTATGGGTTTATATTAACTTTCCATTTGACTAATGACCAATTGTAGGTCACCAAACACATGCAGCGAGATATCCCCGTGTTGAGTGTCATTTCTAGTCCTACAATTACAGCCTCATATTCAGATTTATTGTTTGTGCATGGCTTTGAGAGAGAGTAGTAATATCTTAAGATGCCCCCATTCGAGTGAGAAATACAAGTCCAATGCTAGCTTGGATTTGTGAACATTTTGGCCCCCACCCTTGGTCTGACAAATGATTTCCCATCAATGTATAGCTTCCAGTAGGATTTCTTTTCTTCAATAAGAAGAATTTCTTTATTAGGGAGTTTGCAATTCAGTGGTGATTTGTCTGACACTAGGTAAACTGCAAGAAAATCAGCGAGGGCTTGACCTTTGACTACCTTTGGAGGAGTAAATTTGATATCATATTCTATGAGGATTAAGGCCCATTTTGCCAGTCTTCTAGTGAGTACTAGTCTAGCCATCAAGTATTTTATGGGGTCAACCTTTGATACTAAAATGACTTGGTGAGAGAGTAAATAATGTTGGAGCTTCTTGACTATGAATATGAGTGTCAAATACTACTTTTCAATGGGAGAATAGTTGCTTTATGCCCCCACTAGCATTCTACTCAAATAGTAGATCATATTTTCTTTACCCTTTTTATTGTTCTTGGCAAGAAGTACCCCTAGAGATCCTTCTATTGCAACCATGCAGAGGATTAAGGGTCTATCAAGCACAAGTGCAGCCAAGACTGTAGGCTTTAAGCGATACAACTTAATCTCTTCAAAGGCCTACTAGCATTCCTGATCCCAAATGAATAGAACATTCTTCTTCATTAATCTAGAGAAGGGCTTGCCTCTTTCAGAGAGGTTTGAAATGGTTCTCCTTATGTATGTGAGTCAACCTTGAAATGATTTCAAATATTTTAAGTTGTTGAGTGGTAGCATATCCAAGAAGGCTTTGATCTTAGATGAGTCAATTTCAATCCCTTGATGCCTAATAATGAAGTTGAGAAATTTTCTTGATGATACCCCAAAAAGACATTTCATAGGGTTCATCTTCAGGTTATATTTTTGAGGCAGTCAAAAATCACTCTTAAACCCTAACTCATCCATGTAGCACTTGACCAGTGGGTGTATGAGGTCATCAAAAATTTTGGTCATAGTCCTTTGATAGGTGGCACCTACATTCTTAAGCTACAGTAAATGCTAATTGGAGTTTCAAAGGCTGTATGTTTTTCATCCTCAAGAAGCATCATAATTTGGAGACATAATCCTTCTTGTAATGTTTGGAGAACCATGGCTAGCTTGATACCTTCTGGTTTTGATGAAGATTCATTGAGGACTTCACCTTCTTATAATGTTTGGAGAACTATGGCTGGCTTGATGGGTATGACTTGTATGTTAGAAGGTATTAAGGATGTTCGATCAGCCTTATTATTAGATAAAGGTCCAATGGTGACTATAAGGCATGCATGGATGCTTGGAGTTATATAGCTAAATACCTTGGTATTCCTATTTCCTATTCCAGGGATGTAAGGATGCCCTTGAGGCGGATCCCATAGATTCTTGAAGAAGTAGCTTTTTTCCTTTGTTTGACAAGATTTCTAGATTATTTGATGAAGTTGGTCTGAAAGTACTTAGGTATGACCACTGGCTAATAGTAACCATCATCCTTGGGATCTTCAATTTTTAGGATTTCATGTATGCTTGGGACATAGGAGATCACCTTGTAGAATAATATCTCCTTTTCTTGCTTATTTCATGGAGGAATGTAGAAGGTTGTTAATTCTTCCATAATATTGTTGCTCAACTCATTTAATGGCTAAAGTAAGCCTTCTAGAATTTTAGTAATGAGGAGAGTGCTTTCTATTTGATCCATGTTGTCATCTTCATTAGAGGAATAGCTGCTTAGGTAGATCTGTGGAGTTTCTTCATCTGAAGAACTTGTGTTAATGTCACTTCCTAAATGAGGAGGGGCAAACATTAGGCTAGCAACCTTCATCTTCACTTGACTAATAGAAGTAGATCCTTTGTCAATGTGGGACCCTTCATAATATCTCACATCATCATAATGCACTTTGTGCACATCAAAAGGATGTACTTCTCCATTAATTCAATGTTCTTCACCATCCTCAAAGTACTTGAGGTATTGACATAGGGTTGACGGTACCACTTCATTTTCACGTAACCATGGCCTCCCTAGTACTGTTCTTGTATGATATGTTGGTGTCAATGATGTAGAACTTAATATCAGTCATTAATTCACCTACCTTCAGAGGTATGGTGATGGCTCCTAAAGCTCTTTGGCTATTCTAGTTAAACCATTAGATGGTTATGACTTCGAATGGTAGATGACACACCCCCAAATTTACAACCCTTAAAGTGTGGAGAGTCATCAAATTGACTAAGGATTCTGGATCAAGGAGGATGTGATTGATTTTAATCTCATCATTGTCCCCTGTGACATATAATGGCCTATTATGGTTTATTGTTCCTTGTAGCGGGTCATCATTTTTGAAAGTGATGGTAGGAGCCTGATGTGCATACAAAGCCTCCTTCATTTTCCTTTTGTAAAGTGTGCTTGATAGTCAGTTGGGTTTTGCAAGATTTATACCAATGTATCTCTGAGCTCTTGTGACATCATCAAGATAATAAACACACATAGCAAAGATTTTCTTGAAATGTGCCGCTATGTTGTACTCCATCTTCTGTGCAGGTTCAGCTTGTGAAGGCTCAATGTCCTCATTAATTTGAATTTCTTTCACTTTGTCTTTATCATTGGAGATGTTTCTGTCTCTCAGGATTGGATCTTGTCTCGGAGGTAACATCTTTCAATCTATGAGTTGTACTTGGTTTGCATTCCTCAATTGAATTCTAGCATCTTGAGACCAATAAGGCTCACCTTCCAAATTGCTACCAAGGCTAATCATGTGGTAGGAGGTAGTCATGGATCCTTACCCTTGATTAGTAGTCCTTTGGATGTCTTTGGAGGATGTGATTGGCTGATAATTATCCCATTCAATATTAGAATTGGCTATATGGAGCTTCCTTGTTGAGAGATCTTCATAGACTCTTTCGATGAACCCTTCTATTTTGTCAGCTAGCACAATTTTCTTCAGGATCTTGTATTTAGGACTCTTCATTCATAAATGTTTCGGTTGGCTTAACACAAGAGTTGAATGAGTTCTAGGATTAGCTTTTTTAACCCTCTCCCAAAATGCTTGCTTTTTATTTTGGTGTTTGCTAGTGTAGGGACTTTTGAAGTTGTCATAGAGTTGCTTTGACTCAGACATACGAGTCATATTTGTCATTCGTGTCCTATATGTATAATTTCTTTAAAGTTGGTACAGGGCATCTTTCTATAGGCTCAAATACTAGGACTTCTCCAAACCTAATAGGTTGACCATTTGTTGCTAAAGTGTTTGATGGTGGTTGGGATAGCCGATCATCAATGTCTACCTCAACCAAGTGAGTCACCATGTAACAAAAGGCAATGGACTTAAATGATTATCCTTGAGAGTGTTTGTTCTCATGATCCATTTGAGGCAGGGAGGTGTAGATAATGGTTCTAGTCTTAAGGAGGGTTGGTAGGTGATTCCCTGCCACTTCTATAGAGTCTTGTGTGGCTTTGCCTCTTTGGCTAGCACCTATTTTGACTTCTCAATTTCTTCATATAGCATAGCAGTCATATTTGATATGCTTTCCATGTGGGCAGCCATATCCTGCATGTATTCATTCAACACTTGCATTTGTCTCTTGACAAACTTCATGTCATTTATGGCTAGCTCTTTTATAATATCTAGCTATAATTTAAATATGCCATAGTCACATTCATGAGCAAACCACTCTTTGATATAATCATCTATGATATAGCCCTCAGGAAGGTCCCTGGGATTTTTCATTTCATTAGCAATATCCTCAATGAATTTATTTACTTTGTTCCTTGCATTCTGAACTTTTCTATTATTAAAATGATAAGATGACTCCTATGATTGGCTTGATTGTAAACTTCCAATAATAAAAATGGCAGTGCATGTCACTACTAGAAGTTTATCATCTCCATTCCTAGTGTTAGAGCCTTTGAGCAAGGCTCTGAGGTCATCGAGGAGGAATTCTTTGAGAGTTGCCTAATTTCTTTATCCTTGGACATATTCCTCCAGGGCATCAATGTATTCTCGGATAGCTAATTTCTTAGTAGTGTATTCATCCAATTGAACCATCTTCTTCTTCTTGTTTTAGTTCTCCTTCTTTTGAAGTTTAGAGAAAGCAAGGAGGCTTGTTCTGATAATGCTTTCCTTATTACCATTCTAAGCTTTTCAAGATTCTTTGCCACCTTTTCTATTAGTTTTTTTGACCTTTTTGAAATATAGATGTTCCATAGGTGCTCTTATTCTAGTGGATACTATACTTCCTCCTCGAAGAGGAATTCAGCAAGCAGCTCATGTGTCTCGAGCATAATGATGTGATTGATGTATTCAATGGATGTTTAAATAAGGCCGCCTTCAAGAGAGTCAGCTTACTCTCTTGGTATTACTTTTCTATCCAACCATTGAACACATAGTAGTTTTCAATTATATGTCCTAAGACTCTTTATTAAGGATAATAGTTTGAGTGAACTATTTTGTTAGCATCACTTGGCCTCTTGGATTTTGACAGTTGGAGGCCTAACTTTAGAGCATTTTGGAAGATTTTATCCACTCTCTCTGTTTTAAAATAATATTTCTTCTTAAGTCTCTATTGGAGAGGGCTAGATAATTGTATTTCCTCATCTCCCCCAAGAGTTGGTAATTTCTAAGAATTACCTCCATTCATGGTTGGGCTTGTGGGTTTCTTCTGCTCATTTGTTATGAATGCTACTCTCATATTTTTAGTGGACTTCCTACATTTGCCTCATCTTTCTCTAGTTTGAAATTTTGTAGACTAGTTAAAGTAGGTTGGCCAATCCTTTCCAACCTTTTCACTTTGTGATGAAGTCTTGGAAAGTGTGGATAGAGGAAGTGCTTAAGTAGGGTGCCATCCAATCCTTTCTTATACTACCAAGGACTATATTCACATCCTCAAATTGGCTTTTGGATTGCTTACAATTAATACTGAGATTTCACCACCATGTGATGTAATCCAACACTAGTTCATTGTCACATTTGGGCATTGAGACAAGGCTTGTAATGGTCATCTTGTCACTAGCTCCTCCAAACTTAATTCAGAAGGCCTCCTTCATTTACAATGAAGTTTATATGGATTTCGCTTGTAAACTAGCATACCATCAAATGCTACTCCTATTAAGTTTGTTAAAAATTGATGGAGGAGCAACAAGTAGTTATTGCTTGAATCCCCACATAGAGTCATGAAATAAGCTATGTGTTGTTTTAGGTTATCTATGCCATTAAATTTTTTGAAGCTAGGCTCTATGTAGCCCCTCAAATATGGCACTTAGTGATGATGACTAGGGTATGGCTTGTGTGCATCATTTATCATGCCCATGTCACGTTTTTGTCTCAATTTTGTAGCCACCATCCATTGCATTTGCTGTTGTATATATGCTAGCAGTTCTATATTATTAGGAATCCCTGAGATTGAAGATTGGATATTCCTTGCTAGTAAAGGATTCACTTGTAAAGGATTGGATATTCCTTGCTGGTAAAGGATTCACTTGTAAAGGACCTGCATTTTCATCGATTTCATTTGCAGGAGGTACATCCTTTGACACCTCTGTCACCTCTTGAGGTGATTATTGAGATCACTCGAGCTTGTCAAACTTTTGTCTCATTTGTATCATCATCTCCATTAATTCCATGATCTTATTTTGGGCTTTATCTTTTCTCCTTGCCTTATTTTTTAATTGTTCTTGCAGTGCCTCTATGATCATTTTCCCACTAGCACTTTCAATTGTGACTAAAGCTTCTATCAAAATGTGATGGTCCATGTCTTGAGAGTCAAGCCTAGGTTTGGTGTGTTTTGGAGTGTGATGAACTTCTCCTATCAGATGGGTCACCTCTTTTAGGAGCTTACTAATGGAACAAGTAGTTACACCTTCTCTCTAATATGGTAAGGATTGATCTACAAGAGCTCTTTCTTGTTGAACTTCCTTATTTATAAGTCTTATTCACACAATCTTCTTTCAGCATTTGGTCAGTTTGGGTGTGGGCTTCTGACTTGTTCTAGAATCATAATGAGGAATGACTCTAATAGTGTGGATGATTTCCCTTCTAGGGGTTTCATGCTAGGTTGTAGCCTTATGATTACTCTTATTATTTTGCTTAGTTATTTGACCCTTAGCTATAGTCTTGAGGTCAGACTATGCCTCTTTTGTCTCACTTTTACCCTTTTCTAAGTTATTCAGTGGGGCAAAGGAATTGGAGATGGGAATGGTGATGATTGACTTTGTTGGAGGTATAAGCTTCTCGAGTTGGCTAAAAATTCCAGCTACCTTCCCTTTGCTTGTGACAGTCATAATCGGTTCTTCTTCATCCCTGCATGTGCTTGGATTTGCTTTTGGTTGACCCTCCTCAAAAGTAAGGTAGAGGCTATCAAAGATTGAGGCTCTCTTTCTTCATTAGACTGACTCTTCTCATTGAGAATGATGATATTGGTTCTCTTCCCCTTTCATGGAAGGTGGGAAGTGAGTTCATCTTGTTCAATAGCAATATCAATTGACAAAGTGGCAGGTGCTCTCTTGAACTAGATGATCTCAAAGATAGTCGAAAACTTGACTTGAGCTTCAGCCACTTCTATAAGGATAATCACTAGAGGGAATTGCACAACTGATCCTTCCCCTAAGATGGTGGTGTAGGTTGGTATGGGGATGCTTACTGTTGATGCCATGTGACGCTTTCTTCTACAAAGAGAATAAAATTAATCAGTCTTCAATTGTAATTCTACCTGTTTAATATCTCTATCATATTAGCTAGGTTTCTACACTTGGAGGAGAAGTCATATCTCACTGAGCATACTAGAATTTATGGGATCGGAACAAGTGGCCTGGGATGGCAAAGACTCCAAGGAGTGACCTTGATGCACAAATCAAAATTTATTTATTTAGATGTGCTATTAGGTATTATGGAAATATTGACTTCTAATAGGCACAAGCCCTTAATATTAATTACCCTAACAATCATAAGGACTCTCCTAAAGTGAGAAACCTAGTTAATAAAATAGAGACACAAAAGAAAAGAAGAAAAGCATAATTTGATTGATTTTAGAAATAGTACATGTCTTAAGCAAGGGCATACCC
Source organism: Trichopus zeylanicus subsp. travancoricus (assembly GCA_005019695.1). NCBI lineage: Eukaryota > Viridiplantae > Streptophyta > Magnoliopsida > Dioscoreales > Dioscoreaceae > Trichopus > Trichopus zeylanicus. The sequence continues at coordinate 797,628 of RXID01022272.1, forward strand.
TTATTTTACAATGATTTAAAATCATGAAAGAACATCAAATGAGAAAAGAGGAAATGTTGAAGACGCTTTGATGCATGCTGCTGCCCCATTCTCACATGTTGGACTGTGTGGAGCCTGGCTCAAATGGTACTTGACTTGATCCTCAACAAATATTGATAACTTGATTTGGTGATGTCATCCAGTGGAATATGAAGAGATGAAAAAAGGTCAGGCTTGATGTATGGCTGATGGCTTGAAGCATTAATGATTAACTTCTTTTAATAGCATTACTGATGGGTTGTCAGGTTTAGCTTGAAGTGTGGCTAATCACTTTGGACATTGGCATTTAACATCTTTTGATAGTGTTATCGATGACTTGTTAGATTTAGCTTGAAGCATGGCTGAAAACTTTAGTTGTTAGTGATTAATTTCTTTTGATAGCATTACTAATAGCTTGTCAAGTTCAGCTTTTGAAGGGAGCATCTTTTGGGAGTGGCTAACTTGAAGGGTGCATCATCAACTACTTCTAGGGGTTGATAACCTTGAAAGGCACATTGTCAACTATTTCACAAGGTTGATTAGATTAAGGAATGCAACATCAACTACTTCTAGGGGGCTAAATAACTTGAAGGGTGTGCCATCAACTGATTTTGGGGGTTGACTAGCTTGGGGGTTGCGCCACCAACTACTTCTGGGGGTTGACTAGCTTAAGGAGTGGCCCATCATCAACTATTTCTAGGGGTTGATTAGCTTGAGTAGCACATCATCAATTGCTCCTAGGGGTTGACTAGGTTGAAGGGTGCACAATGAATGACTTCTCAGAGTTGATTAGCTTAAGGAGCACATCATCAACTATTTTTGGAGATTGATTAGCTTAAGGTGTGCATCATCAACTACTACTGGGGGTTAACTAGCTTGAAGAGTGTATTATCAACTACTTCTGGGGGTTGACTAGCTTGAATTGTATGTCATCAACTACTTTTGAGAGTTGATTAGCTTGAGAAGCATGTCATCAACTACTTCTAAGGGATGAGTAGCTTAAGGAATGGCACATAATCAACTATTTCTAGGGGTTGATTAGCTTGAAGAGCATATCATCAACTACTTATAAGGGTTAACTAGCTTAAATTATATGTCATCAATTGCTTCTAGGGGTTAACTAGCTTGAGGCGCATGTCATCAATTGCTTCTAAGGGTTGATTAGCTTGAGGAGCACGTCATCAATTATTTCTGGTGGTTATCTTGAAGTATGTGCCATTAACTACCTTTGGGGGATGATTAGCTTGAGGTGTGCATCATCAATTGCTTTTGGGAGTTGACTAGCTTGAGGATTGGTGCATCATCAATTGTTTCTGGGAGTTGATTAGCTTAATGAGTGCATTATCAACTACTTCTTAGGGTTGACTAACTAGAAAGGTGTGTCATCAACTACTTCTATGGTGTTAACTATCTTAAGGGTCACGACATCCACTATTTTTGGGGATTGATTAGCTTGAGGAGTGCATTATCAACTACTTCTAAGGGTTGACTAGCTTGAGGAGTACATTATTAACTACTTGTGGGGGTTGACTCACTTGAAAGGTGTCACCGTATCAGCTACTTTTGGGGGTTGACAAGCATAAGAGGTGTGCCATCAACTACTTTTAAGGGTTGATTAGCCTGAGAAGTGCATCATCAACTACTTTTGGGGGTTGCTAACTTAAAGGGTTGTCGAGGGCTTCAAGCATATTGTCCGTTGACCTTATTTGGTGTTTAAATCCCACGTCAGGTTTGGTCTCCATTGGATTTTTAATAGATTACCCCAGGTGGTACTTAATTTGACTTACTTTAGTTCCATTCAAACTTTTCTTGGTCCAAATCAGGCTAGTAGCATTCCTCTACTACACATGGGATTGGACATGACCATGGAGTGTTGCCAAAGGTCTTTGCAGCACACCCAGTGGTATTCAGCTTAGCTTGATTTAGTTATTTTTTTTGAACTTTTAATGGTTAGGCTTGATCTGGTTGTGGATTGGTTTGACCTAATTGGGTGTGGGGTTCAAACTCAGCTTGGCTCGATTGGGACTTGGTTCAACGCTATTGAGTTTGGGTTCAAATTTGGCATCAAAGTCATCTTGACTTGATTTAGATGTGGTTTATCTAAGTTCAAATGTGGTTTCATCTCAAACATGATCTGATTTAGCTTGGATGGTTCTTGACCCATTTAAGGGTTTCATTTGGGCTTAGTGTGGCATAGTTCGAGTGCTGTTAGGCTCGTTTGACCATCAATTTGAACTCTTCATGGTTTAACTCAATTAGAATTCTATTCAAAGTCATTTTAATTCATTTTTTTATTCGATTAGAGTTTATCGTGAACTTGTTTTGCTTCTAAACTAACTTAGCTTGATCTTGAATTACCCCGAGTTTGGATTAGTTGAAGCTTGGCTTGATTTGGATTAATTTCTAGATCAAATTCATCATTCTCTATCTAAAAGGAACAACTAGTTTAGATACTGAATGACTAGCTATGGGTTTTTTTTTGCCTATCCATGCTAGCTTCAATCTACTTGCTCTTATCAATTTGGGTTCATTTGGTGCTTTACTCAGGTTAAGTTGATTTTGTTCATTTTTCTTGGCCATGTTGGCTTGAGTTCGAATGCCTTCAATATCTTATGATGACATTATGGTGAGTTTGAGGGATAGCTTGATTTGACAAATCCAAAGGTTGGCCTAAGATGTTTGATAGGCCCAAAGGCTTGCCTATAGTTCAATGGTCATAAGCTTGAGGGTTGGCTTGATTTTGGGCTAGTTGGCTAGCCTAGCACATTAGTGGAATCGACGACTGGCCAGTAGTCTAATAGTCGTGAGCCTGAGTGCTAACTTTATTTACCAGATCTGAAGGCTGGCCTAAGATGTTTAACAGGCCTGAAGGTTGGCTTTAGATGTTCAGTGGGTCCAAAGGATGGCATAGGATGTTCGATGGGCCCGAAGGCTAGCCTAAGATGTTCGGCTAGCCCAAAGGATGGCCTATGATATTCAGCAGGCCTAAAGGTTAGTCTAGGATGTTAGGTCAGCCAGAAGCCTAGCCTAGGATGTTCTGCAGATCTGAAGACTGACCTAAGAGTTCAGCAAGCCCAAAAGCTAGCCTATAATACAAGTTATGAGTTTAGTTGTTTTACTTTTATTTGCTTTTGTTCAAGCTCAAGTGAGCCCTCATCAACATCTCTTCATCATCTTTAAGTATCTTCATGATGGCCCTAAAGCTTAATCTTGATGCCATTATGGTGGAGACAGGGTGGCGGATGGTCACAGCAGTGATGGTGATTTTCCTATGCACAATATCGTGGGTAGCCACGATGTTGATGGGGCAGACGAGATGTCTATTGTGAGGTTCGAGCATCTGGTCCATCTAGGTTCAGTCATCCAAATACAAAAAATTGAGTGGCCTGTGAAGCAAGGCCACTAGTGGCCGCTATGTTGATGGGCATTTGTGGCATAGTTTGGCACCTGATCTCCTAGATTAGGTCATATGAACCAGAATAGCCAGGTAATTTGCTACCAAATGGATGGCAGCTCAATAGGGACAAGGCCATGGGTGGTCGTGAGCTTGGAAGAGAAGTGGGAGGGGCAGCAGTAGAGGCATGGGGATGCTAGGACCTTGCAAGAAATTAAGGAACAAGAAAAATAGAGAAACAAAAGGACAAAGATGAGATGAGGACTTACATCTTTCTTGACTCCTTGATGATGCTCTCTTGACCTTCTATTTAATGATGAGATCTCCTTCAAAAATTTTCTTCAATTCATACAGAATTTTTCCCAAAAACTGACTATCAATCTTCCCTCCTTTATTTTTGTATGCTCTAGCCATCTTTTTATAGGGTTTGAGGAGACCTTCAATTTAGGTGACCCTCACAAAAAAAAAGTTCTAAAGGGGTAAATCTCATCTAGAAAACAAATCTAAGAGAGATGAGTTTGAAGAATAAGAACTGGTTGGCATCTACAAGCTCATAAAATTTATGTCTTTCAAAGAGTGTGAGATCATAAAAGAGAAGGGGCAAAATGCCAAAGAAGGAGAAAATAGGATCCCCTGCTGGATGATTCACCCAATCTCATCTTGATATGTTAACCAACAAAGACCATTTAAAGAGTAAGTACTACTTGGCATCTATGGGTGAGTAAATATTGAAAATTGAGAATAAGAAGTATCTAGAAGTCAATGCCAAGCCAAAAAAAGTTGATCAGCCACAAGAACATGGTAGAAAAAGAGAAGTCACCTGAAGTGGGTTCCCAAGAAAAACATCAAACTGAAAAAAGTCAAAAGAGAAACTAGTTGATCAACCACCACAATTTGTGGTAAAAATATTCCTAAAACTTAGGCAAGCTTGATCAAGTAGGAAGACACAATCAAGGAGAGTAACTAAGTCTATGTGGACAAAAAGAACAACATCAATTCCTTTTCTTCTCCATTATTTTATATGCAAAGAAAAATGCTAGATAACTGGTTATTTTGTGACTACAGTAATCAGACAAATATAGCAACCAAAATGACTAAAGTAGGAATCGACCATAGAGATAGCACTAAAAGTAGTGTTGAATTTACCTTATATGAAAGAGGAGCAAGCTCCAACGCCGATCAAGATGAAGATAATTGAAATCCAGATCATGCATACATGAAGAAGAACCCTACATAAGAGTAATGCCTCAATGCTGAAGCAAGAAGTGCAAAAAAAAAACATACACTAGTCATCTGGAATATGAACCAATTCAAATCCTAGGAAGCTAGCTATGAAACCAAAAGAATGCCAAAGATTTGACCTAAAAAAAAACAAAATACACCACCCACCAGGCATATAAATGGATGGCATATTAAACCAATCAATATGCCAAAGAAGTGGCATATGAAACCAAAAGAATAAAAAAAAATCAGGGAAATTGCAGAAAAATAAGAAAAAAATGCAGAAATATCAGAAAATTTAAAAAAATAGAAAATTTAACAAAAACATTTTCAGAAGTGAGTCAATGGATCACATCCTATCATGTAGAAGATGCCCAGTAGTCTACCAAATATGTTTCTGTCCCATCACACAGAAGACTTATTATTTCCTTCCAAACCTACAAGAGTTTAAGTATCATTACTAACAGATTAGTGCCAATAACCCCACTAACAAATTCTGCATTCTGCCATCAGCACACTCGAGTCAACAATTAGCATCCTATCATGCAAAAGGCACATCACCAACTCCACAAAAGAAACATTGATCACACCTCCATCATGAAGAAAAAAAAGCAAAGCACAGCAAAAGTGTCATCAATCTCACTCCACATGGGAGAAATTTCTCAAAATCTCCATTTGAAGAAGGTTAGAGTACTTTATAGCTCTCCTTCATCAACAGGACTCTTTGATCCAACTGGTGGCTGACAACTTTCTAATTGTATTAAAAAACTTTTGCATTCTTAGAGTCATTATCATATTGCATTTACCCTAGCATCCATGTATTTTTCTCAAGATCCCCTTAGATGTTGTAATAGAAATAGGCTAACACTTAAATACCTAACATCTTAATCCTAACTAACTTGGTAGGAAGGTGTGCAGAGAATAAAACACTGTAGCTACTGTAGCCGTACCGACAGCTGTCACTGTAGCTGACAGACAGCTGTCACTGTAACTACTGTAGTCGTACAGACAGCTGTCACTGTAGGACAGCTGTCACTGTAGTAGTCTGTACTCTAGTATAGGGTTACTGTGCATAGGACGGTGACCACTGTACGTAGGGGCGGTGCGCACTGTAGCAGAACACTGTAGCAGAACACTGTACACTGTAGCAGAATGACGTAAGCGCTTACGTTATGAGCTCAGCCTACCCTCTATATAAAGGGGGCGGCAGTCCCATTGTAAGGCATGTCCAAGGAGTTTGTAAAATTGTCCAAAGAGCAATAAGAATCTGAGAGTTTTCCCATATCTCTTTCTTATTTCTTGTTGTTCTCCACTCGAAATCCACAAAAGGCGCCGAGTTTCTGCGATACAATCGCCGGGAGTCTAGTATAACCGGCGGTTGGACACATGGTATCAGAGCTTGTCAAAGATATGACAGCGTAAACACCTTCGAGGTCAAGGTGCTAAGAGTATGAGGTAAGGGATCGTTCTTGCCATTTCCTGTACTTTATTACCGTGTTAAGACTTGGGTTGAGTTCATCAATTACGAATTCTCGTCCTTTATGGTATTATGCGGATTAGGCGGTGACTGATCTGAGAAAAAGAACAGGCCCTAACTTGGCAGTTGAGGCAGGAGGCCTGTTGTAAGCCCAAGGGCACGCCTGTGTGATCTCAGTATAGTCTATTTCTAATCTGGAACTTATCTCTAGGATGGTTTTGGTAATTATGAATTAAGCTTATATGTCTGACGCATGGGAAAAATCTATTCAGGAATGGTATGAGCATTCCCGAACCTCTAATCTCGAATACCTTGACCTTGCTTTAACATCTAAAGTTACAACAAACCAGCTAGCACATAATCTTGCTGTAATCTACGACAAGACTTGCCTTTCATCAAAAGTTCACCTAAAGAACTTTAAACAAGTACTTGAACTGTGCCGGAACATCACACGAGAGGTCTCGGGACTAAGAGACTCTCTGACAAACTTGACAACTGTCGTACTTGACAGTAGAACTTTCACACAACAAGACGCCAGGGAACTTGCACTTGAAGCAACCAGGCTACTTCGGCAACCAGAGAAGGATAGTCTCGCACTATCTCTACACCTCAGTAAAGACCTTGCTCAGGTAAAAAGGCTTCTTTTTCAGCTAGAGCAAAGCTGCATCACCCAGAGGCCACAGGAGGCCCAAGGAAGCCTAAGGGTTTTCGAAAACCCTTTCGACATACTCAAGGAGGAGCAGGAGAAGCTTGAAGGCGAATGACGTCAAGGCCGAACATCCAGTTGGCCTTGGAACAACCGTCAACATCGTCTCCACTCTTCGAAGACCAGATTCGAGGATACAGGAGAACTCATCGGCGCCTTCACACCGCCCAGCAAGCAACAAGAAGGGTGGGCCAGTTCCTCATGGGGCGGAGCACCCCACAGCATACCTTGGAGCAGCAACTTGATCCTCAGGTACAGCTGAAACTATCAATGCAGGAGAGAGCTGCAATCGTCCCTGCGGAGGTTCTCTATCACTCCCGAAGGGATGATATACACCATAAGGTGTACACGCACAGATCGGAGGAGTCGATCTTGTGTGTCAACAACAATCAGGTGGACCTGTCCTTCATCCAAGAGGAGAGCTACCACCAGCTGCAGAGAAGCGGAATGCAGTACATACACCTCGGGGTACTGCAGCTCCGGATCCAGACACTACACCGACAGGAGGTCGGAACAATAGCACTGATTCTCTTTCGAGACGATCGGTGGGCAGGAGATAAGGCCATATTGGCCACAATGGAGGTAGATCTGGCTAAGGGCAGCCAGTTAGTTTATGTCATACCAGACATAATGCTAACCATTGGGGATTTTTACAGAAATCTCCAAGTCTCTATCCTGACCAAAGGATATGAACACTTTCAGAATGGAGAATCCAATCTGCTCATTACCAGGGGATTGGTTGGACGGCTGTTAAATACTCCAAACGTAGGCTTCACCTACGAAGTTCAAGGGGTCGTGGACTACTTGGCAAGCCACGGCGTACACGCCCTCCCAGGACGTAGATACTCGGCTGGAACACTACAAGGACGAAGCTGGGTTGTGCGACCAACCCAAGTGCTCACCCCAACACAACCTGAAGAGGTGACCAGCAGGAGCCTCCTGGATGGGAGTATTTCCCTGCGATTCGGAGGATACAAGCCAGAGGTAACACACATGAGGTCGTGTTACCTCCAACGAGAAGAAGAAGTCCATAGCGACGAGGAGGAGCTCAAAGCCACTCATATACTTGCCGTCCTAATAGATGAAGCAGCACAAGATGAAGAAAGCGATGACGAAAGCTATTTCCATCGCCTTCTGAACCAAGACTTGCTAGAAGGAGACCTGGACTACCCGTCCCCAGTGACAAAATGGGACGTATACCCTGATGACGAAGAGGTGTACGACAACCCCTTCCAGCAGGAGGAAGGTAACACCTGCACTATTTTTATAACAAATATAATAGCTGCAGGATGTGAAGCTGAACCGGAGATGGAATACCCGATACTAAAAAAATTAACTGAGCAATTGTACGCAAGTACAATAACTTCGGCGGCATCTCCACACCGTCCATACATGCCTCCAGAAGATGCTGCAATGGGTCCTTCGGGCTACCCGCCAGCTACAAACACAGTCCCGTCAACGTCCCGGATGACACCCACATTTGAGCAACGAAGCCAAGGAAGGTTCCAGAGAGGCTTCAACAATGAAATATGGACCCTGCCTTCTGCTCAGCAGAATAGCGGGGCTATGTTCGTGATTCCCGAGCAGCTCGGCCTCTTTGATGAGGCATTTTCCAGATGGGAGGCTATTACAAGGAACCACATTGCGGGCATAGGATTCACGGACACAAGGGACAAAATCGAGTACATAGAGAACCTGCTAGGAGAGGCTGAAAGACTCGTCTGGGTGCAATGGTGCATGCAGTAGGAAATGAGTACCAAGCCACCATTGCTGCAGGAGAAGGAAGAGCTGGCACTCAAAATATCCTCTCCCAAATGTGAAGGGTATTTTCATTAGAAGATCCAACGCAAGGGTCAACCCTTGCCCAAAACGAAGCTTACCGGGATCTTGAACGTCTTTCATGTGAAAATATAAAAGATATATTGCTTTACATGAATGACTATCTCAATCTTGCAACAAAAATAGGAAGGCTATTCATCAGCACGGAGCTATCCGAAAAATTCTGGATGAAGATGCCGGGAGAACTAGGCCGAAGAATGAAGACGGCCTTTGACCATCAATACCCAGGAGCCAACATAGGTGTGATCCCGAGGATTCTCTTCGCCTACAAATTTCTCGAAGAAGAGTGTAAGGATTGTGCATTCAAAAGGTCCCTCAAGGACCTTTCTTTCTGCGGTAAGATCCCGATCCCAGGTTATTACACCAAGGAGAAGAAATACGGGGTCAGAAAGGCGAAGACATACAAAGGGAAGCCGCACGACACTCATGTGCGGATAGAGAAGAGGAAGCACTTGGTACGCAACAAACAGTGTAAGTGCTACCTCTGTGGTAATGAAGGGCATTTTGCAAGAGAATGCCCAAATGACAGGAGAAACGTGAAGAGAGTTGCCATCTTCGAGCAGCTCAACGTTCCCGAAGATTATGAACTCATCTCCGTGAAGGAAGGGGAGGAACAAAGTGATGCCATCTTCAGCATCTCTGAAGGAGAGGACACTCAAAGCCTTCACTACTCTCTCAGCCCCCTTATACATGAGGAAGTCATCTATGCCCTCGGTGAGATAGGAGAATGGGATACCTTAGGGGAACCCAGCGGCAGGTTTGACTACTATGTACGCTATTCCCCGCCTCCATCTTTTTACTACGACTTTCCTGTAGTAGCAACCGGATGGGGTGATGATGAGGAGGAACCTGCTGAGTCCACCAGTTCCCCAATACAGCCCCAGCAAGGAGAAGCTTCTTCTGCCTTGAACGAAGTCGAAGTAGGACATCGCCCTCTGCCACAAGAGGAGGAGAGGTGTTCGTATTACCAACACCAGACCATGGAGAGGACAAGGGCACACTGCCTCAATTGCAGATTTACAGCCTGCAACCTGTGCGGGCCACACTATGATAAAACGGAGGAGCCAACTACATCAGCCTCGCCTGTACCATGTCCTTCCCAGAAGATGCTGCAAGAGCAGCAACACTACATAACATGGTGTGAAGAGGAGATCGAGAGGTTGCAAAGGAAGGTAGCAGATTACAAGCAACAGGCTCGGGAGCTCAACAAAAGCCGGCAGGAAAATACTTCACCACCATCTGAGAACAACTACATCTCCTCGGTTGCTTCGGTCGATCCCTTTTCTGCAAAGGAGACCATCTTAGTAACTGACTTTCCCGAACCCTGCCAGCACCAACCTCGGCAACGACGACCACGCCGACAGCATCACCGCTCTCGCCGCCACTACGCAACACTACCATCTATATCAGATGCTACAGACGACACCATAGCTACACCAACGAACGCTATCCCCACAGACCCGGCTCCACGCAAAGTAATGCCAGCAAACCAGTGGAGGCGACGTCTCCAGGCGACCCAGCCCAACAGCCCAGCAAGTCCAAAAGGAAAAAGCCCGAGCACCAGTAGCAAGTAGCCGCCACGACTAGCAAGCGGAGCGTGGTGGGAAGGTGTGCAGAGAATAAAACACTGTAGCTACACTGTAGCTACAGTAGCCGTACCGACAGCTGTCACTGTAACTACTGTAGTCGTACAGACAGCTGTCACTGTAGGACAGCTGTCACTGTAGTAGTCTGTACTCTAGTATAGGGTTACTGTGCATAGGACGGTGACCACTGTACGTAGGGGCGGTGCGACTATAGCAAAACACTGTACACTGTAGCAGGTACACTGTACACTGTAGCAGGTACACTGTACACTGTAGCAAGTACACTGTACCACTGTAGCGCACTGTAGCAGAATGACGTAAGCGCTTACGTCATGAGCTCAGCCCGCCCTCTATATAAAGGGGGCGGCAGTCCCATTGTAAGGCATGTCCAAGGAGTTTGTAAAATTGTCCAAAGAGCAATAAGAATCTGAGAGTTTTCCCATATCTCTTTCTTATTTCTTGTTGTTCTCCACTCGAAATCCACAAAAGGCGCCGAGTTTCCGCGATACAATCGCCGGGAGTCTAGTATAACCGGCGGTTGGACACACTTCAAGCACAACTATCTCTTAATAGGAATAACAATAGAGAAGGCTCCACTAAAAACCCTCAAAGCTATTCCAAACCATAAGAGAGCAAAATACCCTTGGTGTATCATCATTAGCCCACTTTTATTTCATCTAAACGACCTCTAAAGGAATACTAGTGGGAAAAATTCTACCAAAAGTCCTCAAAGTTATTCTCAAACCATGAGAGACATAGAATCCTCAGTGTATTCTCATAACTTTTTACTTCCTAGAATAGTTACAGGCAAGCTTATGAAACCCTAGATCAATCCACAACCCTAGTTAGATTGACATCTTGACCCATTTGAAGCTAATAAGCTAGTTAGGGGAAAATCTATTAGGTAAATCCTCAAAGACAGCTATTATTTTACCACTTGACTCATAATTCATTTCTCATAATATCTCACCAAGAGGTAGTTGTAGATATCCACCTGTTTTGGTCTTTCATTAATCTCCATCTCAACCTTGATGCAACCTATTATTTGAGCTAATTATCTAAAGCAAAATTTTCTCTATATTTCAAACTAATGTTTTGAGTTGAAGATACCTTACATTTTAACCCGAGATTACTTATTGTATTGAACTAATTTTCCCTATTATTTTAAACTAAACATCCTTATAATTTGGATTGAGGATAGTTGTTGACCTAAACTAGAAAAAAGAACCAGTCCCCTTTACCTTAGAACTTGGTTGAACCCTTTTTGTTGAAAAAAAATGTACAAAAATTACATATGCTAGCAATGAACCATACACCACAACCTTGGCATATGGAATATTTTCCATATGCTGGCATATGGAATAATCCACCGGCATATGAAATAAATATTGGTGTATGAAATAGATCAGATGCCAATACTCTAGTATGTGATTTTAATCAGCTGGCATATAAATTAAGTCTGACCCCACCTCTTTTTGCCAACCAAATAGGTGAGCAAAGTTCTCTACTATGGCTTAATCTCAGCCATTGATTTTCACAAACTTACATCCATCAAACAACTCATGCCAACCCCTAGGCTCACATGTCAAGCTAGTCTTCAGACTCGTACTTCTAAGTCAATCCATGGGCTCAAACTTCTCACATTAGTCTTCAAACTCACACTTCTAAGGTTGGTCAGCTCACGGACCCACCCAAAATTATCATGATAGGTCGAGGGCTCTCGATCGAGTTGAATTCAATGAACAAAATTAAATTGACTTAAATGAACCACCAAATGGACCTAGATTTATCAACTAGATGGACTAAAACTCAAGTGGAACTGGACCCAATCTAAGTTGAGTTACTCCTAACCAAATCGGTTTAGACCCAACCCCAAATGGGTCAAATTGAGTCAATCTGGAAGCAAATCAAGTTCAAATCAAAGCATAATTAGGTTAAATCAAATTCAAAAACTAAAAGTCAAGAGGGACAAATTGAATCCAAAGTCAAATGAGAACTAGGCTGATCTTGAATTGAGACCAAGTTGAACCTAAATCAACTTAAATTTGAACCAAAGTCCAAACGCACACCCGATATGAGTCCAACACAAGATTAAACTCAATTCGAATCGAATAAATCAGACTCATGCCAAAATCAAGTTTTGAATATTAAATTGAATCAAATCAAGCTCAAATTGATATCAATGTTGCTCCCACTAAAGTCAATGATCAGTATTTGAGAAATATTATTTTGAAAATCAATGCCAAGCCGTGTGAATTGAATTTATTATTACAAATTAAATATTCACCATCAATGCCAATAGTGATTCTAGGAATGGATATTTCACATGGTTCTCCTAGTTATACTATAAGGCATTAGTGCAAACCAACCACCAAACATTCTGGGAATAAGAAACCAAAAGTAATTAATGAATCACAATTCAATCCAAGTTCTGAACATTAAACTGAATCAAATTATGTTCAAGTCAAAATCAAGTTCTAAATATTGAAGTAAATCAAATTAAATTTAAAATCAAAGTGAGTTTGGATTTCAAATCAAATAGAACTAATGTTGGCTTAAACCCACTTAGTTAGTTAGCCATAATACCTTGTTCAAACCAAGTTATCGCCTATACCCTATTGGCTATGAAAATACTTCAAACTATGAAGTTATGGTCTACACCTTATTAGCTATAGAAACACTTCAAATAATCAAATTGAACTAAAGTAGGCATGAACTTGCTTAGTCAGTTAGCCAAAATGCCTTATTCAAATGAAGTTATTGCCTATACCCTATCTGCTATGGAAACACTTCAAACTATGAAGTGATCATCTACACCTTATGCAATATGGAAACACTTTACAAATTAAACCAAAGTAAGGTAGGCTTGAACTCGTTTAATCGGTCAACCATAATGCCTTATTCAAAAGATGTTATCACTTATGCTTTATTGACTATGAAAATACTTCAACCACAGAGTCATCGCCTATATCTTATTGGCTATGAAAAATAATTCAAATAATTAAATTAAACTAAAGTAAGCTTGAACTTGCTTAGTCAGTTAGCCACAATACATTATTCAAATGACATTATCGCCTATGCCCCATCAGCTATGGAAACATTTCAAACTATGAAGTAATCACCTATGCCTTATTAGCTATGAAAATACTCCACAAATTAAACTAAACTAAGGTAGACTTGAACTCACTTAATCAGTCAGTCACAATGCCTTTTCCAAATAAAGGTATCGTCTGCACCTTATTAGCTATAAAAATACTTTAAATAATAAAGTTACCACCTATGCCTTATCGGCGATGGAAACAATTCAAAAAATGAAGTTATTGCCTATACCTTATTGGCTATGGAAACACTTCACAAATCAAACCAAACTACTTGAACTCGCATAGTTAGTCAGCCACAATGCCTTCTTCAAACAAAGATATCGCCCTATTGGCTATGGATATACGTTAAACTATGAAGTTATCACTTATGCCTTATTGGCTAGAAAAATACTTAACAAATCAAACTAAATTAAGCTAGGCTTGAACTCACTTAGTCAGTTAGCCACAATGCCTTTTTCAAATGACTAAGTGATGACCCCTTATTGGCTGTGAAAATACTTTAAATAATGAAGTTATTGTCTATGCCTTATCAGCTATAGAAATACTTCAAACAATGAACTAATCGCATATGTTTTATCAGCTATGGAAATACTTTACACAATAAAGTTATCGCCTATGCCTTATTCACTATGAAAATACTTCAAAGAATGAAGTTATCACCTATGTGTTATTGGCCATAGAAACACTTCAAAGAAAAACAAAGAAGTTATAACTTGTGCCTTCTTGGCTATAGAAATACTTCAAACAAAGTTATCACCTATGCCTTGTTGTCTATGGAAGCACTTCAAACCAAGAAGGTATCGCCAACACCTTATCGGCTAAAGGAAATACTTTAAATCATGAAGTTATCACTAATGCCTTATCAGCTAATAAAAGCACTTCAAATCATAAAGTTATTGTCAACGCCTTATTGGCTAATGGAAACACTTCAAATTATGAAGTTATCACCAAAGCTCAAAGTTATCAAAAATACTTCAAGCTAATCCTAACAAACCAGTGGCAATGCTATCCAATGAAGCTATCGGCTAACATAAATACTTTAAATCATAAAATTATTGCCAAAGCTCAAAGCTATTAGAAACACTTTAGGCTAATCTTGATGAGCCACCAGCAATGCCATCCAATGAAGCTATTATTGAAGCTCAAATTTGTTGGAAATACCTCAAACTCCTCTTATCTTCTTTCATATCCCGCCGGATGATACCATTAAATCAAACAATCGACATCTACCAAGAATCAAATCAAGACTTCTCTGAGTTAGACTCCATATGGTCTAGCACATAGGAGTAGGGTAGTAGCAAATATCAAGCTCTTCCCATTCCCTTTCTTATTTTATGTCATTTATGTATTCAAATTCATTACAATATAAAGTGAGAGTATGTGCTTACTTGAGCCATGTATCCCTTTCTCAAAATTAATTAAATTATGCTTTCTTCTTTTCTTTTATGTCTCTATTATATTAGCTAAGTTTCTCACTTTATGAGGTTCCTGAGGACTATCTAGCTAATTAACATTAGGGGCTTGTACCTGTTGGAAGTCATGTTCCCACAACACCTAATTACACACTTAAACAACCACACTTTTGATTTATTATTTTGAGATTACTCTCCAAGTTCATCGCTATCCTAGGTGGTCAATTTTGATCCCATATTACTTACTACCAACTTTAGAGAATTATATATACAAGATACAGATGTTAAATATTACTCTATGTTTAGGTCTAAATAACTCTATGACTGCTTCAGAAGGCCTTATATTAGCAAGCACCAAAAGAAGAAGTAGGCATTTTGGGATAGGATTAAGCAAGCTAATGCTAGAGCCCACTCAACTTCTGTATCAAGCCAATCCAAACATCCACAAAATAAGTACCTTAAATATAAAGTCCTAAAGAATGTCATATCAACTGATGAAATAGAAAGATTTATCCAACGAGTCTCTAAAGATAATTCTACAAGGAAACCCCATGTGCCTAATCCTGATATTGAATGGGATAATTATTATCTAATTACATCTTCCAAAAATATCCTAAAAACTACCGATTCCTTTTGTCACATGATTAACCTTGGTAGTGATTCTAAGGAAGAGCCTTATTGGTCTCTTGATACTATAATTCAATTGTGGAAGCAAACCAAATATAACTCAAATGTGGTAAAGTGCTAACCCCAAGGCTCCGATGCCTAGGAATAAGAACATCCCCAGAGACAAGGATAAAGAAATTTAGATAAATGAGTATGTCGAGCCTTCGCAAGCTAAACCTACACCCAAGAAGGTAGAATATAACATAGAAGCTCATCTCAAAAAGATGCCTATCATGCTAAGTGTCTTTTATGCTCTAATGTTGTCACTAGAACTCAAAGATACATTGGTGCATATCCTACAAAATTCAACTGATTATCAGGCATACTTCGCTAAAGAAAAAATGAAGGAATCTTTATATGCTAGTCAGACTTCTACCATCACTTTCACCAATGATGACCTACTACTAGGGATAACATACAATAATAGTCCATTATATGTTACTGGGAATAATGATGGGATCAAAATCAATCACATCCTTATTGATCTAGGCTCTTCAATCAATTTGATGACCCTCCACATGTTAAGGACGTTAGCTCTAAATGTGTACCACCTATCATTTGAAATTATAACTATCCAAGGGTTTAATCAAAATAGTCAGAGAGCTCTTAGGGCCCTAACCATACCTCTAAAAATAGGAAAATTGAAGACTGACATCAAATTATATGTGATCAACACTGATGCGTCATACAAAGTATTACTAGGGAGACCATGATTACATGAAAATAAGGTGGTACCATTAATCCTATGTCAATGTCTCAAATACTTTGAGGATGATGATGAATGTTGAATTAATAGAGATGTACATCCCTTTGATGTTCATGAGGTACCTTACGATGATGCAAAATACTACCAAAGATCTCATGCTAATAAAGGATCTACTTTCATCAGTCAAGTGAAGAAGAGAATTGCTGGTCTAATCTTCAACCCTCCTCATCTAGGAAGTGATATAGACTCCTTAGATGAAGAAATCCCACCATTCTACTTGGGTGGCTATTCTTCTGATGAAGATAATAATAGGGGTCAAACAAAAAGTTCTATCCTCATTACTAAATCCTAGAAGGCTTACTTAAGTGACTAGATGAACTAAATATCGATATTATGGAGGAATTAATAACCTTCTATATTCCCCCACAATAGAAGGGAGAAAAGGAGATATTGTTTTACAAGGCAATCACCTATGTCCCACATATCAATGAAACCCTGAAAATTGAGGATCTAGAAGATGATGGTACCTATGAGCCAATGGTCATACCTAAATATTTTTTTCAAACACTTCATCTAATAGTCAAGAAGTCCAGCTGCAAACTTTAACAAACAAAAGAAGAAAGTTATTTCATCAAAAATCTATTGGATCCACCTAAAAGTGTGCTTATATCCCCAAGAGATGAAATAAGAATTCCAAAGCATTGGGCTACATAGATCCAAGTATCCATGCATGTCTTATAGTTACCATTGAACCTCTATCTGATAATAAGGCTGATCAAACACCCTTAATACCTTTTGATACACAAGCTACATGCATCAAGCCAGCCATAGTTCTCCAGGCATCATAAGAAAATGAAGTTCTCAACAAAACTTGATCAAGAGTAAAAGAAAGGGGCCATGATGTAGCCGAAATGCCCATGAAATCAAGAGAAGAGCTCTTGCCAAATCCCAATGATGAATCACTTGGTGGAGACATGATCCTCAAACCAAAAGAAGCTCCACCAGAACTTGAGGATGGAGGGCAAGCCACAATCGATGAATTGATGAAAATCAACCTAGGTTCGAAGGAAGATCTCAAGCTAACCTTTATTAGCACATAACTCTTAGAGGAGACCCAATCCCAACTCAAAGCAGTGCTTAAGGAATATATTGATTGCTTCACATGGAGTCACAAGGAGATGTCTGGACTAGATCTTAAAGTTGTACTCCAAAAGTTGGCTAATAATCCCAAACTTTCACCTATTAAATAGGCACCTAGGAAGATGAAACTTGACCTAGAATACAAAGTGATAGAAGAAACAAAGAACTAATTAAAGTTGGCTTCATCAGGGAAGAGAAATATCCAGCTTGGGTTGCAAGCATTATGTCCATCAAGAAGAAGAATGGCCAACTGTATTTGTGTGAACTATAGGAACTTAAATAAAGCATGCCCAAATGATAATTTTTCATTACTTGTAATGGAAATCATGATTGACAATATGATTGATTTCTAACTATTCTTCTTGATGGATGGTTTCTCAAGATATAATCAAATCAAAATGCATCCTAATAATGGAAAACACACAGTTTTTTGAACTCCAATCGGCATCTATTTTTACAAGGTGATGCCCTTCGGGCTTAAAAATGTATCAAAGGGCCATGAGCTAAATTTTCGATAACCATATACATAAACTAGTCGAATGCTATATAGATGACTTGGTCATCAAAACTAGGTCTAAAGACAAGCATATCCAAGAGCTTAGAGAGGTTTTCAATAGCTTTAGAAAATACAACCTGAAAATAAACCATCTGAAATGTGCCTTTGGGGTATCATTAGGGAAGTTCCTTAGATTCATTATCAGTACCGAGGGATTGAAATTGATCCATCTAAAATCAAAGCCATCTTGGCATCCCACCACCTAGCAACCTAAAGTAGTTGAGGTCACTCCAAGGTCAAGTCATATACATAAGAAGGTTCATCACAAATCTTTCCAAAAAAATGCAAGCCTTTCTCTAAACTAATGAAGAAGGATGCTCCATTTATTTGGGATCAAGAGGCCAACAAGCCATTGAAGAAATTAAGTAATACCTCTTGATGCCGCCAATCTTGGTAGCACCCTTGCCTAATAAACCATTGATCTACTGCATGGCCACAATGGAAGAGTCTCTGGGGTCACTTCTTGCATAAAATAATAAAGAAGCAAAAGAAAATATACTCTACTATTTATGTAGAATGCTAGTGAGGACAAAAGGCAACTACTTTTCTATCGAAAAGTATTATTTGGCACTTTTATTCATAGTCAAAAAGCTCAGGCATTATGTGCTCTCTCATCAAGTTATTTTAATATCCAAGGCTGACCCCATAAAGTACTTGATGACCAGGCCTATACTCACTAGATAACTAGCAAAATGGACTTCAATTCTCATGGAATATGATATCAAGTTCACTCCCCAAAAGGCAGTTAAGGGCCAAGCTCTTGCCAATTTTCTCACAGCTCACCTAGTGCCGGATGACTCTCTACTGAACTATGAACTCCCTAATAAAGAAATTCTTTTTGCTGAAGAAGGGGAACCTTATTGGAAGCTATATTTTGATGGAGTCTCATCCATTAAGCTGAGAATCAGTTTGAAGCTTTCACAAATTAAAGTAGGTATCAAACTCATATCTGTCACTCCAAATAGGGCATTTTATGATATTCCTATTCTCTTTCAAAATCATGTATAAACAATGAGTCTAGATATGATGGCCTAATTGCAAGACTAAAATTGGCCCTCAATATGGAAATATTGTGCCTACATATCTTTGGTGACTCATAATTGGTCATTTGTCAAGTGGGAGATGGATATAAAATCCATAAATTTGAGCTCCTAAAATACCATGAAAAGGCTCAACAACTCATGAGACAAATCCCACGTGTTTGAATAACTAAGGTCCCCCTATCCATCAGTGCAAAAACTAATTCCTTAGCCAAATTAGCCAAGGTACTGGCTGATCCTAATTAAGAAAAATTCTAATCACAATCTGTAGCGAACAAGTGATAACTCAGTGTTTAGCATAAACTAGGAGAAGGCTAAATCTACACTAATAGAAGAAGAGGCCACATATTAGAGAATATCATTCACTAACTATCTCAAAGGAGGAGAACTCCTAGAAGATAAATCTGCAAGGAAATGCTTTTTTGCTTATCAATGGCACTCTTTATAGAAGATTCTTCCACCAACTACTTCTGTGCTATCTCTCAGACAAAGAAGACAAGGAAGTTATGTATGAGGTGCATTTTTGAATTTGTGGAGCTCATCAATCGGCCCCAAAAATAATGATCAAGATTAAGCGTATGAGCTATTATTGGCCCATCATGGCAAGAGATTGCATCGAATATGTGAGAAAATATCAGTTGTGCCAAGTTCATGGTAACTTCATCCATCAACATCCAAATCTTTTGCACCCAACAATATCCTCATGGCTATTCAAGGTGTGGGATACAGACATAATTAGCTCAATTGAGCCATTCTCTTCTATAAGTTATCACTTTATATTAGCAATGACTAGTTACTTCTCTTGGTAGGCAAAAGCAATTCCATTAAGTAAAAGTGGATGTCATCATCCACTTCTTTCAAGAAAATATCTCTTATCGATTTGGCATCCCCTTAAAGGATTATTCTAACAATGAACAATCCTTCAAAAGCTTTAAGGTAGGATGATTTGCACATCATCATAAGATAGATTGGAGACATTTTTCCATCAACAATGCAAGAGAAAATGGCCTCACTGAGGCATTCGATAAGACCATTTCCAAAATATTAAAAAAAAGTCATTGCTAGAAATAAACAAGATTGGCACCAGAAACTTTCCTAAGAATTGTGAGCTTAGTGCAACACATATCGACTTCCTACTTAATCAACATCATTGTGGGATTGAAGTTGACCACTTGAGATAGTGAAGACCCTAAGGAGCGACCTCAAATCACAAATCAAAATTTATTTTAATTTTAAATTCATTATTAGGTATTGTGGGAATTTAACTTTCAATAGACACAAGCCCCTATTGTTAATTACCCGACGATTGTCAGAAACCTCCTAATGTGAGAAACCTAATTAATAAAATAGAGACATAAAAAGAAAAAAAGAATGTATTTGATTAATTTTAAGAAAGATAATACATAGCTTAAGTAAGGGCATTCCCTCACTTTATAATAAATTTTAATATAAAAAATAAAAAGAAATAAAGAAAGGGAAAGAGTGGAGAAAAAGCTTTAATGTGTACTACTGCCCCGCTCCCCCTATGTTGAATGACATGGCATCTGATCCAAACCAAGGAAGAGAATGAGAGAAGTTTAAAGTATTTCCAATGGCTTTCAGTATCGACGATAACTTTATGATTTGAAGTATTTTCATTAGCTTTGATATTTGGTAATAACTCCATAATTTGAAGTGTTTTCATAACCAATAGGGTGTAGGCAATAATTTCATTTAGGTTAGAGTGTTCTATTAGCCAATAAGGCATTGGTGATAACATTTTTAGTTTTGGTTAAAGTATTTCCATAGTTGATAAGGCATATAGGTGATAACTTTATTAATTTTGAGCAGTGTCATCAATAGTTTGCAAGGTTGGGTGTAGCTTGAAGATGCGTCACCAACTACTTCTAGGGCTGGCTAGCTTGTAGGGCATGTCGTCAACAGCTTGTGGGATTAACTATCTTGAAGGGGCATATCATCAACTACTTGTGGGGTTGACTAGGTTGAAGGAGTGCATCGTTAACTGCTTGTGGGGTTGACTAGCTTGGAAGGGCACATCATCAACTGTTGTGGGGTTGACTAGCTTAGAGAATGCATCACCAATTGCATATGAGGTTGGATATAGCTTTGAAGTGGGGTCAATGACTTTAAACAAATTGTTAGTTGATTTCATTGATTTGGTAGTGTCACAAATAGCTTAGGGGGTCAAGTATGACTTTGAAGTATGGCCGATAGGTTTGAGCGTATTGGTGATTAACTTCTTTGATTTGATAGTATCACTAATGATGTATGGAGTTAGGTATAGCTTTCAAGTATGGCCAACAATGTTGAGCATGTTAGCAATTAACTTCTTTGGTTTGACAGCATCACCAATAGCTTATAAAGTTGGATATAGTTTTGAGGTGTAGCCGATAACTTGGAGCATGTTGTTGGTCAACTTCACTAGATTGGCAATGTCACTAATGGCTTATGGAGTTAAATATAGCTTTAAAGTGTGGCCGACAATCTAGACTGTATTGGTGATTAACTTCTTTAGTTTGGCTACATCACCAATGGCATATGGAGTTGAGTATAACTTTAAAGTATGGTGATAACTTTAAGTGTGCTATCAGTTGACTTCGTTTGAATAAGGCATTGTAGCTAACTAACTAAGTGAGCTTAAACTTACCTTAGTTCAATTTTATTTGAAGCATTGCCAATACTTTTGGGTTGGCTTAGCTTGGAAGATGTGTCATTAACAGCTTCTGGGATTGACTAGCTCCAAAGTATGACCAATGGCTTTAATCATATTAGTAATTAACTTCTTTAGTTTGATAACATCACCAATAACTTATGAAGTTGGATATAACTTTGAAGTAACTATAGCATATCTAGCAAGACTTAATTTTGACCTTATTTAGTTATATTCAAACTAATTCAGGTTTATATAAGAGTGGTGACATCACCCTTTGTTCATAGCCTTGAAGTATTGCCAAAGTTTTAGCACTCCCAATGAGACTCAATTTGACCCTAATTAGTTTCATTTAAACTAATATGGTTTGGATCTGAGTTTGACTTCATTTAGTTTGAGTTAAGTTTGACCTTATGTCGGACCTCTATAGAGTTTGAGTCTATTGCTCAAGTTTAAGTCAATTTAATTTATCTTAGTTTCAATTCAGGCTCAGCCTAGCCTAGGTTTGGTTTGACTTTGAGTTTTTCTTTTGACTTTGGACTTGATTTGATCTAGTTAGGATTGATTTGAGCTAAGTTCAATCTAGATTAGATTTAATTTGAACTCAACTTAATTTTGAATGAACTCAACTTGACCTTGATTAGGGTTGAGTCTAAGTTTATTTGGACTAAATTAACTTAATTTGATTTGAGTTTTAATTTATTTGTTTGACCAATTTAAGTGCATTTGGGCCAGTTAGGCCTTCATCAATTTATTTTGATTGAGTTTAATTTTAATATTAATTAATTTGATTTGAGGTTATTGGTTATTTATGATAATTTTAGATGGACACCTAGCCTAGCTTTAAATGTGCAAACTAAAGGTTGTCCTTATTTGTGAGCTTGAAAGCTAACTTAGTGCGAGCCTGAGGGTTGACTAGGTGCAAGTTCGAAGATTAGCTTAGATGCGAGCCCAAACGTTAGCTGAATGCAAGCTCGAAAGCTAACTTAGATGTAAGCCCGAAGGCTAGCTGGGTGCAAGCCCAAAGGTTAGGTTACTGTGAGCTCAAAAACTAGCTTAGTAAGAGCCCGAAGGTTGGCTAAGATATGAGCTTAAAGCCTAACTAAGTGCGAGCCCAAATGCTAGCTAAGATGTAAGCTTGAAAGCTAGCTAAGTGTGAGTCCAAAGGCTAGCTTAGGTGTGAACCCGAAGGCTGACTGAGTGCAAGACTAAAGGCTAGTTAAGTGTGAACCTGAAGGCTAGCTGAATGGGAGCTCGAAGACTAGTTTAGGTGCGAGTTGGAAGGTTAGTTGAGTATAATCCTGAAAGCTGGCTTAGGTATAAGTCTGAAGGCTCGCTTAGGTGTAAGTCCAAAGGTTGGCTTGGATGTGAGCCCCAAGTCTAGTTGAAATAGGAGCCTAAAGGCTAGCTTGGATATGAGCCTAAAGACTAGCTAAGTGCAAGTTTGAAGGCTGGCTAAGTGTAAGCTTGAAGACTGACTTACGTGCCAGCCAGAAGGCTGCCTTGGATGCAAGCCCAAAGGCTGACTAAGTGTGAGCTGAAGGCTGGCTTGGATGCATGCTTGGAGGCTGGCTAATGTGAGATAGAAGAGTGGCTTGGGTGTGATGAGGATTCACCATTTTCATTATCATCTTTGAAGGGTTGCGGGTGATCGCAGTAGGGTCACGAGGTCTGTCATCTTCGAGGGGCCACGGGTGATTGCCATGAAGTCATAGGTCCATCATCTTCATTGCCATCTTTAAGAGGGTTACGAGTGACTACGGTGAGGTCATAGGTCCGTCATCTTCATTGTCATCTTCAAGGGGCCATGGGTAGCCGTAGTGGGGTTATGGAGTCCACCATCTTCACCACCATCTTTAAAAGGACCACGATTGGCTGTGGTGTTGGTGGAGTTTCACTGTCATATGAGTGGCCACGGATGATTGTGGCATTAGTAAAGTTCGCTGACACACCGAAGACCACAAGTGACCATGGTAGTAATGACATGAAAATCAAGATTAGAACTATTATTGTAAGCCCACTTTTTTCTTCTTTCCTTTTTATCAGCAACTCCCACAACCTCAATTTCTTTTAGTCTTCCCTTCTCTTACAGTTGGCAATCAAATTTCACTTTCTTTTTTTTGGTACTCATTTTTTTTCTTTTGAATTTCTGCCCACATGAGTAGCATTCTCTTTGGTCCACTTTCACAAGTCCATCCCTACTCCTCACAATTGACCAACAAAGTGCTCTTTTATGTATTTTTTTTTCTCCCAACTTTCTCCTTTCGTTCTCCTTCAAACCCGTGTCTTCTCTTCTTTTATTTTCTGTCAACATGAAGAATAGCCTACTTCATGGATGAGCCCTCCCTCATCTCCTCTTCTTCTCCTTCAAACCCATGTCTCTTCCTTAAGGCCGAATCCCTCGTCTTCTCAACTGGGCTGAGTCCTCCTTCACTTGAGGTTTTCCTTCCTCATTCAATTTTAACTCAAGATGCTCCTCCACAATCTTCTTCCATCACCCATAGCTACAACCGGCCAAGCTCTAGCCTTTATCTATGCACCAATTTGGTTTGAGCTGCCTCTCCTCTCCTCTCACAGCCAGATTTAGCCTTACTCTAGCCATATCCAATCTTGCAAAACCCAAGAACAAGGGTTTCGATGGGGTGCAAGATCGGGACTGGATCAGCAATGACGGGTGCTACCAAATTGATGCAGTTGGGCCACATGGTAGATTGGCGAAGCCAGAGCATCACAAGCATGGGCAGCATCGAGGAGGCAAGGCCACACGTGACAGGAGGTGGTGCTCAAGAGGTTTGGCGAGTGGCTTGGATGTAACAAGGAAGGGTTGGGCCATGGTGGGATCATAAAGTTAGGCTTCCATCGATGAGGAGGGTGTGCTCAGTGATGGTTGTAGCAATGGGCATAGGCACCTTGCAGGAACAAGAAGAAGGAGAGCAACAAGGTACACAAGTAAAAGAAAAAGAAAAAGGCTTTAAACTTACATAGTTGTCTTCCCCTTTTCTCTTCTAATTTTTTTGCCTCCTCTTCATGCCCTGATCTCCTGGTTCTTCTGTGTTCTTCCCTATTTTTTCAGGTTTCTCACCAATTTATAGGCTCGAAAGAGAATTGACATCAAATCTTGATCGATTGATTCTTGGAATATTTGTGATTGCGATTAATATCTCTGATTAGTCTAATTTTGGAAACATGTTGGATTGGATTGATGATCAAATTGTATTTGAAAATTATTTTCCTTTGATTGGAATGTAATTCCTTGGATTGGGATATGTTCCTCGAATGAGAAAATTCAAATCTTTTACTAATTTCGAATGATGAATTTTTAGCGGGTTATTTGTGAAATGTTTTGAAAAATCTAGACTAAAGTGTAATTTTATAAAATCCAGGGGCTTCTTTAAAAAATAACATGTTGGTAAAAATTCTGAAATTTTCAGGATCATTTTTGAATAAAAATTGAACTTATTTATAAATAAAAATTTTCAGGGGGTTATTTATAAATTTCTCAAAAATTGGGTCAAAATATAATTTTATAAATTTTCGGGGCTTTTTTGGAAAAGGACGTATTTGGAAAAATTTTAAAATATTTATTGTCCTTTTTTAGTAAAATTTAGAGTTATTTTTGTAAAAAAGTTTCTAAGGGCTTATTTGAGAATTTTCTGAAAAATTGGGCCAAAATGTGATTTTATAAATTCTGAGAGATTTTTCATAAAAAGAACATGTATAATACTTTCAAGATCCCTTTCAAATAAGATTTGCGTTTACTTGTAAATAAAGATTTTTGAGGGGTTTATTTGTAAATTTCAAAAATTTTGATGTTTTATTTGAGAAAATTAGAAATTTCAAGGATTTATTTATAAATATAAAATTTTAAGAGGTCTATTTGCAAACTCTAGATTTTACGGGGATCAATTTAAAATTTCAAACCTTTCAAAGATCTTTTTGTAAAATTTTCAAGGACTTATTTGTAAGAAAAGCTAATCAGGGATCAATTTGTAAAAATATATTTGTAAAGATTTTATAATTCTTATTTCGATGTAGATATTTGATGAATTTTGGGACCGACGTTGACTTGAATATTTGACCCAATCGGCTTGCTTTATTTTAAGCCCAAATTTTTTAGTGACTCAAGTTCAAATTAAACTCAAGTTTTGGTTGAATTTAATTGCTATTTCAGTCCAATTGGGGCTCACATTTCAGTCACAATTCATTGACATTTAATTCTATATAGTGACTTATTTTTTACTAGATTTGACTTTTGGTCAAAATTGACTCAAACAAAAGCCCCATTCACAACTACTTTGTAAGTTTTCTCAGTAAGGGGAGTGGATGCAAACAAAATCCCTAAGCATTAGCCCTTTGTGTTAATAGCTTAGGAGTTAAGCATGTGAGTTTGAACTATCATATAGAGTAGTCTTGAATTATTGCAGGGAGTAGATTTAAGCTATTATGTTGAGCGGATTGGATTCTGCCATATGTAAATGAATTGGGATCTCCATGTGAAAGTGGACTTGACTTGTTATCTGAAAGTGGACTTGGTTTATCATGTAAAAGTGAATTTAATTTACGGTATGAAAGTAGACTTAGTTTACCACATAGAAGTAGGCTTAGGTTGCCACATAGAAGTAGATTTAATTTGGCATCTGAAAGTGGATTTAACTTGCTATGTGAAAGTGGACTTGTTTTGCTATATAGAAGTGAGCTTAGGTTGTCACATGAAAGTGGACTTATATTGCCACGTAGAAGCGGACTTGCTTTGCCACATGGACTTAACTTGCCATGTAGAAATGAACTTAATGGGGTGTGATTTAACCATCACACAAACTAGGCAGGATTTTGTATCTATATTTTTCCTCAAGAAACATGGATTGCATATTTGACTAAGTGTTCCTTTCTGAGAAAGTCGGGCATTTCGTTATAGACAAATATAGATACTTTTAGTTATGGTTATTGTTGCCCTTAGGGTTTAGGCATAATACCTTTTGAGGAATCGGCCATTGATTAGTGAAATAGGTCTTTTCCCCTTGTCATTGATTAGTTAGTAGGATTCTCTTTCAAATATCCTTTCGACGATATAAGGATCTTTCCAATTAGGCTCGAACTTGCCTTTCTTATTTTAGTTTGGGGTTATGGGTCTTCTCGAGATTAAGACCATTTTCTTGTTTTGGAAGGACCTAAGTTGAGTCATCTTATTGTAGGCCTAGACATTTGTGCTTGATACATTTCCATATTTTATAGGCTATGAGCCTTGTCTCATCCAGGGAATCTAGCTTGTCAAGACAAAGATGAATATTATCTTCTCTTGTGATTTATTCTCGCAAGACAATCCTTAGAGTGGGGATGTGTACTTCCAGTGACAAGACTACCTTAGTTTCAAACACTAATACGTATGGTGTTGATTGTGTAGGGGTTCTATATGTGTGCAATAAGCCCACAGTGCCTCAACAAACTTTTGGTTCTAGTCCTTATTTCTAGCAACAAATTTTTTCAAGATCTTGGAAAGAGTCTTATTGAATGCCTCAGTGAGCCCATTAGCTATGGCGTTGTAAATGTCTCTAATATCCCACCATGAAACTTCTAAAGGATGGTCCATTATTTGAAATAATCCTTTGCGTAGCATCGAATTGGTCAAGATATTTTCTTGAAAGAAGTAGATAATTGTATCCACTTTTACCTCTTTTAATGAAATTGCTTTAGCCTACTGAGAGAAATAATTAGTTGCTGCTAGTATGAAATGATGGCCTTTAAATGGCTGTGAGAACACTATTGGATGTAGAGAATTTGGGTGTTAATGGATGAAGTCACCATGTATTTGGCATGGGTGACATCTTTTCTCATATTCGATGCAATCTCCTACTATCGCAGGCCAATAGTAGTTCATACACTTAATCTTCATCATCATTTTTGGACTCGACTGATGAGCTCCATAGACCTCAAAATGCGCTTCATACATAACTTCCTTGGTCTCTTTATTTGAGAGACAGTGCAAAAGTAGTTACTCAAAGGACTTCTTATAAAGAGTATCATTAATTAGTAGGAAGTGCGCGACTGTCTTCCTAAGTTGCATCCATGCATATTTATCTTCTAGAAGTTCTCCACTTTTGAGGTAGTTGGCGAATGGTGTTCTCCAATATGTGGCCTCTTCTACCAATTTAGATTCTATCCTCTCGTGCTTGATGCTAAAGCTTGACCTCATCACTTGTCTGCTATGAATTGTGATTAGAATTTTTCCCTGATTAAAGTCGGCCAGTGTGTTTGCTAGTTTGGCTAAGAAATCAGCTTCCACATTGATAGACTGAGGAACCTTAGTTATTTAAACATGTAGGATTTTTCTTATGAGCTCTTGAGCCATTTCATGATATTTCAGGAGCTCAGATTTGTGGAAATTTATATTTGCTTTGGACTTGGCTGATAACTAGTTGTGAATTACCAAAAATATGTAGATGTGATATTTCCATATTGAGGGCCATTTCCAGTCCTACGATTTGGGTTTCGTATTCAACTTCATTATTTGTGTGTGGTTTTGAGAGAGAATAGAAGTATTGTAAAATGCCTTAATTTAGAGTCACATAAATGAGTCCAATCTTTGTCTTGATTTGCAGAAGCTTTGATTTGATCCCTGGCTTGATGGATTGTGCTCCATCAAAGTATAGCTTCCAATAAGGGTCTCCTTCTTTGACTAAAAGGATTTCTTCATCAGGGAGCTTACAACTTAGAGGAGAATCATTTGGTATTGGATGAGCTGTGAGAAACTTAGCAAGGGCTTGCCCCTTAACTATCTTTTGAGGAGTGAACTTGATATTATATTCCATAAGAATTAAAGCCTATTTTGCTAGCCTCCTAAGTGAGTACAAGTCTAGTTATTAGGTACTTTATGGGATCAATTCTTCATATTAAAATAATTTAATAAGAGAGCAAATAATGCCTCAGCTTCTTAGCTGTGAATATGAGTGTCAGGTAATACTTTTTGATCAAGAAGTAGTTACTTTTTGCCCCCACTAGCATTCTACTCAAATAGTAGAGTGCATTTTCTTTAACCTCTTCATTATTCTGGGCCAAAAGTGTCCCCAAGGACCCTTCCATTGCTGCCATATAGCATATTAAGGACTTATTTTATAGGGATGTTGCCAAGACTGATGGCTTTAGGAGATACTGCTTGATCCCTTCTAAGGCTTGTTGGCAATCTTGATCCCAAATGAATGGAACATTCTTCTTTATCAACTTGAAAAAAGGCTTGCATTTTCTAGAGAGATTTGAAATGAAACTTCTTATATATGCGAGTCGGCATTGGAAGACCTCAATTGCTTTAAATTACTAGGTGGTGGCATATCTAAGATATATTTGATCCTAGATGGATCGATTTCAATCTCTTGATATTTAGCAACAAAGCTGAGGAATTTTCTTGATGATACATTGAAAGCATACTTTATAGAATTCATCTTTAAGTTATATTTCTTATGGCAATCAAATAACACTCTTAGGTCTTGGACATGCCTATCTTTGAACTTAGTTTTGACCACCAAGTCATCCATATAATATTCTACTAATTGGTGTATGAGGTTATCAAAGATTTGAGTCATGGCCCTTTGATAAGTGGCACCTGCATTCTTGAGCCCAAAGGCTATCACCTTGTAGCAATAAATGCCAATTAGCAACTTGAAGGTCAAATGTTTCTCATCATCAGGATGCATCTTGATTTGATTATATCCTAAAAAACCATCCATGAAAGATAATATATCAAAGTCAGTCGTATTGTCAATCATGATTCCCATTATTGACTATGAAAATTCATCTTTTGGGTATGCTTTATTCAAGTCCTTGTAATCCACAAAAATGCGGATTTGGCCATTCTTGTTCTTGACTAGCATGATGTTTGCCACCCAACTCAAGTATTTTTCCTCTCTAATAAAGCCTACTTTAATTAGTTTCATTATTTCTTCTATCACTTTGTTTCTAGGTCTTCATCTTCCTAGGTACTTGCTTGACAAGTGGAAGCTCAGGATTGATTGGCAACTTGTGCACTGCAACTTCAGGATGTAGTCCAGGTATTTTCTTATAGCTCCATACGAAGCAATCAATGTACTCTTGGAGCACTACTTTGAGCTAGGTTTGACATTCCTTTGAGAGTTGAGTATTGATGAAAGTTGGCTTGGGGTCTTCTTCTGAGCCTAGGTTGATCTCCATCAGTTCATCAACTGTGGCTTGCCCCCCATCCTCAAGTTTTGATGGAGCTTCTTTTGGTTTGAGGATTATTTCTTCACCAAGTGATTCATCATGTTGAGTGAGATTTGATGAAGGTTTGTCTGAAGCCACTTTGGTTGCATCATGCCCCCTTTCTTTTGGTTCTAATGAAATTCCATCGAAGATGTCACCTTCTTGTGAAATCTAAAAATTCATGCCATTTGGGCACACGTGTCAAGGGGTATTGATGTCATTTGATCATCTTGAATATCGGAGAGAAGTCCAATGGTGATCATAAGACATGTGTGGATATTTGGGGTAATATAGCATAGTCCTTTAGTGTTCTTGCTTCCTCTTCCAGGAATATAAACATATTCTTGAGGTGGATCTCATAGATTCTCAAAGAAATGACTCTGTCTCTTTGTTTGTAAATGTCTATAACCAGATTTATTAATTATCTGATGAAGCTGTTTGAGAAATATTTAGGAATGACTACCATTTGATGGTCAACATCATCCACTAGATTTTTAGTCCCTAGGATTTCATATATACTTGGGGCACAAGGCATTGTCTTGTAAAATAGTATTTTCTTTTCTCTTTTGCAATGTAGAGGAGTAGTTAATTTTTCCATGACGTTGATGCTCAGCTCCTCTAACGGCTTAAAAAAGCCTTTTGAAACTTTAGTAACAAGAAGAGTATTTTCTATTTGACCTCTGTTATCATCTTTGTCAGAAGTGTAATCACCAAGGTAGACTTGTGGGGCTTCTTAATCTAAAGAAGCTAGGCCAAAATCGCTTCCCAGAAAGGAGGAGCAAAGATAGGCTAGTAATCTTTTACTTTACTTGGTTAATGGAAGTAAACCATCTATCAGCATCGGATCTTTGATAGCATTTTGCATTATCATAATGTACCTCATGAACATCACAAAGATGCATCTTTGTTAATTTATTATTTTTCACCATCCTCAAAGTATTTTGAAGCATTAGTGTAGGTTTAATGTCGATACTTTGTTTTTATATAGCCACAATCTCCCTAGTAGTGCCTTTATATGACGTATCACTATCGATCACATAAAACTTAGAGTTAATCATCAACTCGCCTATTTTCAGAGGGATAGTTATGACTCTTAGGGCTCTTTGTTCATTCTAATTAAACCATAGTATGGATATAATCTCGAAAGATAGGTGACACACATCCAAAGTCAAAGCCCTTAAAGTTTCGAAGAGTCATTAAATTGACTGAGGAACTTAGGTTAATCAGCATGCAATTGATCTTGATTCCATCGTTGTTCTCTATGACGTATAATGGCTTGTTGTGGTCTATTATTTCAGGTAGCATGTCATCATTTGTGAAGGTAATGGTAGGAGTTTGGCATGCATAGAAAGATTTGTTCATCTTTTTTTTTAGCAAAGTAAGTTTGGTAGTTAGCTGGATTCTACAAGATGTGCACTAATATATCTCTAAGTTCTTGTGGCATCATCAAAGCATCAAAGACACTCAGCATAGCAGGGATCTTCTTGAGGTGGGCTGCTATGTTATATTCCACCTTTTAGTGTGTAGGTTTAGGGTGCGAAGGCTTAACGTCCTCATTTATCTGAATTTATTTTTTATTATCCTTGGAAATATTCTTGTCCCTAGGCATTGGAAGCTTGGGATTGATAGCTAGCTTGTGGACTGCAACTTCAAGATCTAGTCCAGGCATCTCTTTGTAGCTCCATGTGAAGCAATCAATATACTCTTGGAGCAATGATTTGAGCTAAGCTTGGCTTTCCTTTGAAAGTTGAGTGCTGATGAGAGTTGACTTGGGGTCTTTCTCTGAGCCTAAGTTAATCTCTATTAGTTCATTAACTATGGCTTGCCCGCCATCCTTAAGTTCTGGTGGAGCTTTTTTTAGTTTGAGGATTATTTCTTCACCAATTAATTCATCATATTGAGTGAGATTTGGCAAAGGTTCATCTAAAGGCATTTTGGTTGCATCATGCCCCTTTTCTTTTGGCTCTGATGAAATCCCACTAAGGATGTCACCTTCTTGTGATATCTGAAAAGTTACATCCACCTCAGTGCACAGGTCAAGGGGTGTTGATGCCATTTGGTCATCCTCAATATCAGAGAGAGGTCCAATGGTGACCATAAGACACATATGAGCTTTTGGAGTAATATAACCTAGTGCTTTGGTATTTTTATTTTCTCTTCTAGGAATGTAGGCACATCCTTGGGGTAGATCCCATAGATTCCTGAAAAAATGACTCTCTCTCTTTGTTTGTCGATATCCATAGTTAGATTTGTTGATTATCTGACAAAGATAGTCTAAGAAATATTTAGGCATAGCCACCTGTTGATGGTCACCATCATCCACTAGATCTTTAGTCCCTATAATTTCATATATACTTGGAGCACAAAGGGATTACCTTATAAAATAGTATTTCCTTTTCTCCTTTGTGTCATGGAGGAATATAGAAAGTCATTAATTCTTCCACGATATTGGTATGCTTTGCTCATCTAAAGGCGTAAGCAAGCCTTTTGGAACCTTATTAATAAGGAGAGTATTTTCTATTTGATCTCTATCGTCATCGTCATTAGAAGTATAACCACCCAGGTAGACTTGTGGGGCTTCTTCATCGAAAGAGGCTGGGTTAGAATCGCTTCCTAAGTGAGGAGGAGAAAAGATCAAGCTTGCAATATTTTGCTTTACACTTAAATGATGGAAGCCAACACTCTATCAACGTCAGACCTCTGTTAGTATTTTGCATGATCATAATGTAGCTCATGAACATCAAAAGGGTGTACATCACCATCAATTCCGTATTCTTTACCATCGACAAAGTATTTGAAGCATTGGAGTAGGGTTGATATCGCTACTTTATTTTCATGTAGTCATGGCCTCCCTAGTTGTGTTTTGTATGATGTATCAATATCGATCGCATAAAACTTAGTGTCTATCATCATCTCACCTACTTTCAGAGGGATGGTTATGGCTCCCAGAGCTCTTTGGCCATTTTAATTAAACTCCTATATGATTATAATCACACATCTAAAGTTAAAGCTTTCAGAGTTTAGAGAGTCATTAAACTGATGAAGAACCTAGGTCAATCAAGATGCAATTAATCTTAATCCGATCACTATTCCTTGTGACATACAATGGTCTGTTATGGTCTGTTGTTCTAGGTAATAGGTCATTATTTGTGAAAGGGATGGCGGGAGTTTGGTGTGTACACAATGACCAAGTATACTTTGTAGTTGGCCTAATTCTACAAGATGTGCACTAGTATATCCCTAAGTTCTTATGACATCATCAAGGCATCAAACACACTCAACATAGTAGGGATCTTCTTGAGGTGGGCTGCTATATTATATTCCACCTTTTTGGATGCAGATTCTATGTGCAAAGGCTCAATATCCTCATTTATTTGAATTTTCTTTTTCTTATCCTTGGGGATGTTATTGTTCCTAAGTATTGGAGCTTATCTTAAAGATAACACTTTTTCACCTAAGAGTTGTATTTGATTTGCTTTTCTTAATTGAAACCTGGTATCATGAGACTAATAAGGTTCATCTTCAGAGTCACTTTTGAGGCTAATCATGCAATAGAAGGTAGAGGACTTCTGTCCCCAGGAAGTAGTTCCTTAAATGTCTTTAGAGGATGTGAGTGGCTTATAATTATCCTATTCAACATCAGAATTAAGCACATGAGATTTCCTTATAGAGAGGTCTTCAAAAACTCTTTGGATAAACACTTGTATTTTGCCTACTAACATAACCTCTTCAGGACTTTGTGTTTATGATGCTTATTTCGTGGATATTCAAATTAGCTTGATGGTAGATATTCAAATTGACTTAATATGGGGGTGGAGTGAGCTTTAGCATTAGCTTCTTTGATCCTCTCCCAAAATACCTGCTTCTTCCTTTGGCGCTTACTGATGTAGGGCCTTTTGAAGAAATCATGAAGTTACTTTGAGTCAAATATGAAGTTATATTCCTCATTTGTGCTTATATGCATATTTCCTCTAAAGTTGGCAAAGTGCACCCTTCCGTGGAACTTCACTGAACCTAGCAGATTGAGCATTAGTTTTTGGATTGCCTGATGGGGTCTGGGATAATGGCTCATTAATGCTCACCTCGAACATATGAGTCACCATGAGACAAGAGATCATAGACTTAGCTAATTCTTTTTGATAGTCTAGCTTTCTTAACCTGTCTCAGGAGTAAATGGCATGAGTGGTTGTTCTAATCCCAAGGAAGGTTAGTAAGTGATGTCTTACTACCTCTATGAGGTCTCTTGTGTGGCTTTGTCTTTTCTACCAACACCTTCCCCATCCTCTCAACTTCCTCACAGAACATGATAGTTGTATTTGTCATGCTTTCCATATGAGCAGCCACAGCTTTCATATGCTTATTCAACATTTACATTTGCCCCTTAATAAACCTCATGTTAGTTGTAGCTAGCTCTTTCATAGTTTCTACCTGTAGTTCGAGCATGCCATAGTTGTATTCATGGGTAAACCACTCTCCAAGATAATAATCTCGGGAGCAGCCTTCAGAGAGACTCGTGTGATTTCTGATTTTATCAATAACATCTTCAGTGAATCTATTTTCCTCTTCTCTTCTTGCATCCCAAATTTCCTTATGATTGAAGCGATAGGGTGGGATTGACTTGGTTGTAAACACCCAATGGTAAATATGGCAAAGCATGTTACCAATGGGAGTTCACTTTCTTCATTTTCTCACATAAGGGTCCTTTAATAAAGCTTTAAATTTGTTAGGAAAGAATTCTTCAAGAGTTACTTAACTTTTTTCTCCTTGAATATATTTATCTAAAGCATTGATGTATTCTTAGATGGTTGATTTCTTGACATCGTATTCATCTGGCTAAACCAAGTTCTTCTTCTTGTTTCTGTTCTTTCTTTTATTGATGCTTCGGATAGGTGAGGTAGCCTACTTTGATGAGGCTTTCCTCATTACCATCCCAGGCTCTCTAAGTTTTCTAGTCATTTTCTTTATCAGTTTCTTCAACCTTTTTAAAATATAGATATTCCATAAATGCCCTTATTCTAGAGTACATTGTGCTTCTTCCCCAAAGAGAATTTTAGTAAGTAATTCATGGTCCTCGAACACAGTAATATGATTGATGTGTTTGGTGCGTGTTTCAAATAAGGCTACCTTTGAGAGAGTTAGCTTGCCTTCTCAATATTGCTTCTCGACACAATCCTTAAACACATAGTAGTTTTTAGTGGTATGCCCCAAGACTCTATGGTAAGGACAATAGTTCAGGTGATCTATTTTGTTGACCTCATTTGGCCTCTTGGATTCTAACAATTGGCGGCCTAACTTTAGGGCATCATGAAAGATTTCAGCTATTCTTTCTCTTTTGAAAGAATATTTCTCTTTGAGCCTTTTTTTAGAGATCATTGGATCATTCTACTTCTCAAATGCTACTCCCATCAAGTTTGCTGAAAAATAGTAAAGTAATAATAAGGGACTATTACTTGAATCTCCACACAAAGTCACAAAGTGAGCTATGTGTTATTTAGAATTATCCATGCCATTAAAATATTTGAAATTAGGTACCGTATAGCCTTTGGGATATGGCACTTAATCATGATGGCCATGGTATAATTTTTTAGCATCATTTATCTTGCTTATCTCACTTTCTTATTTCAACTGCACAACTACCATTTATTGTACTTATTGCTATATATATGCTAGGAGTTTTATATTATCAGGGATTCCTAAAATTGGGGATTGGGTATCCCTTACTAGAGGAGGTGCTTGTGAAGGGGCTATATTATCATGGATCTTATGTATAGGAGATGCTTTTTCCGTCACTTCTACTACTTGAGATAGCTATTGGGATCATTTCAACTTATTGAGCTTCTGGCTCATCTGTAGCATTATCTCCATCAACTCCATGACTTTCTTTCAAGCTTCATCTTTCTCTTTGCTTTATTGTCCTAGTTGTTCTTGTAGTGCTTTTATAGTCACTTCTTGATTGAAATTTTTAGTTATGACCAAGGTTTCTATCAGAATATGATGGTTCAAATCTTGAGGATTAGGTATGGGCTTTGGGTTGAGGCTAACTTCTCGCATTAGTCGAGCATTCTTATTCAACAATCTATTCATGGAGTGGGTTGCCACATCCTCTCTTTACCGTGGTACCATGGTAGTAAGGAATGGTCCATGAGGGCCCTCTCCTCTTAAATTTCTTCATCCATAAGCCTTACCTGAATAGCCTTCCTTTGGCATTTGACTGGTTGGGGTGCGGGCTCGCAATCTCTCCTAGAGTCATGATGAGAAATGACCTTGATAGTGTGGGTGATCTCCTTTAGCAAGCCGTTATGCCGGGTTGTAGTTTTACAATGACTCTTGTGATTTTGTTTGGTGTTTCATCATTTTGCTACAATCTTAAGACAAGATTGTGTGCCCTGTAATTTGCTCCTACCCTTGTCTAAATTGTTTAATGGAGCAAAAGAATTGGAGGTAGAAATGGTAATGACCAACTTTGTTCGAGGGGTAGGCTTCCGAAGTTGGCTCAAGATTCTAGCAGCTTTTCCTTTGCTCATGACAGTCAAAATGAGGTCTTCTTCCTCTGTGACTTTGTCTAGATTTGCTTTGGATTACCCCCTATAAGGAACTGGGTGAAGGCTATCAAAGACTAAGTTTTGCTTTGGTTCTTTATCTAAACAACCTTTCTCATTAAAGATAATGACATTAGGCCTCTTTTCCCTTGATAAAAGACAAGAAATAGGCTAGTTTTGTGTGACAACAATTTCAATCGATGCAGTAGCAGGTGCTCTCTTGAACTGCACAACCTTAGAGATGGTCCCGAACTTGATCTGAGTTTCAGTTACTTCGATAGCAATCATTGACTAAGGTAACTACACGACTAAACATGCCCCCAGGATAATGGTGAATCTTGGGGTGGAGATGTTCTTCGTTATTATCATTTGATTCTTTCTTTTACAAAGACGAATATAATTAATTAGTTTTTAATCATAATTCTACCTTATTAGTATCTCTATTATATTAACTAGGTTTCTACACTTGGAGGAAGTCAAGTCCCACTGGGTGTGCTAGAATTTGTGGGATTGATTTTGACCATGCAAGATAGCAAAGACCCCAAGGAGCGACCTCAAATCACAAATTAAAATTTATTTTAATTTTAAATGTGTTATCAGGTGCTATGGGTACATAACTTCCAATAGGTACAAGCCCCTATTGTTAATTATCCTGAAAATTGCTAGAAACCTCCTAAAACAAGAAACCTAACTAATAAAATAGAGACATAAAAAGAAAAGAAGAAAGAATTTAATTGATTTATTTTAAGAAATGATACATGGTTTAAGCAAAGGTACGTCCTCACTTTATAATAAATTTCAACATAGGATTATAAAAGAAATAAAAGGAATAGAGGTAAAAGAAAGAGAGGAGAGGAAGCTCTGATGTGCCGCCACTCCTCTTCTCCTGCATTGGACCATATAGCATTCAATCTGAATCATAGAAAGAAATGGAAAATGTTTGAAGTGTTTCTAGTAGTTTTGAGCATTGATGATAACTTATGATATGAAGTGCTTCCATTAGCCATTGAGGCATTGGTAATAACTTCATTTTGGGGTTGGAGTATTTTTGTTAGCCAAAAAGGCATTTAGCAATAACTCCATTAGGATTGGAACGTTTCTGTTAGCCAATAAGGCATTAGCAATAACTCCATTTAGGTTGGAGTATTTTTGTTAGCTAATAAAGCATTGCCGATGACTCCATGGGATTGGAGTATTTTTGTTAGCCAAAAAGGCATTTAGCAATAACTCCATTAGGATTGGAACGTTTCTATTAGACAATAAGGCATTAGCAATAACTCCATTTAGGTTGGAATATTTTCGTTAGCTAATAAAGCATTGCCGATGACTCCATTAACCTTAAGGCATATAACTTCTTTGATTTTTTGAAATTTTTTCATAGCCGACAAGGCATACACAATATCTTAGTCATTTGAAGTGTTTTTGTTAGCTAATAAGACGTTTGTGATAAGTTCATTATTCGAAGTATTTCTATTAGCCAATAAAGCATAGGTAATAACTTCTTTTGTCTTGAGCAGTATCACTAACAACTTATGAGATTAGGTATAGCTTGAAGATGTGTTGCTAATTATTTTTGGGGTTAATTAGCTTGAAAGGTGTGTCATTAACTGCTTGTGGGGTTAACTAACTTGGAGAATATATCACCAACTGCTTTTGGGGCTGGGTATAGTTTGAAGTGTGGCTAATAGTTTTGAGCATATTATTGGTTGACTTCATTAATTTGGTAGTATTACTAATGGCTTAAGGGGTTGGATATACCGTGAAAATGCATCATCAACAACTTATGGGGTTGACTAACTTCGAAGTGTGGCCAACAGCTTTGAGCATATTATTGGTTGACTTCATTAATTTAGTAACATCACCGACAGCTTAGGGGGTTGGGTATATAGCTTTGAAGTATGACCAATAGTTTTGAGTATGTTAGCGACTAACTTCTTTGGATTGATAGCATCACCAATGGTTTACGGAATTAGATATAGCTTAGAAGATGTATCATCAATGGCTTCTGGGGTTGACTAGTTTGGAAGTGTGGCCAATGACTTTGAATATATTAACAATTAATTTTTTTAATTTAATAGTGTCACCGATGACTTATGGGGTTAGATATAGTTTTGAAGTGTGGCCAATGACTTTAAGTATCTTGGTAATTAACTTTCTTATTTTGATAGCATCACCAATGGCTTATGGTGTTGGATATAGCTTTGAAGTATGGCCAACAGCTTAGAGTGTATTGGCAATTGACTTTATTTGAATAAGGCATTGTGGCTAACTAACTAAAAGAGTTCAATTCTACCCCTTAGTTTGGTTTGATTTGAAGCATTGCCAATGCTTTTGAGTTGACTTAGCTTGATAGATGCATTATCAATGATTTTTGGGTTGCCTAGCTTCAAAGTATGGCCAACAGCTTGGAGTGTGTTGGTAATCAACTTATTTAGTTTGATAGCATCACCAATGATTTATAGAGTTGGGTATAGCATTGATGTGTTGCTGAAGGCTTTTGTAGCACACTTAGTGAGACTCAATTTGACCTTATTTAATTCTATTCAAATTAATTCTAGCTTAGGTCAGGGGGTGACATCCCCCTTTATTCATAACCTTGGAATATTGCCAAAGGTTCAGTACTCCTAGTGGGACTTAGCATGACCCTATTTAGTTTCGTCAGGATTAATATGATTTAGATCTGAGTTCGATTTCATTTAACTTGAGTCAATTTCTAACCTTATGTTGGACTTCTATAGAGTCTAGGTATGCTAGACTTTGGTTCAAGCTTAAGTCAATTTAATGCAACTTGGTTTCAATTTAAGCTCAGTGTAGCATAGTTTTGCTTTAACTTTAAGTTTGTCCTTTTAGTTTGGACTTAATTTGACCCAATCAATGTTTGATTTGAATGTAGTTCAATTCAGATTCAACTTGATTTTGAACTAACCCAACTTGAACTTGATTCGAGTCTAGCTCAATTTAGGTTTTAGTCCATTTGTTTGATCAATTTAGGTCCATTTGAGTCAACCTAACCTTTTATATATTTATTTTAGCTAAGTTCAATTTTAATGTGATTAAGTTACTTCATGTGAAATAGTTGATTTGAGAGTTCTTGGTTGTTTATAATAATTTTAAGTGGACTCGTAGCCTGACTTAAAATGTATGAACCTAAGAGTTGGCTTGGTTCGTAAACTCTAAAGCTAGTGTAATGTAATTCCAAAGGCTAAGTGGGTGCGAGTCTGAAAACTGGCTTAGACGCGATACCAAAAGTTGGTTGAGGTACAAATTTGAAGGCTAGCTTAGATGTGAGCCCGAAGGCTGGCTAAGTGGGAGTCTGAACGCTAGCTTAGGTGTGAGCCTGAAGGCTGACTTAGAAATGAGCCCGAAGACTGGCTTGGGTGCGAGCCCAAAGTCTAGCTTAGGTGCAAGACAGAAGGTTGACTTAGGTATGAGGTCGAAGGCTGATTTGGATGTGAGCTCAAAGCCTAGGTTGAATGCGAGTCTGAAGGCTGGCTAGAGTACAAGTATGAAGGTTGGATAAGTGTGAGCCTAAATGGTAGTTTAGGTGCTACCTCGAAGACTGACTTAGGTGCTAGTCTGAAAGCTAACTTAGATATAAGCCCAAAGGCTAGCTTGAATGGGAGTCCGAAGGCTAGGTAGAGTGCAAACCCGAAGGTGGATAGGTGCGAGCCAAAAGATTGATTTAGGTACAAACTCTAAGGCTGGCTTAGGTATGAAACCTAAAGCTGGTTTGAATGTTAACCCAAAGACTAGCATTAATGGAAGCCCAAAAGTTAGTTAGAGTGTGAGCCCAAAAGCTGATTGGTACGAACCCGAAGACTGACTAGAGTATGAGCCCGAAGGCTAGCTAGAGTGCAAGCCCAAAGGTCATCCTAGGTGTGAGCCTAAAGATTGACTTGATGCGAGTCCAAATGTTAGCTTGAATGTGAACCTGAATATTAGCTTACATACAAGTCTAAAGGCTCATTTAGATACAAGCTCAAAGGTTGGTTAGAGTGCAAGCCCAAAAGCTAATTAGGTGTAAATCTGAAGACTAGCTTGAATGTAAATCTGAAGGTTGGCTTAAATGCGAGTGCAAAGGATAGTTAAGGTGCGAGATCGAATACTAGCTTTTGGTAATAAGGATCAATTGTCTTCAAGGAACCATGAGTAGCCGTAACAAGATTATGGGTTCACTGTCTTCATCTCCATTTTCAAGGGATTGCAAGTGATCACAGCAAAATCACGGA
Organism: Trichopus zeylanicus subsp. travancoricus; assembly: GCA_005019695.1. Taxonomy (NCBI): domain Eukaryota; kingdom Viridiplantae; phylum Streptophyta; class Magnoliopsida; order Dioscoreales; family Dioscoreaceae; genus Trichopus; species Trichopus zeylanicus. The sequence continues at coordinate 838,116 of RXID01022272.1, forward strand.
CTCCGCTGTCTTCACCATTATCTCCAAGGGGCCGCCTGTAACCATGGTAAAATTGTAGATTTGTCGTCTTCATCGCCATTTTTGAGGGGGCCGTAAGTGGCCACGATGACATCAAAAAAATCACCATCTTGAGAGGTTATGATGATAGTGATGCAAAAATCAAGACAAGACGTTACTAGCCAAAAAAATTTTTTTTTTTAGACAACTTTCTTTTTTATTATTTTTTTTACTTTCTCTTTTACCCCATGCCTTCCTCCTCACATGGGTTGCTACTCCCCTTTTTTTAAATTTTTTTTAGCAAGTTTTTTATTTTTATTTTTATTTTTTTATTTTGGATAGCTTCTCTTTCAAGCCTAAGCCCCCTTCCTTCACGTGTGTTGCCATTTTCTTTTGTTTTTTTCTTACAGATGGCTTCATCTAACGGTGTGCTTTCTCATCTCTCCTTTCATCTTCTCTTCTTCTTCCATGCTTGTGACCTCACCAAAACTCATCTCTCCTTCTTCATCCCTTCTTTCTCATCAAGACTTCCTTCTTGTCTTGAGCTTGTCTTCCTTCCAGCCCGTGCAGAACTCCATCCTCTTTGTTCGGAGTCGTGGCCATCTCCTTCTTCCTTGAGCCGAAGCCCGACCCCGATCCGATGGCATGTGGCTGGATCAGGCTCCGACCAATGGCAGGTAGCCATGAAGGGCAGCAAGGACAGCAAGGACAGCCGAGAATGAGGCCGAAGGGGAGAGTGCAGCATGGGCCAGCGTGGTGGAGAGATGTGGCCTGCGCAGTAGTGCGGAGAAGATGGGGCTTCGGCACGATGAGGAAGTGTGGCTCCGGCGTGGAGAAGAGGTGGAGTTATGGCGGGCATGAGGCAGTAGTAACGCAGCAAGAGGAGCCCTGTCTCTTCATTCCATGGCCGGATCTACCCCTCCTCCGGCTAGATCCAACCCAAGGTGCTGGTGGGCAGCAACTTGAGGCAGTGGCAGTCATGATAGAGCGTTGGTGCTTGAGCACGGGCTAGCAGCGTCAATGGTGGAGGTGTGCAGGGTAGCAAGACTATGTCATGCCCGATGGAGGCATGGTGGTCTCCTCTCCGGCAAAATATCTCCAAGGCTAATGTCTAATAGCAGTTCAGGTGCAAGCCAGTCGAGGCGAGCAGGGTAGCAGTATGGTCGTAGCAATATGTATAAACACCTTGCAGGAATAGAAAGAAGGAAAGCAACAAGTTACACAAGCAAGAAGGAACAGAAAAAAAAGGCTTTAAACATGCATGGTTGTCTTTCTCCCTTTCCTTTCAAAATTTTTTTCCTTCTGTGTCCCGATGTCTAACTCAGTGTTCTTCTCCTTATTCTATTTTACAAGTTTTCAGTCTTTTTATAGGTTTTGAAAAAGATCAAAATCAAATTCATACTCGATTTGAAATGGTATTAAATCTCAATTTGTAAATTATATTTGATTGAATTTTCGAACTCTCAAGATTGATTTATTTTAAAATATTATGATTGATTTGTTTTAAAATATTATGCTTTGTGATGGATTATATTTTTATCTTTCTAAATTACATTATAATTTATTAATTGAGATTTGTTTTCTTAACGAAGGAATTAAAATTGTATACCATTTTTGGATACTAAATTTTTAAGGGAGATTATATATAAATTTTCTAAAAAAAATTAAACCAAACTGTAATTTTATAAAATTTCAAGGATTTTTTATAAAAAATATATTTGTAAAAATTTTAAAATTTTCAAGATTTTTTTGAATAAAATTTGAATTTATTTGTAAATAAAAATTTTGATGAGTTTATTTATAAATTTCAAAATTTTTAGAGGTTTATTTCGTGAAAATTAGAAATTTCAAAAGTTTATTTATGAATATAAAATTTTGAAAGATTCATTTGTAAATCCTACATTTCATAGGGATCAATTCGAAATTTTAAAACTTTCAAAATTTTTTTACGAATATTTTCATTTCAGAAACTTGTAAAAAAAGTCCTATTAGGGAACCATTTGTAAATGTTTTATACTTTTCATTTTTATCCAGATATTTAATGAATTTTGGGTTCGATTTTGGTCAAAATATCCATCCCATTCAGCTCTCTTTAATTTAAGACCAAATTTTTTAATAATTTAAATCTAAATTAAACTAAATTTTAGTCAAATTCGATCGGGATTTCAATCCAATTGAGGCTCACATTTTAATCACAATTCAATGACATTCAATTTTACATATTGATTGAATTTTGATTGAATTTAACTTTTGAACAAAATTGACTCAAAAAGGAGGCATATGTGGATGACATATTAGTAAAAGGTCTTCGTGCTAAAGACACCTGAAAGATCTAGAAGAAATTTTTTCAACACATTTTGAAAGTTCAAAATGAAGCTGAATGAAGAAAATAAGCTCCAAAAAGTTCTTCGGCTACCTCATCTTATAATGAAGAATCGAACCTAACTTAGAAAAAATTAAAGTAATTATGAATATGAAATCTCTAAGCACTACTAAGGAGATGCAAAGGCTCACCAAACGATTGGTGGCACTCAACCAATTTCTATCCAAGTCGGGTGAAAAATGCCTACATTTCTTTTAAACTCTTAAAAAAAGTTTGAGTTTTGAGTGGACAAGGGAGTGTGACCAAGCTTTCAAAATTCTAAAGAAATATCTAGCTGAGCCACCCTTGTTGGTAAGACCTAAACCCAATGAGGTGTTATTTCTCTACATAACAACCTCGGACCAGGCAGTCAGCTTAATCTTAATAAGTTACTAGAAAGGGAAGCAATACTCCATCTATTATATACATCATGTACTTGTAGAGGTGAAGACATTGTACCCTCCATTAGAAAAATTGACATATGCAGTATTGCTGACAACTCGCAAACTCTGTTCGTATTTTAAAGCATATCTAACTATAATACTCACTAATATCCCACTTAGGCAAACATTGTAAAAGCCTGAAACTTTAAAAAACTTACTCAAATGGTCCATTTAAGTTAAGTCAATTTGAAGCTCAAAAAGCCATAAAAGCTCAAACTCTTGTAAACTTCTTAATAGAGACTACATTATATTTGATAGGGCTCAAAACCGAATCAAGGAGATCCAAATAGATCACTCATCATGTGAATCAGGTTCTAAAATTAGAGCCATCCTCCAAAGCCCAGATGGGAGATGATGAGGTCGACCATCCCTGTTGGCCATCAATTTGCCTTCTCTATCAGTCGTCCACCACCATTCATGGCCTAAATTGGTCATGGACCCAAAGAACAAAGAGAGCCTTCGGCCATGGCTTGATAAGTGGAAAAGAGAAAGAAAGGAGGTTCTCCCCTATGCATACAGGCCACTACTTCTCTGGCCATGACCGCAACTGGTGTGCCTCCAGTGCCGTGCCACTTCCGCACATGAGCCCACATCTTGTCAGAGCCAAGAATTGCGCCAATTCACGCTGACAAGCCCTTGGTTGCATATGCCACCAAGCCACACTGCCGCACTAGCCGCACCACTATCCTTGCTCATTAACGAGTTCAACAACCCCTTGCTGCATCCCATGCCTCATCCTCCTGCAGCTCGCCTCCTCATTGTAGCGCGTTGTGAAGAAGACTGAGTCCCAGCTTCTATCGATGGAAACTAGCCCTTCACCAACCTCTCCCGCTCTGCCAATTCACACCTTGGGTAGGCCCTTGCTCTAGTGGAGAAGAAAGCAAAGGGGATTTGAGAGATAGGGGAAGGAAGAAGGAGATATTTAAAAAAAAGAAACAAAATAAGAGGAGAGCTGTAAGAGAAAGAAAAGATTGTGGCCAAATAAAAAAGAGAGGTATTTACCTACAACTCCTAAGATTTTCCTTATTTATCAAAAAACTCTTACGATTTCAATGTTTACCTACCCCACCCCCTTCTTTTTAAATTTATTACCTACAACTTTTGATTATTATTTAATCAAAATTTTTCACAAAATTTTACTTTTATCCTCTATAATTTTACAACTAAATCCTTTAAAATTCTTAATTTCTCATCCTCTACTCTTTCTCTCAAATATTTACAAATAAACCCTTAATTAAATTTTAAATTATAATTTACAAACCTATATATTTATAAATAGACCCCTCAAATATTTTTATTTAGAGATAAGTCCAAATTTTAATATTTTACAAATAAAATTCACCCAAGGGGGACTTAAATGTTTAAAATTTTATAAATAAATCATCCATAAAATTTTTAATTATAAGTTTAATATTGATATATTTACAAATAAATTTTGCAAATATTTTTATTTTTAAATCAGTCCAAATTGTATTCTTTTTTAATAAAAAATTTACAAAATTGAAGATTTTAAAATTAAAATTTTAAATTACAAGTTCAATATTTGTATATTTACAAATAGACCTCTCAAATATTTTTATTTATAAATAAGTCCAAATTTGATCATTTTTTTAATAAAATTTCAGAATATTGAAGGTTTTAAAAATTAAAACTTTAAATTATAAATTTAATGTTTTTTATTTACAAATAGACCCGTTGAATTTTTTTTATAAATATGTCGAAATTTTATCATTTTTAAAATAACATTTTATAAAAAAGTCATTGAAGGTTTTAAAAGTTAAATTTTCAAATTAAAAGTTTAATATTTGTATATCTACAAAAAGACCCCTTGAATATTTTTATTTATAAATAAATCTAAATTTTGTTATTTTTTAAATAAAATTTTACAAAAAGGATATTGAAGGTTTTAAAACTTAAAATTTTAAATTATAAATTTAATGTTTGTATATTTATAAATATATCCCTTGAATATGTTTATTCATAAATATATCTAAACATTATCATTTTTAAAATAAAATTTTATAAAAAAGATATTGAGGTTTTAAAACTTAGAATTTCAAATTACAAGTTTAATATTTCTATATTTACAAATAGATTCCTTGAATATTTTTATTCATAAATAAGTCCAAATTTTACTATTTTAAAATAAAATTTTACAAATAGGACACTGATAGTTTTAAAATTTGAAATTTAAAATTATAATTTTAATATTTGTATATTTACAAATAGACTCCTTGAATATTTTTATTTATCAATAAGTCCAAATTTTATCATTTTTTAATAAAATTTTACAAAAAACATATTAAAAGTTTTAAAAATTAAAATGTTAAATTACAAGTTCAATATTTGTGTATTTTCAAATAGACCCCTTCAATGTTTTCATTTATAAATAAGCACAAAATTTATCATTTTTCAAATAGAATTTTACGAAAAAGTTATTGAAGGTCTTAAAATTTAAAATTTAAAATTACAAGTTTAATTTTTGTAGATTTATAAATTGACCCAATTTAAACTTATTTATAAATAAAAAATATTCAAGGTGTCTATTTATAAATATATAAATATTAAACTTGTAATTTAAAATTCTAAATTTTCAAACCTTCAATATCTTTTTTTAGAAAAGTTATTTTAAAAATGATAGAGTTTGGATTTATTTATAAATAAAAATATTCAAGGGATCTATTTGTAAATGTACACATATTAAATTTGTAATTTGAAATTCTAAGTTTTAAAACCTTCAATATCTTTTTTATAAAATTTTATTTTGAAAATGATAAGTTTGGACTTATTTATAAATAAAAATATTCAAGGGGTCTATTTGTAAATATACAAATAATAAACTTGTAATTTAAAATAAAATTTTAAAACCTTTAATATCTTTTTTATAAAATTTTATTTAAAAAAATAGAATTTAGACTTATTTACAAAAAAATATATGCAAGGGGTCTATTTGTAAATATACAAATATTAAACTTGTAATTTCAGATTATAAATTTAAAAACCTTCAATGTATTTTTTGTAAAATTTTATTTTAAAATTGATGAAATTTGGACTTGTTTATAAATAAAAATATTAAAGGGGTCTATTTGTAAATGTATAAATATTAAAGTTGTAATTTTAAATTTTAAGTTTTAAAACCTTCAATATTGTGAAATTTTATTTAAAAAATTGATAAAATTTGGATTTATTTATAAATTAAAATATTTGAGGGGTCTATTTGTAAATATATAAATATTAAACTTGTAATTTAAAATTTTAAGTTTTAAAACCTTCAATATTGTAAAATTTTTATTAAAAAAAGATGAAATTTAAACTTATATATAAATAAAAATATTTAAGAGGTCTATTTGTAATGGTATGAATATTAAACTTGTAATTTAAATTTTTGTGGAGGATCTATTTCTAACAAATTTTAAATATTTTAAGGTCCTCTTTGTAAATTTTTAGTTAAGAAATATTAAAATTTAGACGTATGTAGAAAAAAATTATTTGAGGGGTCTATTTATATATATACAAGTATATAAATTATGATTTAAAATTTAATTAAGGGTTTATTTGTAAATATTTGAGAGAAAGAGTAGAGGATGAGAAATTAAGAATTTTAGAGGGTTTAGTTGTAAAATTATAGAGGGTAAAAGTAAAATTTTTGGAAAATTTTTGATTAAATAACATTCAGGTGTTGTAGATAATATATTTGAAAAGGAAGAAATTATAAGTAAATACTGAAATCATGGGGAATTTTTGGTAAATAAGGTAAATCTTAGGAGATTGTAGATAAATACCCTAAAAAAACGTGATGCCAGCTATGAGAGGAAATGATAACCAAATAAAAAACATATAATAAAAAGCTTCTGTTGTTGGTTGTTAGAAGAGGTGAAACAAATAAAGCAACAAAAGAAAGAGCCCATGTGAAGAGGGAGCTTTACAATAAAAAATAAAAATAAAAAATATGGTGAAAAGGTAAAACTCACGTGGGAAAGGCAAAATAAGGAATGAAAAAAAAAGGAAAGCTGCATGAAAAATTAGCAACCAAAAAAAAAGGAAAAAAATTGGTGAAAGTTTTGTTGCTTTCAACAGTAAAATAAAAGAAAAAAAGAATAGGTACCACCTATCAAGGGCTGCTAGATAAGAGTATAATAGTAGCAGGTGACAAGGAGAGGAAGCTGATGGCTACAAGCAAAGCTACATTGAGTGTCTCACAACGAACTATACTGTCATAAAATTGGGTGTACTTATTATTCTCTATTTTATATATTTCTCTCATTATATCATAATGATTGATTTTTTTTTCCGCTGATACAAAGTGAATATTAGATAGGACCAATCTTTTAAGACAACAAACAAACAAGCATGGTCAACATTGAACTCCTATAATTCAGCTATCAAGACAAACAATGTGATCTTAGGCACAACCTTTTGTAGCTTGGTCTCCAAGATGAGTAATGTGATCTTAGACACGACTTTCTGCAACTAGACCTACAAGATAAGCAAACGTAATCCTAGACACAGCCTCACAAAAAGGCCTCCAAGACAAGTAACATAATCTTAAACATGATCTCCTACAGATTGACCTCTAGGACAAGTAATGTCTCCTCGGCATGACCTCCTACAGTATGGTCTCTAGGATAAGTGATGTTGTCCTTGCTTCAACCTTCTTCATGCAACTGTCATATAGCTCATACTACTATGACTTGGTGCCCCACTAAAGACCTGATTGAAGGTTACAGACCTGACCGGAGGTAAAAGCTATTCGATAATAATTATGGATTTGACCAAATAGAATGCTAACTCAAAGATATAGCCCAAGAAAAATATGGAGTTAACTCCACTTACCAAAACATGAGGACTCAATGCCTGGAGTTGGTGGCTCAGATGATATAATAAACCCTCAAATTGATGCAATGAGGGTCTAATAAGGTGGCCCAAAATCAAATCTAAATAGAGTCCATTATATAGAGCTAACAATATTTCAGGAGATAATTATATTAAACCTCTTAAAAAAAATCAAAGATTCTATTCTTACAAAGCATAGTCCATTAAAATACAAAAATAAAGTATCTTTATCTCTTTGATACAACCTCTTAGGCCCTGAATTATATGATTCTTTTTCTTCTGAATTCTATTATTTTTTTTTTTCCAAAGAGTGACACTGATCTAAGATTTAGAAAGGTTGCCTCACTCCAATGGTCTTTCTCACGGTGTCTTCATCTTACAAGTCTCATAGTATAGACTAACCCAACGGATTTGAATGTCAAAGAATCTTCTAATTCGAAACAAACGGCGAATTTGACTCCATCAATGAGATTCATGCATTTGTTTGTGATTTTGTATAGCTAATCCTAGGGTTTTGCAATTTGCAAAAAGTAAAACAAAAATCATCTATAAAATAGTGAAAAATATTAAATTATTTTACAAAAACTCAATTGTTTAAAAAATATTTAAATAAAATGAGAATTTATAAATTGGTCCCTGCATAAAAAGATAATTACGCATAGATCCCAATCATTTCTATTTTGTGATAATTTAAACATGTTAAATTTTATAAATAAAATTTTGAAAATTCTAAAATTATATTTAAAATTCACATCATATAAAAATGGTCGATCAAATTAGCTATGGATCATATTGGTGAGTCCAATGACTCAAAAAGGCAGGCATATATAGCTTTGGCTCATTGAATCTACATAAATTTTTTTCTCATACTTATTAAGCGGTTTGGCTTAGGTCTGCTGTGCTTTCACATGAACCGATCCATATTGAATCGGTGATTGGTTGGTCACCGGTTTGGATTCCCATCAATGATTTTTTGGGAGTTTTATGCTTTTCTTTATGTTAAGCTATCATCTTCTTTCTATCCATTTTAACTTTTTATCAAATATTTATTTATATTTAATACATATTATGTGAAATTTTATGTTATAAATAAATTTAGATGGTGTAAATGTTTAGCATTACTAAAAGCAAATTAATTTTCATATAGTTTACATTTATTTTAGAAATTGTGAAATTGTGTGTGTGTGTGTGTGTGTGTATATATCTATATATATATATATATATATATTATACTGTATATGCATAGTATTATTTTGGTAGGCTTCTCTAAAAATATTTGAAAATTTTGTATGGATAAATATTTTTTTAATATTTAAAATAGTTAAAATGTGTTCATTTTAAATTAAATAATAATAGTGTTAATATATTTATAAGTATTTATCATTATTAATCATATAATATTCTAAGTATAAATTTATAAATACAAATGAGAGAGAAGAAGCACTAGTCAATGTCACAAAGCTATTCTTTTTGTAAAGAAATATTGAGAACAAACTCATGTATTAGGAATTCTTCCTTAATTTTAGGGCTCACTTATTTCATTTGCAGAAGCATTGGAACCTCTGCTATAATACCTACACAAACAACTAAACATGAGAAAGCTAAGAGAGCTTAGAACAGAAAGGAATATGTAATATTTGTCGAGCCAAGCTTCCACTAAATCATTAGAGAACTAGTTACACTTTCCTCCCTTTGCTTCTATTATCAACTCAATCACTGAGATTAGCACTGCACTAAGAAAATTGTTAAATCCAAAAATGCTGAGGTATAGTGCTATGCCAAGGTTCTCATTGAAGTTGGCACCTCAATGCTATGCCAAAAACACTGAGTTAAATTAATTTGATGTAACTTTTGAAACTCGAAGGACTATCAAAGCTTAAGCTCTAGTAGACTTCTTGATGAAGACAATATCATATCTGGTAGGATTGGAGTCTGAATAGTGGGAGATTCAAATTTTTGACTCATCATATAAGTCAGGCTACAAGATTGGAGCGGAGCTATCCTTTAGAGCCCAAATGGGAGAGCAGTTAAGTATTTAGCTCGATTGGGATTCCAGGCTTTGAATAATGTTGCCAAATATGAGGCATTCACCTTAGGTTACGTGTAGCACTTGCCACAGGAGCTAAAAAACTTAAGATTGTTATTCTTTGGATTTTGATAATACTCAAATTAGTGTTTAATAAGTTTTTTTAGTTTTAATAAGTTTCAGAATTTGTAATAATCATCCATGTTCATGAAGGATTGAGTCTTGAGATTAAAGCTTAAAGATATTGACTCAAAAATAAAGATGATGATAATGTGAAATGAAACTTAAAGATCAAGTTGGGAGCTCAAAAAATGCTCAAAATGCTAGATTGGCTCCGAACTCATAGGTTTATATTTTTTATTTATTTTAGTCGAGTCAAAAAATTGTCTTTGAAATGATTTTGTTTAGATTATTTATTGTATAGGACTTTGTAGTAATTGCTACAGTAACTACTATAGTATTATTATAGCAATTGCCACAGTATTAGACTTTCGATTTATGGTTGGATGCTTGGCAAGCATTTTGGTCTAACAAAACTGGACACTGGGTTCAAAACCAGATGTCTGATTGTCTAAAATAGACATCTGATTCGCGAAATTTGTGCCACTAACAGTTAATTTTTTGACCGTTGGAGGAAACTAAACAGTGAGATTTTACTCCTAATGGTTTGTTTTGACTCCAAAAGTATAAATAAGCATGATTGAGCTTTTCTTAAAAAGTTTTACAATTTTATTTATCATTTAAAGAAAAGATCAAGCCCCCATATCTTCTAACTAAGAAATTCTCTAAACTTTCCAATCTTAAAGTAAATCCACATTGTTCTCAATCTTTGAATGATATTGTAATGAGGGTTAAAATAAATTATCTTTTACTTTTTTCACTTGTAAATACTCCTAAGTATTAAGAATGTGAGAGTACAAATGCTCTAGTGCTGAGTGTATCTTCTCAGTGGGAGAAAGATCGGTTTATATAGGCATAGCTTCACCTAACCAAGTGATCGGCTTGGCTTCACCCGAAAGAAGCGACACTCCGGCTTGGAGTAATTTGTAAAGGTTTGGCTTCATCTCAAGATGTAACATCACTAGTGGAGTGATGCAAGTTCTCAAGAGTCAGGTAAAGACTATGGAGTAGGAGTGATTGATCTCCTAACCACATAAAAATCATAGTACAATCTCTCTGTTTACTTGTTTTACTTATTTGTACTTGTGATTGATTAAGAATTGATTCAAATTAATTGGGGCTTGATCATGTTATTATTGTAATTTGTATTTTATTTTTCATATTAAATCCCCCTTCAAAGGTTGCCATATGAGTTAACAAAGATATTCAGTAACTCTTAAATTGTGTACTTGCAGGTTACTGGGGAATATGAAGCTAAAGATGCAATCATAGATCAATACATGGTTGAGGTACAAAAACTCATGGTAAAAATGGATCAAGTAGAGATCTATCAAGCAACTCAAAATAGTAACATTGAGGTAGATGCTCTTGCATGGCTAGCTTAAGCCTCACTAAACTCAACACCAAGACAAATCTTTATGGAGACCCTCTAGCTGCCAAGTTACCCTAAGACTACTAAAGTAAACACGAAAGACACAAAACTTAATTGGATGGATCCAATAATCTCTTATCTCAGAGAAGGACAACTTCTTGAAGATCTGAGAGAAGCTTGAAAGATTAAGAGGCTGGCCCTAAACTTCACCTTAATAGATGGAGTCTTGTATAAAAGATTACTCACATGACCACTCCTTAGCTGCCTGAGACCTAAAGAAGCTAAGAATTCCGTCCATCAAGTTCACGAGGAAATATGTGAGAACCATAGAGGGGACGAGCCCTTGCCCATAAGCTCCTTAACCAAGGATATTACTAGATTAATATGACTGTCAAGGCATCTGAGTTTGTTTCTAAATATAAGCAGTGTCAAAGATATGCCTCGGTGCATCATAGTCTTGTGGTTCAACTCCAACAGACCTAAATGATTTGATCCTTCGATTAATGAAAAATGGATATCCTAGGTCCTTTTCTAATTACCTTGGAACAGAGAAAGTTTTTAGTAGCTGCTATTAACTACTTTACCAAGTGGGTGGAAGCTAAAGCACTTGCTAAGATCACTGAGAAGAAAATCTAGGACTTTTTGTGGTAGAGCGTGATCTGTCGCTTCGGACTCCAATGTACACTAGTCATTGATAATGAAAAGTAGTTCAATAGTACAAACTTTAAGGAGTATTGTAGCAATCTCCATATAGAATGAAGGTTCACCACGGTAGCGTATCACCAATCTAACGGCTTGGTCAAAGTAACAAATTAGACCCTTCTCTCAGGTATAAAGAAATGCCTTGAGAGGTTAAAGGGTGCCGGGTTGAAGAATTGTTGCATGTCTTGTGGCCCTACTGAACCATGCCCCACATGGCTATAGGGGAGTCACTTTTATAAATAGGGTTAGGGTGGTCATACTAATGAAAATTGGCCTTACATCCCTATGAGTCAAGACTCATGATCCCAAAATGAATGAGGCAAATCTTCGAGTTAAGAAATACCTCATATTGGAAGCACAGGAGAAAGTCCACACTAGGATAGTTGAGTACCGGTGGTGAGTAGCTCGATACTACAATGCTAGAGTTCATAATTGAGAATTATAACTAGGCAACTGGGTGCTCTATCGAGCCAAACTTATTGACTGAGTCTCAGAGAAGCTGTCTTTGAATTGGATCAGCCTATACAAGATCTCCCAAATTATGGGACATGGAATCTACAAAATTGGGTACTTAGATAGCTAAATGCTTTGTCAAACTTGGCATATTAACAATCTTAGAAGGTTTTATCTTTAATATAATCTTTATCTCTTTAGAAGATTATTTATGGCTTTCCTTAAAAAATCTGCCTCTGTTGGCCTTGTAGTCCAACTAGATGCTTTGGTGACTCCATTGAAATGTTTCTAAAAAATCTAAATTTGTTGGCCCTACGATCCAACCAAGTGCCTCGATGACCCCCCATTGAGGTGTTCCTAAAAAACCTAACTATGTTGGCCCCATGGTCCAATCAAGTGCCTTGGTGACGACTCCCCCCAGCCGACCAAGGTGTTCCCCAAAAATCCTCGCTCTACTAGCCCTATGGTCCAACTAGGTGTCTCAGTGATCCCCATCAAGGTGTTCCTCAAAAAACATGGCTCTACTGGCCCTACAGGCAAACTAGGTAGCTTGGTGACCCCACCAAGGTGTTACTCAAAAAGACTGACTCTGTTGGCGCTATGGTCCAACTAAGTGGCTCAGTGACCCCACCAAGGTATTACTCAAAAAACCTAATTCTACTAGCCCTACAGTCTAACTAGGTACTTTGGTAACCCCCACAAGGTATTCCTCCAAAAATCTAGCTCTGCTAGCCTTATAGTGCAAGTAGATGCTTAGGTGACTCCACTGAGGTATTACTCAAAAGAAAAAAAAAATATTCTATGCTATCTCTATATTCCAACAGGGTGCTTTGGTCACTTGATTGATGTATAAGATATTAAGCCACTCAAAGTTCTAGTTCAGCCTTGTGTTCTAGTGTTTAGCCAAAGTAGAAGTTAACTACTTCGCTTAAGATGATCTCAACCAAGAAATAGAAACGCCTAACCCTTGGATTTTTAGAGCAAAACCTAAAGGGGTTGATTGGAGTCACTTCAGCAAGAGAGATGTCGTTGGAAGACTTCAGTTAAAAGATCCAAGCTAATGAAAGAAAAATCTTGGAAAAGAGGATAAATTTCTATTAAGTTCTGAGCTAAGACTAGTAGAAAACCCTTTTACAAAGGATAGAAAGTACAACTAGTCAAAAATAGGTTGAGACTTGGAAGACTCTGCTGCCTCGACTTGCCCCAGGTTGGCCTCTTCAGTCTCTCTCATCTTCACTATCATAATCTCCCTTTAGATGAGATCCTCATACTCCCACTTCAGGCACCAAGATATCAAGTTGTTATAAAGTTTAATCCAAAGATTGTCAGGCTCAAACTCAGAGTCATGGTAAGTTTGTTTCACCATGTCCCGATAGATAAGATACCCTTCTTTGAGAGATACAGCAATGATTTTTGATGTAGGATAACTACATTCTTTTTTTAGTAAAATTAGAGATCCAATCCAAGTTGAATTTCAACTCCAACTAGGATACGTCAAAATTCATATAGGTATAGTCCGAAGGCTATATCTCCTAAAATATTCATCCAAATCTAGTAAATAACTATCCATTAAAAAGCTGAGATCGATTCCTACAATTTTCTTATTTATTATTTTGGATAATTCAGATTCTATATTGGTCAAAATTAGAGTTTATTTATCAGTCTGAGTCAATAACAGTCTTAGCCCAATAAGGAATAGGATTTAACTTTTTTATTTAAGATATATTAAGTAAAATTCTTAATGGAATCTATTTTTTATTTTTAATCTATACTAAGTAGGACTCTAAGTTTATTAGAGGACTATATGTATAGCCCAAGGTTATAACAGAGAAAAAAAATTTTCTATCAATAATATTATCTTATTTTGGGTTTGTTCCCTTCTATCTTCTTTGTGGATTCAAGGATCTATTATGATGAGAAGATGGTGATCTTCTTTCTATCCCTCATGCTTTCTCTCACTACATCAAGTGGTATTAAAGTGATGTTATTTCTAAACTTAACTCCATTGATTGTAATTGGTGGTAACAACTCCATAGACGGTGATATAGGAGATTATCAAATTTGATATTTGATCAAACAAAGTTTTCTTGCTTCTATCACTAAGTATGAAGCTTTGAAATAGATTAAAACTAAGAACCAAGTTTATCAATTGATTATTGAAGAAGCTCATGATTTGACATTTTGAAGATCAACACATGAAGATACTCAGGAAAATCAAAATCTTGGTGAGGTAAATATTCCATACTTTCATAGTTATGAGGATTTATTTATTTGGATGGATAAAGTTTAGAAATTCTTTAAGCTTATAGAGATTTCTAAAGAGAAAAAGGTAAAAATTATTGAATACAAGCTTGATGGTTATGTTTCATCTTGGTGGGAGCAAATTCAAATCCGAAGAACACATGAAGGCAAGCGAAAAATTTGCTCATGGTCGAAGATACTTAAACTATTCAATACAAAGTTTTTAAAAGGAGATCAAAATCAAGTAAGACATATCTCTTATGCAAAGACTTCTGAAATTGAAATTAATGGAGACAACCATAAAGTGTTAATTTTGCATCTTAGTAACTTTCCTCTAGTATTAAATTATCAAGTCAAAGAAGGGATTATGGATCATGTGGAAGACAAACAAACTAATAAAGAACTTACTGAGAGCCTCAAAGATTTTTTCGTCAATGAGTTAAAAGATCATACAAAAGCGATTTTGGATATTACAGAAAATTTTCAAGAGAATATTAATGAGAATTCATGTGAATTAGTTAATAATCTTGAAGGCTTCAAGGAAGACTTTTCTATTTGTGAAAATATTGATTGTGTTGCTCAAGATTATTTTTTGAACTCATCAAAAGCCAACTTTCTTGAACAAATGGAGAAAATTTTTACAGGAGTTTATCTTTATACAAGATTCAAAATTTACAGTGATATATTCAGATTATTTTAGTAATTATTAGCAAAATTATGAAGAATACTTTCATTCCATAGCAACAAATCATAAGTTGGTATATATAAAAATTTTATTTCAAATAAGATCAAAGAGAATCCTACAAAAGTTCAAGTGGTTGTACTAAAGAAAAATAAAAGATGAAAGTACTGAAGATGTTACTTGAAGAAATATCATTAGTTTGCATCATCAAGTTCTATGTTGAAAAGTGTTTGAGAAGAATATAACTACAACAATAAAGAGTTCAAGATTTGACTTGAGAATAAGTCTCTTACAAGTGTAGGGGTCTAATGTAGGATAACTGCATCCTTTTTACAGTAAAATTAGAGGTCTAATCCAAGTTGAATTCCAACTCCAATTAGGATACATTAGAATTCATACAGCTACAATTTGAAGGCTATATCTCCTAAGATATTTATCTAAATTTAGTAAACAACCATCCGTTGAAAAGCTAAGATTGATTCCTACAATTTTCTTGTTTATTAGTTTAGTTAATTTAGATTCTATATTGATCAAAATTAGGATTCATTTATTAGTCTGAGTCAATAATAATTCTAGCCCAATAAAGAATAGGATTTAGATTTTTTTATTTAAGATATATTAAGTAAAATTCTTAATGGAGTGTAAGTTTTATTTTTAACCTACACCAAGTAGGACTTTAAGTTTATTAGAGGGCTATATATACAACCCAAGATTATAACAGAGAAAAAGCTTTTCTATCAATAATATTATCTTATTTTGGATTTGTTCCCTTCCATCTTCCTTGTGGATTCAAGGATCTATTGTAGTAAAAATATGGTGATCTTCTTCCTATCCCTCATGCCCTCTCCCATTATATCAGTTTTTTATATTCCCGAAGGTACTCACCACTAGTTTTATACGCTAAAATGGCCTACATCTAGTTTAGCTTCAGAGTATTGGCATATTCTTTACTTTGAATGTATGTGACAACCACTTCTATTTGGGCATCGACCAAGGTGGCCTACTGCCAAATCTCCTATCTTGTAGACCAGACAAAGCGGAGTCCCTCTGGGCTATAAGGAGGTTTTGCTCCTCCTCTGTCTTCTTCTCCTTCTCTTCCATGCTAAGTTGAAGAGATTCTAGTTAAGATGAAGCAAGATCACATCCCCCTCAATCTTGCTCTTCTCTATTGTGCCCAGCCACTAAGCCTCATAGAATAGACACCCTATGTATTGGAAGGATTGTAGGGCCTACAATTGAACCAAAGGTTAGATCATAAGACAAGGAAAGAAGAAAATTTTCTATACAAGAGCAAGATATGAGTAAATTTACACTAGTGCAATATCTAACCCCCTCTAAAAAATATCAGCCGATGGATAGTTGAGCCAAAGAAGGATTGACATTATCCCCAAAGTCCCTGAGGAAGTACTTCTTGGCTTAGTTTCCTTCGAAGTCCTTTGGTGCTACAAAGAAGATCACCCTCGTACTCTGGTGCACTGAGGAGAAACAGAAGGAGCGAAAGCCACACCCTTACTACGATTAGCCTTCTTCATCATCATGAAGTGAACAAGCGATCAACCCACCAATGACCTCAAGTTGACAAGGTGGCAAAGAAGAATAAGGTATCGCCTATCTCTTCCTTGCCCTCTCCTCACTGGCATCATGGCTCTCCTCCTCCCCCTTTCTTCTCCCTGACTTGGGGAGCTTCTTAGCAAGCGAAGCTGGAGACACTTGAGGAATACCCCTCTGCCACTATAACTCTCATTCATAAAACAATATCTAAGTAGTCCTTGCAAAATCACATCCCATAGTTAAACTAGGTCAAAATGAGAAACTCGTACTCATGTCATCAAGAATAAAATGAGGGTTAAGAGTGAAAACTCACTTAAAGCAAAGGACAAGATGGTCACTCAGGCCTTGTGGGAGGGGTCACTGTCAACTCAGAGTGGGCTCCCCGGTAGCCAGACCAGCATTGGACTCTCGAGCCTCACTCGGTGTGGGTAAGGAACTAGACCAAGATACCCCTTCAGCCCAGTGGGTCGACATCAAGCTAGCATGGAGTTGAGGGGGCTTTCTCATGGTTTGCGGTGCCAGCCCTAAGATCTCAGAAGGTCAGAACTTTATGTATAAAAGGGGTAGCTTCTCCTCTCGAAGTGGGAGATCTCTTTTTAGAGTCAGAAAAAGCAGAAGGGGACGCCATTTGAAAGTAGATTTATTGATGGAGAAAAAGTGAAGGTCGAAAAGATCTACTAAATAGGAGAGATGGAGGACCCTTATATAAGTTTTCTTCACCATTAGATGATCTCCACGTGGTTTGGCTTGGACAATTGAAGCCCAAAGGATGGAAATATTAAAACCCCCACTTAGATCCCAGGGACATGGGTCCTCCATCTAGTTGGGAGTAGCCTTGGGAAGAGGAATCGGGAGGCTGTAAAGGGCTTCTTCGATAGATGAGCAGATAGTATCAAAACCGTCGGCTCGAGAGAGGGTGACACTCTAATAATTACTTGGGGGTGGGCACCGCTGGGGCAGAGAGCCAATGGGAATTGAACTCAAGACTAGTTGTAGGTCGATACATACAAGGTGAACAAACACCTTGAAACCAAGCCGTGGAGAGCCCTTGATACTCTCTATGCTCTATAAAGACTGTCCTCTCCAATAGGGTAGGGATGAATGTTCTTTCCTTCTCTCCACTACACTTCATGTACATGCAATTGATTTGAGTATTGGAGTAGTTGCTATCAGAGTATTTTTTTCTTGTATTACAAATTAGGAGAAAAGTGACATAGTGAATCAATCTCAAGAGATCTCTCTAATTAAAATCGATGGTAAAATAAGAAGAAAATGATTACCAAAAATTGAGTGACATCAGTTTGTAGCATTCTAATGACACCATTCTCAGGCTCTTTATCCGCCAATCCCTGTACCTACTAAAAGAGGAACGTTAACAAAGTATTTAAAGCATATCCAAGTGCTTGAAGAAAAACAAAAAAGCTAATGACTTTTTCAATAAATTCACCAACCATCAGGCGTACCCTCCGGCATAAGCACTCTCCGCCGCAGCCAGCAGCCCAAAAGAGCACAAGCCCAATGCCAATTTGGGCAATCACCTGTGTTATAGGATATAAGTTTATAAGTTTTTAGATTTAAAGTATTCACACAAAAAAAAGATGGCGATAAAAATTCATTTGCCAAACAAAGAAATCGACTGTCCAATAGACCACTACTTCGACCCCAAAACAATGGCATAAACAGAAATGGCAATTCGATAAATTCGCAGTCGCAAATTAGAACGACGCCTCATTAGTAAATGGAGGGCCCCACAAAGTCGCGTACCTCTTTCGGCCCAAAAATGTCGGCTGCCCTAACCGCGCCAAATCTGGATCCTAGTCCTCGGAACAACAAATCGTCCTCCTCAATCTAGCCTCGGGATCCGTACAAGATTCTTCACACGATTCTCGAAGCAACTTATTGGAAAGCTGCTCTCGACCGAACCGGACTCTGCGTACGTCCACTATAAATATAAGTCTCTGACTGCTTCGCAAGATTCACATCCAAAAATTGTGACGGGATCGATGGCGTCGAGTGCGCCGTCGATCCGAGATTCGCAACTGTCGGTGGCAAGGAGTCTCCCGCGAAGGTCCGGCCCGGCCTCTGGCGTCTTCGCCCCGTTTTCCTTCATGGACTGGAGTTCGGGATCGGAGGAGATCGAGGCGGGGCCTGCGTCTTCTTCCTCCGAGCGGAGAAGCGGCGGGCGGCGGGCGGCGGCGAGGGTAGGGAAGAAGAGAATTGGGTCAGATCGGGGTCTACCAAAGATGGAGCATGGAGATATCGTTTGGGGTTCTAAGAGGAGGAGAGGGCTTTCGGGTATTGATTGTCAAACAGAGAAGGTGGAGCAGAGGATTAGGTCTTCTTCCTCTTCGTCGTCGACTTTTGAGGCTGGGGCGCTCGCTTCATGCTCTGCTTCATGTTCGTCATCGTTGACGTCTGTCGTGGTCAATGGTAGTCGCAGGCAAAGATGCCGTCTGGTGAGTGAATCTTTATTGATTTTTCTTTGCTTGTCGATTGAAGTTAATGCAAATTCATTCTTTGATATCTTTGATAGTTGGATTGAAATTGAAGAATCAGAACTCCATTGCTTCATTTCTGAAACCACCGACAAATTCTTAAATTCAACATATTGTGATTGATGCGATGAACGCGGTCATCATTCCCAAAGCACATCGGATTATTGAGATTGATAAGAGTTAACACAAAAGGGCTTTTGACAGTTTTTATCCCATAGAGACATTGGATCTTCATTACACCTCATTGATTTCTCTCATGTAAGAGACAATCAACATTATGACTTGGCCATTTAGCTCTTTTCTGAGATGAATTTGCCATTGATGTGTTTTTGTCCAGTGTAATGATCATTTTTATTGTATGTCTGCCTTATGTACTGGCACGAGTATATACATAGTACTGAACAGGATGCCTTTATTTATCACGATATCTTAGAATACAAGCTTTCTTTTCAGAAGTTACCATGGCAAACCTTAGATTTTTCTTTTTCGTGTTTGGTATGCAGAGCTCCCATAACCAGATAAACAATGTTGAATTGGGTGCATCAGCTTATTATGTGCTATCTTGTCTATTGCCCTTCCTAGGACAACTCAATCAAGAGCAGCTGAAAGAACTGGAAATTGAAGCCAATATACAAGGTGCCAAATAGTCACTTCATGCAGTATGATTTCTTCATTTTCATTAACAATTTCTGATTACGTCCTTTTGTTCAACAGGGATGACAGCTAAGGATTTGAAATTACAACAAGCAGCTTTTTACAAGGATGAGCGGGTATTTTGGTATAGAGAACTCTTTATGTACATCAATTCTTCTTGTTTGCTTCATTTCTGTAGTACATTTTAACTTTCTTTTGTTGTCTTATATTAACACATATTTCTCTCATTTTGCAGTAACAATTGCAGAACCTCAATTGTGGATTATCACAGAGTCTGCTCAGATTGTGGCTATGAATTATGCCTGAAATGCTGTTATGAATTACGCTCTGGCAACTTGCAAGGGAATTCTGCAACTGTAGCACCACACTATCCTTTCAGGGGACAAGCATATATGCATGGTGGTGATCCTCTCCCTGAAACTAGTCAAGTCAATAAGAGTCACTTAGCACATCTTCCTGCTGATACTGTGAAGTGGAAATCCTATCCTAATGGTACCATCTCATGTCCACCAAAAGAAGCTGGCGGATGTGGTTCTTCTTTATTAGAGCTGAAGTACATGTTACCTAGATATTGGATCTCAGACCTGGAAAGTAAAGCGAAGGAATTATCAAGGTGTTCAAAATTTCAGCCATACCCTAAACTGGGTTTTAAGTTCACTTGCTTGAATTACAAAGATGAAAAGTCAAGGAAAGCAGCTTCAAGAAATGGCACAAGTGACAACTATCTATATTGCCCAACATTACACGATATTGAGGAAGATGGACTGGATTACTTTCAAAGTCATTGGGTAAATGGAGAACCTGTAATTGTTAGTGGAGTGCTCAAGAAAACAACACGTTTTTGTTGGGAGCCTAAGGCTATGTGGTGTTCTGTCCAAAATGGCAGGCATGGCTCCAGTATGAAGGCTGTAGACTGTTTAGCTTGTTGCGAGGTTTGCACATGTCTTGATTTGCTTTTTTTTTCCTGTAAATTTTATTATTATTTTTTGTTGGTATCTGATTTGTTGTGTAAATATTTTTGTAGGTTGAGATTCCCAGTCACCTATTTTTTAAAGGATACAGGGAAGGACGTATGTATTCAAATTTCTGGCCAGAAATGCTTAAACTGAAAGATTGGCCAACGTCAGATCACTTTGAGGAGTTCTTGCCAGTCCATGGTGCTGAGTTCATAAATTCACTGCCATTTCAAGAATATACAAATCCAAAGACTGGTCTCTTAAATATTGCTGCAGCTCTTCCTAAGGACGTATTGATGGTTGACATGGGACCGAAGTCATACATAGCATATGGTGCTGCAGAAGAGCTTGGAAGAGGAGACTCTGTAACTAAGCTTCACTGTGATCTCTCAGATGCGGTAAGCTTATCCTGTATTTTAGCTTCAGGGTATCAATATGGATCTAACTAATATGTCTGATGATGCTCTCCTTGCACTTCACTGTTTTCAGGTCAATGTACTAGTGCATAGTGCTGAAGTCAAACTTTCACAGAAGCAAATGGCTGCAATTAAAAGACTGAAAGAGGAGCACAGAGCTCAGAATGAAAAGGAGCTATTGCAGAGTCATCACATAGAGTGGAATAAGGACAAAACTGCACCCAGAAATATAGAAGACCAAAAGGATGGGGCACAAGGAGTTGACAACAGTTCAAGTGTCACATCTGATGGAGGAGCTTTATGGGATATTTTCCGCAGAGAAGATGTGTCCAAACTGAAGTCATTCCTTAAAGAGCATTCAAGGGAATTTCGGCATATCTATTGCTCTCCTGTTGATCAGGTTGGTATTAGCTTAGCGTTCGTTATATTTCTTGTGAAGAATGAACCTATTCTTACTAATGTATGCACGATTGTTTTAGGTTTTTAATCCTGTCCAAGATGAAACTTTTTATTTAACCGTGGAGCATAAAAGAAAGCTCAAAGAGGAATATGGTGAGTGTCTAATTAATTGTCTTTCTTCCATGCCATGATGTCTTTTTTTGGTAACTTATTGTCGAAATTACTGCTAAATCTATATAGGAATTGAGCCATGGACTTTTGAGCAAAAACTTGGAGAAGCAGTTTTCATTCCTGCTGGATGTCCACACCAAGTGAGAAATCTGAAGGTATGTGCAAATGCAATCTTGTTTACTAGAGTATATTTTGTGAATTAATAAATTATTCTTAATTTATCCATACATTGTAACTGCAGTCATGTACAAAGATTGCCCTCGACTTTGTATCACCTGAGAATGTCGGTGAGTGCCTCCGGTTAACTGAGGATTTCAGATTGCTTCCAATAAACCACCGCTCCAAAGAAGATAAACTTGAGGTAACTCTTGTCTCTACTTTTATGATTATTGTCTCTATTATTATTAATCTCTTAATATTATTCTTTCTTCTGCTATTGCACGAGGAACCCCTGTTTGAATTGGGTGGGCAGAAAGGGCTAACAAATTTAAATAGGCCAAGATAGAATGAAAAATTAATCTATATTTCAATAGTTGTTCCTATACCGATTGCCTCTTTGTTCATGTCCTTATTAAGGACCTCTAACCTCACCAAGTCATCAAACACCTGTGATTGAATTGTCGTGACTCGGTAATGATTGACCTGAATTTCTTAGATCATTTGTTCAGGGTATGCAACCAAAGTTATGGTTTTTCTTGACGCTTTTCTATTTCACCCTTGATTTTGATAATCTTAAAAAGTTTTAAACAAAAAAATTGGTGATACTTGTGTTGATTCAAGAAGATACCATGAGGCTGATGATGCACCTCTAACCTCAAAAAATAGGTGAGTGGGCCGAGATCTTTCATGTGGAAAGTAGAGTGCAACAAATTCTGAAGTTTAGATATAGCCTCTATATCAGAACCGGTGATGACGATGTCATCCACATAAATAAGAAGAACAACTATGCCCTTGGATGTCCGTTGGAGAAAAAGTGAGGAGTCATACTGGGTTTGTGTAAATGAAAAACTAAGGAGCGTCGATCGAAACTTTTCAAATCATGCTCGTGGTGCCTGCTTCAATCCATACAAAAAGCGTTTTAGTTTGCAAACATCATTAGGGGAAGAAGTAGACATACCGTAGGGAAGTTTCATGTAAACTTCCTCCTTGAGATCACCATGCAAGAAAACATTCTTTACATCCATTTGATGTAAAGACCATGATTGGCATGCTGATAGGGCGAGTATTGTTCGTACAGTGGTCATTTTGGCTACTGGTGCGAAGGTCTCTTCATAGTTTAGGCCATACTCTTGCTTGTTGCCAAGAACCACCAATCTAGTCTTGTAACGTTCTATGGATCCGTCAGAATGGAGCTTGATAGAAAACACTAACTTACTACCAAGAGGTCTCACAGATGGTGGACACGGTACAATATCCCATGTTTGGTTTTCTTCAAGTGCAAGAAGTTCTGTTTCAATAGCTCTCCGCCAACATTCATACTCCATAGCCTACTTATAGGATGATGGAATAGGAATAGAGGGCAAGGTGGCTGTCAAGGATAAAGGAGAGGTAAAACCATACCTATCTAATGGTTTATGAACTCGAGTACTTTGTCTGAGAGGTGCTAGTGCAGTTGTTGGAACAGGATCAGCATTAAGGGAATGAGCTGGAGGGGGCCCGAGAGGTGCTAGAATCTTGCGTCGTTGGTAGACTATGAGAGGTTTTGAAGGTATGGAATCTTCAGAATAGTTAGTAAACATTGGCAAAACTGAGAATGAAGGAGAAAGGTCATCCTTGTGTGTGGAAAAAAATTACTGATTTTAAAAAAAAAAATCACATTTCGAAACCCGAAATATCGTAGGTTGGGATCATAACAAAGAAAACCTTTTTGGTGCACCGAATAGCCTAGAAAAGCACATTGAACAGTTTGAGCTGTTAGTTTTGTCTGTTCGTGTGTAGGAAGATGAACATAACACACACAACCAAAGGTACGAAGATTAGAGTAATTTGGAGTATGACCAAATAACCGAAAGAAAGGGGAAACATGGCTCAAGGAAGGAGAAGGTAACCTATTGATGAGATAGACAGCAGTTGAGAGAGCTTCACACCAAAAACGAGAGGGTACAAATGACTCTAATAGGAGGGTGCGAACAACATCTAGAAGGTGTCAGTTCTTTCTTTCAGCCACCCCATTCTGTTGAGGGGTTGAAGGACAAGACCTTTGAGAAATTATACCATTGGTTTGTAAAAATTCTTGAAATAAATGAGACATGTATTCTCCCCCATTATCAGAATGAAGAATTTTGATACTAGCAGAAAATTGGGTCTGAATATGTGCATGAAAAAACTTAAAGATAGAAAATAATTCATCTTTAGAATGTAGAAAATAAATCCATGTGAAGCGACTATAGTCATCAATAAAAGTGACAAAATATTTGTAATTAGCATGGGAAGTAACTGGCGCCATTCCCCACACATCACTATGTATCAAATCAAAAGGCTGGACTACTTTAGGTGTATGAGTGGGAAATGGCAGAACTTTACTTTTTCCAAGCCTACAAGAATTGCAATCAAATTGAACAGTACTAAGAGATGGTGACCCTTTATTTTCAAGTAAACCAGAATTTAGCAAAGTATAAAGCACATTAGAGTTTGGATGTCCAAGGCATTTATGCCATGCTCGGTAATTAACATAAGCAAAATTACAAGTGATAACAGGTGAAGAGGAACATGAAGACATAGGAAACTGAAGAGGAAAAAGACGTCCAATTTTATGCCCCCTTGCGATCATCTTCCCCGATTGCTGATCCTGCACCACACAATCAGATTTAGAAAATTTCACTTTACAATTATTTTCAACTAATTGTCCAACAAAAACAAGATTAGTGGTAAGGTTAGGAGAGACAAAGACATTGGTTATGGATGAAGAAACATCACCAGTGGCAGTGATAGGCAAGGAGTTTCCATCAGCTGTATAAATCTTGAGATTTCTAGGATATTTATTTACATTGGTGAGGAATTTAACATTGTTTGTCATGTGATGGGATGCCCCAGAATCAAAGTACCACGGTGAAGGTTTAGAGAAAGGTTTACCTGAGAGTCCTAATGCGGAAAATGTAGAAATGATCATTTGCTGAATCATTTCAGGTGTCACAGATTGAATAGGAGTAGGAGCACTTTGTGTCAGATGAGCTATATCCTCAAAACTACCAGCATTAGAAGAACCAACTGAGACAGTATATGCCGTTCCAGATCTCTTGGGAGGTCGAATAGGACATTCCTTGATGATATGTCCATCCTTTTTGCAATAGTTGCAGAATTTTTTTAAACAACTTGAAGCATAATGGCCAAATTCTTTGCAACAATAATACTGAATAGTACTCATGTCCTTACTTTTTGACTTGCCTTGGGCTACATAAACCATAGGAATAGGAGTTGATTTAATTTGTTCCATGGTGGCTTGAGTGAGAAGCCGTTGTTCCTCACGAAATAAATCATTGAGACATGCATCCAAGGATGGAACAGTTTCTCGATTCATAAGATTAGATCTGGTGCTTTCAAATTCAGATCTCAATTTCATAAGAAATTGATCCCTCTTAGTAGTTTC
The DNA here is from genome assembly GCA_005019695.1 of Trichopus zeylanicus subsp. travancoricus. NCBI lineage: Eukaryota > Viridiplantae > Streptophyta > Magnoliopsida > Dioscoreales > Dioscoreaceae > Trichopus > Trichopus zeylanicus. The sequence goes on from RXID01022272.1 coordinate 863,575, forward strand.
ATGTACAGATTGAACAGAAATAAGACCTTCGGGAGGTAAGGTAGCATAGACAATATCAGTATATTCAGCCCAAAGATTCATGAAGGTAGAATAAAAATCTGAGATTGAGAGACTGCCCTGTTGAATACTTGCTAGCTCATATTCAAGTTGAAACCGACGAGCAGTGTTGTGTTGAGTATAGAGTTTTTTCAGATAATTTCACATTTTAGCTGCAGTTTTGAAGGGTCGAAGATTCAAGATGATATTGGATTCTACAGATTCTAGAATCCATGTCATGATTTGAGCATCCTTGACTTCCCACTTGGAGTGCTCATCCTTGTCTTTGTCTTTGTCAGGTGTAGGTTTGCTGCCATCAATATGACCCCATAGATCTTTACCTTTGACAAATATCTTGAAGTGAAATGCCCAGGCTGAGTAGTTTTTGCCATTGAAATGAATCAAGAATTCATACTTGTCTGAAGACATGAGGCTGAGATAACTTGATCAAAATAACTAAGAATAAGGAACTAAACTAGGACTGAGAGGAAGAGACACAGGAGAATTCAGAACTCAAGCTCTGATACCATGATAATCTTAAAAAGTTTTGAACAAAAAAACTGGTGTCCTCCTTGGAGAAGAATGCCCCTTATATAATGAATACAAGCTGAAGAAAATAAGGCATATCCTAAATAAGAAAAATATAGAGAATTTATAATCATAATTACGGGTATAAAATCAGCCATAGAATCTGTTAACTTTGGTATAAAATCAGCCATAGAATCTGGTAATTTTGGTATAAAATCAGCCATAGAATCTGCTAACTTTGAATGACTGGCTAATTCCTTTGACAGATTTTAGTGTCATTAATACTAATGAATGGTTTATTATATCATGCCATGTGCACGCCACCATTCCATCTAACTAAAAAACCACATTTTCCCTTTTTGATTGAATAGTTTTTTATTTTTATTATTTTCTACAGAATAGGATTGTATACTTAGGTAAAACACTGAGGACATTTTGAAAATGAGACTTGTGGTGATGCGAAGTAGTTGGTAGCAGCATCAGAAAATATAGGAAAGAATTTCCGTTGGATTTGTTGGAATTTGTGTTTGTAACGAATTTGTTCTAGAACGAATCATTTTCCTTTACCGAGTACTATAGGAGAGAATTTCTCTTGAATTTTCTTTTCATTGGTGAGATTCTTCTCTCAATAAGAATTTTTCCTAGAAGCACAAGTGATATGCTGCTCTCGGTTTCCATCATGTAAAACATATTAAATGATAGGTTTTGAAAATATCAACCAATCTCTATATTTAAAATGCCATGTTTATTCTCAACATATTTTTTTTCATATTACATCATTGCGTCCTAGAAGTCTTGAGTGAGCAAGCCAAGCTTGAGCATGGTCATCTTTACTCAATTTTTTCACTAATCACAGTTTATTATATAAAAATATTACATCATTGCATCCCAAAATTCTTGAGCGAGCCGAGCTTGAGCACGGTCATCTTAACTTGACTCGATTATAAAATTGCTGCTTTGAAGCTCAAGCCAAGCTTGGCCAGTAGAGCTCGAATGTAGCTAGGTAGAAGCTTGAGCAGCTAGAACTCGATTTGGTTCCGCTCTTGCTCAAATGAGTCATGCTCGAGTGGAGCTCAAGCTTGAGCTTAGCTTGCTTCAACTCATGAGCTCAACAAGCCATTCATTCAAAATTGATTTTTAAAATTTAAATATTTAATAAATATTTTCAGTTAATTAGTGTCAGCATATATGTTTTTTTTAAAACTTAACATCTTGGATAAATATATTATATACAATCATATATATTTTATATAAATAAAATGATATAAATTTGAGTCAAGTTTGAATTGAAATCGAAGGAGCCGGTTCTAGCTTGAGTTCGGCTCATTAAGCAAATGAGGTCATTTCTGAACTCAAGCTTAGTTCATTTTTCTAAACAAGGCAACTGAATTTGGGTTGAATTGAATTACAAGACTCAAACTAAAATGGCACTGCTAAGTGTAACAACCATGCATGTCCTTGGACCACATTGTGGCTACAAGGCACTAGTCTACTCTGATGACATATGTTTAGTTGCTCTAGCCCAAGACCCATAGTATTTCTTCAGTGGAGCTAGGCCCAGATTGCAGGCTGATATTCCAAGTTAAACCGAGTTTCCTCTTGACCAAGAACATATGTATATATATATACTCGATTTATGTATATTCTCTTCTACTCCAAATACCTAACATGTTTTGCAGTTAGTAATCATTGTTTTTTGTTGAACAGGTGAAGAAAATGATCGTGTATGCAGTGGGCAAAGCCGTGAAAACTCTTGAAGAATGCATGAGATTAGAAGAACAGGAGAGTGCGCATCCAGCTTAAAATAATGTTTTTTGACACCTCATACCCTCTGTATTATATATCATATATAATTTAAAACATTTTTTGTACCTTTGACATAAAAACTAAGAATGGAGAAATGCCTCAGGATCAATAAACTTTAGATCTCAAATTTAGAAGAGAGCAAATGCCTTGTACAATAATAAGTCACAAATGTTTTCTCCTTTTCTCATACTTTGAGGTTGGTTTGAAGCATGGTTTAAAATTTCAATCAGCCATAGGCGAAACGTTTCGTCATAGATTTTGGTTTCGAATTTCAAAAATATATTATTTATATTTATATATTATAATTATTTTATAAACTATTATTATTCGAAAATTTTTAAAAATAATTTGACCGAAATCGAAATAGGACCGAAACGGCATAAACGGGATCGAAACGACCAAAACGAATCGGTTTCAGTGGGTGTCAAAATCGATACCAAAATTGAAACTTAAAATTTTGATTTGAAGTTTCACAGGTCCTCTCTCCATTGGCAACATAAGATGCAGCGAAAAAACAAAAAAAGGCACACAACAATTAACATGATTCACTCAAAATTATGATAGAATATTCGCCTGCTTGTATCTTGATATGAAACTTCTACAAGGCTATCTCAATGGTTATTACCTTACTATTCACAATCCAAATGGACTGTAAAGAAATATAATCAAGGACAAGTAGAAGAAATATAATCAAGAACAAGTAGCTTCAATCTACCATTTTGTTGGATTTCCAAGAGAAAATGGCTAGATCTGGCCAAGAACCAAGTACGTAGCTGTAGCTTGCTCTTACCCCCTCCGTTTGGCTCTTTTTTTCTAAATTTTCTCATTCGCCAAATAAAACCCTAACCACTAGAGGCTACAGTCTCCGACCAAATTTCAAAAAAGATCCACATTATCCATAATATTAGGATCCAATGGCTCTTACTGAGTTCAAAACATACCAAATATCTTTATAAAATATGCACATGGTTCATAATATTATGATCCAACAACAGCTCTTATTGAATTTGAATCCTATCTAAATAAACCAAATATCAAAAAAACCAGTCTAATCGTGAGTTCCTAAATCATAGAAAGTCACCTTGCAATCCAAACGTCATGGACCTAGTGGACCTATGAGATCTCTTCATCGGGTGGCATGCTTCCTTGTCTAGTCTCTCACTCCTATGCATGCCTCTTTTATATAGAAAATTGACTTGAAGTTCAGCTTGGGTTAGGTTCTAGTGAGCTATGGGAGCTCAGAATAGCACCCATCGAGTAGTGAAGGAGCCCTTGTCGAGGTGTGAGGGCTTGGCAAACCTACCACAAAGTTGTGAAAATTCATGTGAGACTTAATTGAGAAAGACTGGATGTAAGACCAATCAAAGGAAATGTGAAATTTAAATCTAAAAATAACGCATACAATAAGAAAATTGAAGCCAACGATTAGGCATGAAAAGCCAGACTATTGAAGGTATAAGAAGAGAAAAAAGAAAAAAGAGCCATTATTCTTAAAAAATTTCTTTTCTTTCATCTTTCACAATAAATATCTAATTTGATAATCTATTTTTACAAAGTTCTTGATAGCCTTTCTTATCTTTTCTTTTCTTTTGCAGATTAGATGGAGGACAACCTAGCAAACCTGAGGGTTTAGCTCAATCAAATTAGTAGTAAATCCGAATACCTCAAGAGTGGTATTTTTATTAAGATCGCTCTCTGTCATCTCAACATCTATTTGTGATGTCTCTGATGCCAAATCTGCTATGCTCCCATAACAATTGAGGCCATAACATCAAAAGTCATGTTGCGAGGCAATAGGAGCTTGTTTTGATCTAATCTCACAATGTTGCCTCTGAAGACCCCAGTGAAACATGCAACTAGCAAGCCACTTTGGTATCATGAGTACCAAATCCCTATCATCCCTAACACAATGTACAGCTGCTATTATTGAGATGCTAGCTACAACCACGATGAATGTTGTTAACTTGAAAGACATGCAAAACTTGGCTACCATAGTTTGATAAATGACCCAATAATTAGATGCTTAGGCTCAAGAAGAGAAGAATCTCTAGAATCTCCAATCTCAGCAGTTGCAACACAAGGTTCAATTTTAAAAAACTCATTCTTCACCTCAATATCCAAAAAACCAACAACATTTGAATTCATCAACTCATAGTCTATAGGGTTTGAGTCACCACAATATGGCTGATCCTAATGCCTACCAAGAACCAAACCTTTGACATCACCCAAGCCGATTAGTGAAGTTTCCAAGTCCATTTTGCTACCAAGCCTCTATAGAAACTGAAGTCCTAGATTATACCTATGTCCTAGAAAATGAAACTATCATACCAGGCTAGTTTAGCTCTTGTCTATGATAAATGAGGAAACTATAGGGAGAATGGGATACTTGAGCCAGGGAGACTCCCTGAGGGATGACCGCTATACCGGTCTAGGTACAACTTGCCCTTAGCACTAGAAATAGCTTATGAGCCACTACAGTTGAAGCTATGCCAACCATTTTTTGAGGCATATAATGGCACCAAGGACCTATAGATCATATTAGAACATTCAAAAATTCTATGGTGCTATATGAGACATGGGATTTGATGATGTGCAATGTATTACCCATGACATTACAAGACCCAAGACAGGCATGGTACAAAATTTTATAGGTCTCAGAGTCCTATTTTGATGACCTGACAGGCAAATTCATAAACAATTCATATTGCTTGAGTCCTTAAGAGATGTTTGGCTTGGTTCAATACTACAAGATTGAAGGTAACTGAGCTAGATAGTTCCATCTTACTTGTAGCCACTATTAATGAAATTTAAAAAAGTGGGATAGCTTAGGAAATGACACGTCAACACCCCAAAAATATTGACAAAATTGGTACAAGTGAGAGAACACATAGATGATAAAGTAATGTCAACCAAGAGAAAATATGAAGAGAGCATTACACAATAAAAGAATGAAAGGAGGTCAAATAGCCCTACCCTAAGAGGTAGTGCTTTGAATAGAACAAACACCGAGTTGACTTCCAAGCATACATCCTATTGAACAATTCCCAAGCTGAAATGCTAGTACAAACCAATTATAGAGAATATTTGGGGCGTCTACCTCCACTCTGATATGACAAAAATAAATTAGATATAATGAAATATTATAAATATCACATAGACCATGGGCATCACACCAATGACTATAGGCACCATAAAGTAAAAATCAAAAGATTGATCAAGGAAAGTCACTTATAGCAGTTTATTAGAAGGGATGCTAGAAGAGAAAAACTATCAGAGTAAGAAAAACAACGAATCCTATAGCCTTGCAGACAAGTACCCCCTAGAAGAATCAATTCCAAAGCTTAATGGTTTGTTGGTGAAGGGTCACTTGAATATGACCTTCATTGGACTTCCACAACAAAGCAATAACTTGGCGTCTTCAAAAAAAATGATGAACTATCACTAGAGGCAGGAGGGAGTGAAGTGCTAATGCAATACAAAAAAGCTCTAAAGGTATTATTTTCTTCACTAAAGATTATATAGAGTTTTAACCTCTCACAATGATACCTTAGTGATATCTATTATTGTGAAGAAATATATTGTGCAATGAGTTATAGTAGACACGAGAAGTTCAGCTAATATTCTATTCACCTAGGCCCACAACAAGATAAAAATGGAATAAAAATTGAAACCATATATAAGAACTCTCATGGGATTCATAGGTGACTCCCAAGAAGAGCTTGGATGTCTTTGCTTGGAGTCTTGAAAATCTCCCTATAGATACTTTCTTTTTTTTTATTTTGTTAAACTTCATTGGGTGATTCCAAAATGACATGGCTGACCTACTTTACTAGTATAATGACACCATTTTCATGATTTCTTATTTATAAAATTATCATGCTAACCGTCTTTCTGATATTTTAATTGTCTTCTATTTTTATTTATGTGAAAAATAGCATAATAATCTATCAAATCATACTTAATCGCTTTTTATGATTTTTGAAGACTTATTTGTAAAATTATATATTTTGTGGATTTATTTAAACAAATTTATATTTTTTACTACAAAATATTTAAAATCTGATTTAAAAATATATTATAAAAATTAAGTGGAATTGTTCACAAGTATTTGAATTTTTAAAATATTTACTTGTGAATCGACTTTGTTTGTAATTATAAAAAATTATTAGATTTTTTTGCAAAAATTAGGACAAGATTTATAGGGAATTTTAGTTTGAAAATTTTCGTCCCAGAATCCACAATTTTTGGGATGAAAAAGGTGTTAAAATTTGAATTGAATTTAAATTAAAAAAGAAAATAATAAAAAATATATATTTTAAGAATTCAATTGGCGCCCTTTTTGATGCCACCAAAGAGGTGTCCAACTGGTGCAGTGTCTTTCGATTTTTTTATTTTTTCATTAATTTATTACTATTATGTATTATATTTTATTTTTTCAGATTTCACCAGATTTTTAAATTTTTTTTATTTATTTGTTTTGGCTCAACTTAGTGTGACTCGCATCACAATTCAATATGTAATAGAACTAAATATATAAAATCAATAATAACTTTTAGTAAAATCTATAATATCGATCTAAATATAATTAGTCTAATAAGTCCAAAACTATTAATCTCATATGGGAAATCTAGGTAACTCTAGATTTGTGTTGCTATTGTATAATAGATCTTTTCCCATGAGTCAATACCATCACTTAGTTAGCTTATTAGACTCTTGTACTATAAATAATTAAGTTGCCAAAGTTTATGTATATATAAAAGTCAAGCACTCATCAGAGTTTGATCAATATTTTTCTGCAACTTTCGTCAATGGCATTTTGCGAATAGGCGAAGGGATCACATAATGCCACTAGACTTTTTTTTTTCTCTTTTTCTTTTCTTTTACTTTTGCTTGTAAGTTAGATCCATATATTAGAATTTATCCTAATTACTATCATATAGTTTCATCTTATAGGAAATTTAAAGAAAGTTAGAGAGAGACCTTCAAACTCTTCTAGCTAAAGCAGTGGATAAACTTCCATCAATTTTGTCACTTTATTTATTATTATTTATTCAATATTATATTTCAAACATTTATGGAATCTTTCTCTTTTTCTCTTAGGTATGCTTGAAGAAAAACTGCAAGCTAATAGGGTAGGTATATCTTACATCTAGGGAGGAGATTCTCACAATCACTACCAGAGATCTTGTGCATCTTATAAGTCAAATGAGAAATTATTGACAACATCCAATCCAAAAATTTTGTGGAGATCTACACTTCCTGGAATTAATCCTCAATGAGATAACACAAGCTACTAGTGGCCGAGTAATTCAAGTCAGTGAAGTAAAATAAGAGTTTGCTCTTGAATGGTAGAAGGCTACTACAAAAGAAGTGAGAAAGCTCTTGGGTGTTGCTTTTATCATAGAAGTTTGGTATCTATAGTGGCTTGTGAATATGGTAATGGTTAAGAAAGCTAATAAAAAATGGAGGATGTGCATTAGGTTCACTAACTTGAGCAAAGTATGCTCAAAGAATAGCCACTCCCTTCCCAAGATAGGCCAACTAGTAGATTCAACCTTTGCATATCAATTTCTCAATTTTTTGGATACTTTGTTTGGCTATCACTAAATACAAATGCACTTGAAAGACAAGGAGAAAAATATGTTCATTATTCTCCATGAGTAGGGAATAGAGAGAGAGTCGAATGATTACTAGATGAGAGATTTGTATACACCTATATAGTCCATTATTGTGCATATATCAGGAATTTTTTGGGTATTACATTAGTATCCCTCCTGAGACATTCTCTCCCACTTCATCTTGTAATAGGAAGGGGAGTAGAGAGTGGCATAGGAAATACCTATCCTCTTGGAGGCAATGTTCTAGGATGCTACATAGGCATGTCGATGAGAGCTAGGCTGTGGTAGCCTCGACAAGATATGGAAGCCCTATTTGGTCTTCTGTTACTGAAAAGAGTAGTTTACCAAGGTTGACAATCCATAATAGTCTAGAATAGTTTGTGAGGTGTGTGGCCAAGCTGTGGAGGATGAGTGGAAAACATAGCTTGGGGTATGCTCTTTAACTTCCCTTCGGGCTCAGTAGAGCAACTCAACTTTGATAATTTGGGCTATGACATATTATTAATCCCAAGCATTATGACTGAACAGTGACAACTCCGTCATAAAGGCTTGATTTTGCCTCCATTAATTCTTTAAAGAATTGGAGTGCAGTAGCACTAGTGTCAAAAGATTTTTTTATGGTAGGATCTTTCTCAGGCATTGTGAACATAAGGCGCAAGATTGGTCACCCAAAATCTTATGTCATGATTGCCTTGAAGTAGGGTTCAAGGGGATCATTATGGTTAAATCCTGTGGTGGCTCTCTGACTTACTAGCCACAAGAGATCATTCCATGTGTTTGTGTGCTAATCCCAAAGGACGTGGTGTGATATGCTTTCAACTGAATTCACATCTTGAAGCAAATGGCAATTCCTCTGGGCTATTGATATAGTGTTCTAAGGCCAAGAAGAAACTTCATTTCTTTTCCTAGTATTTAAAATTTCAAGTGTACATGCACTTTTCATTGTTTAGAACTTCTTCTGGTGATCTCTTCTCCAACATCCAATGGCACCCAGTAGCCTTTTTGGGCAAAATATAGCCCTAGGTGTAACATGTCAAGTGAATGCTCCCTCTTTTCTCTTCTTCTTCTTGTATTTTCATTGCTCTATAATGAAGGTCGCTTGTGATCTTGCTCATGCCCATTTTCCCCCTATTTTTGTGCATATTTGACAATTAGTTTTGATCTTATGGTTTCTTGTTTTCCTTGTGGATGTTGTTTTTAGTTGTGCCATAGGGTTTGTAGCTTTCACTATGGTGAACTAGTGAGTTTGAGGTTTCGTAGTATTATGAGTTTATTTAACCATATTTTGAATTTTGCTAAGTTCAGTTAATAGCGAAAGTAGTGGGAGCTCAAATTCACATTTTCCTAGCACACCCAAGCAATGGAGAAGTTCATCTATAATGTCTAAGTACAAGAACAGGTTCCCTGGAATAGCTTGGATAAACCCTTGTCTAATTTAGGGCAAGACTTTTATTCTCCCATCCCTAGCCTCCAAAGCATGGTTGTCCCTTAAGGGTTCTTGTGTGGTTTTTGGAGATGAGCATATTGGAGAAAGATGTAGATAGACTAATGTCAGAGTTTAGTTTTCCAACTTGCACGAGGTACAAAGGTTTGAAAGTGATGCTGAATATGAAGAGTTAGTGCAAGAATATGGCCAATACTTTGATGCCTATGAAACACAGCTCAAAGTAGAGCTCAGGTTTCCTTTTCCACAATTTTTCTATCATGTTCTATATCAGTATAATCTACCATTAGATAGGATTGTTCCTCATTTGATGGATTACATCATTGCATTTTGGGTCTTATGTGTCTCCAAGTATGAGCTTCCAATATTTAGCATTTTTAAGGTGACCTTTAGATTTTGTAAGTCACATAGTAGTCCATGGAATTGGTGTATGGTACTCTAAAAGGGCTGTAGCCTTTCTTGGGGCAATCCATCTTTTGGTGCATCACTATAACAAATATAGAATGAAGACTTTCAGTTCCCAAAGTTTGGACATTCCCACTTGAGTTGGAAACCTGAAGAGTGTGGTGCTAGGATGAGGTTACACTCTAATATGTCGAATCTTCTAATTAGTTGGGTCAACTCCAGACTCGAGAAGAAATGCCAATGTTCTTATTGGTGTTCCAAAGAATATTTGTGTTTGCATGGGCTGAGTATATCCCAAGTGTTCAATGAGGATGATACTTTTGCATATTATTTCCTCTTTTGAAGGTGTTCTAACTTTTACTTTGTTTCTTGCATGTATTGCATATTTCGATCAAGTGAACCAACAGTTGGCTCACACTATGCCTCCAACATAGAGCCTTCCCTCGTGACTATGGAGAAGTGTCATGCCAAAGTTGGAGGTTCAAGGATTGTAGCAAAGAAGGTGAGAGTTGATTCTTCTCGCGATAACACCCAAGCTGTTGCTCATACCATAGCTTGGGTAGATTGGAGGAAGAATGTTGCCTTTGGGGCATATGTTGAGGATGGGGGGAACTTTTCTAGAGCTCATTTCTCAGAAAGAGATAAGAGGAGTGGTCGTCTGAGAACCCACTTTGGCTCCTTAAACTATCTCACCTCACATTGCTTGTGAATATGATCCCACACCCAAAGCAAACGTGCCTCATCGGTGCTTTTCCCCAGAGATAGACATTAAAGCTATTCTAAATGAAGGATGTCATGGCAAACATTAACAACACTCACAAGTGGGTAAGTTCAATTGCTAGCCTTGACTTTGCTATTTTATCGATTTTTTCCTTTTGATGCAAGTTTTACCTAGGAAGTTGGCATTGGTCAATAATGAGATGTTGGAGCATTACCAATAGCTCTAAGACTATGCCAACAAGCTACAAGACTCCCTTAAGGAGGAGAAGAAAAAGAGCTGGTGGCTTCATGATGAATTCATTTGGGCCAATAATCAAGTTTAGGAAGAGAAGAAGAAGACCACAATAGTTGAGGAGAGAAGCTCGATGTTGAAGAGTGAGCAAGCTTGCACTACCAAAGAGAAGGCCCACCCTACAGAAGAGAAGGAGAAGAAGGTTTTGGTGAAGTACATGTCTAGCTAGGAGTACTATGATGTGATCACCAAATTGTGGGTAGAAACTTTTGCAGAGTTCAAGGCGCCCAATTAGTATTAGATGATAGTGCCTAAGAATTTAGTGGTAGGGCTCAAGGAGTTAATTAGGTTTTAGAAGATAGTTTCACATTTTTGCAAGTTAAAATCCCAATTCAATCCAAAAAACAAAATCCAATTGGTTTGCAATCTCCAAATACACAATCACATAATTGCATTAATAAATGATGGACAAGGGGAGAATGCACCATGGTTTACATGTTTTAGTAACCAACCACACCTACTCTATGACCTTTGCCTTACTTTTGAGGACATGAATCACTCTACTAGTGATGTTGCTTTATTGGTGAAGCTAATATTGTACAAAATTTTCTCCAATAAAACAAAAAGCCACTCCAACATAGGAGCCTTGTCTTTCATACACTTCTAATATCCTACAACTTTTTACAAGCAAAATGATGAAAATGGATTACAAATTACCTCACTACAAGAAAAATCAAGTTTTAGTACTCTTTTGATGCTTGAAGGCTTTGGAGGCTTGTATTCACTCTCAAAGATTGATCAAAGAACTAAAAGCTATAAACAAGAGGAGGCCTTTGAATGACTTTTGGAACCGTTACTAGCCATCATGATGAAACCCAAGTTGAAACTAATAGATTCAGTCAACTAAACATTTGACCAAACTGGTTCCAACTATCAAAAAACTAACTATTAAGCTCTTATTAGCCTATGTTTGGGTGATAGAACCACACGTTTGGATGACTGAATTGGTGAGTGTGGACAACCAAACTTAGAGTTTGATCAGTTGAACTCAACAAAACAAAAGTTGAAAACTTTTATCTGATAAGTTTGGTTGACCGAACTTGTCAAAAATACAACATTATGAATTTTTGCAAGTTCAAGCCAAATAAGACTTTGTCAATTTACTTGGGAAAACTAAATAAAATTGGTGAATGCTTACCCAACTAAAATGAGGTGTCAAAGATGAGCAATAAAAATTCACTTCAAAAAATCTCAACTCGACTAAATAAAGATGAATATCTAAACCTAATTATATTTGAGTCATATTCAAGCTTTGAGTTCATTTTAGCTATCTTCAAGCCATCATCTTTATGTTGAATCATGTTTGTTTAACTATCATCATACTTCCATCATGTATCCATCATCATCTTGAAGATTATGAACCAACTTTTGATTTCTTTACAAGCTTGGGTATGCTACATGCCCTTACAACTCAATAAATTACTAAGTATAATTTAGTCATCATCAAAACTACAAAGGACAATAAGCTCCTCCTTTTTGATGATAACAAACTCTTTACAAAAATAAATGAACACTATATGTTGTATCCCAATTCTAGTCAAGAAGTAAGGTTCTTCTACTCCTCTCCAGCCAATCTAGACCTATTCAAAGATAAGGAAATTATCCACTAGACAATGATTGGGGAAAGATTCTCCAATCCTCAAGTCTATATCTCTGTCTCTCTTGAAGAATGGCCCCAAGTTCTTTGGAGAAGATGAGAGAAGAGAATAGAATGGAATCCCCCTATTTGAATTCTTTGGTCCTTGTCTTATATGAATTGAGAGGTAAATTGACCTAGTCTCTAAGAATAACTCTATTATGGTTTGCTAATGAGTTAATTTGGAGCATTTTATGGAACCTATTTGGTGTTCAGTACTGTAATCCGATGGACTTTGTTAGATAGTGAGAGGTGGAGTAGGAGATGAAGTAGAAGGTGGTTGCTACCACAAGAACTTATCCTTTAGGCTACCATGGTGGCTAGCAGCCACATGGGCTTAGATTATATAGGAGATGATGAGATACCATAGCTTGATCATTTTGAGCCTTGCTTGGCCAAGTTATTAGGCCACATAGCCTGACTCTTTTAGACCTTGCCTAGCTGAGGCCAGGAGATAAATTGTTGATGTTGACAAATTTTAGTATTGGCCTAAGCTCTCTTCCGATCAGGTGTGATCTTTGGGCTTGGTTCTATTATGCTTCTTAACACATCACTATAGTTGACCAATGAAATTATACAATCTTAGCATATATCAACTAGAGCATATATTTGAGAATTAATACCATCAATACAAATTTTAGGAAATATAACCTATTTTCACCAAAAAAGATATTGAGATTATACACAAGTAATGTTCTCTAAGATGACTACCACTCTAACCCTCACTCTAGCACTATCCCCCTAAGATAAAGCTATCCGCCTTTAGTTAATCCAGTTCCAATTTCTTACAATATCTCTCTCCATTTTAGAATTAACAAAAAGGTAAAACTAATAGAAGTATGCTTTAAAAATGCTCCCCTAAATACTTGTTCGAAAAGAAACAATTAAATCTACTTATAGCATAAATAGATCCACATAGAGAAGTAAAAAATTCAAGCACCAAGATTGAAAATTAAACTCTAGCATAAGATAGACATATTCATAAGAGAGGCATATACAAATTATTTTGCATCCAAAGAAAAATAGAGACCATAACCCAAAATATGAACCAATCTAATATCCATAATATAGAAAATAACAGCCAAAAACCACATAAAAATTTTATCAAAACATAAAATGATGCCCTAAGAGCTCAGTCCAAGAGAAAATTAATCAAGAAATGAGTGCAAAATCTCCTTGATTTGATGAACTATTGAGTGGTGCTGATGGAGAACTCCTCAAGTTAGCCAATCAGGGCATCAAATCTCTGATTGAAATAACCATTAAGCTCATCAAGTAGTTGACGGACCAGCTGAAATGGATGTGAGGAGCTTGCCGAGCCAGCAGCTACATTATCATCAACCTCCAATGCCTTAATCTTAGCTTCATCATCTTGAGTCTCCTCCAGAGTGTCCTCTGTAGCTGAAGTATGCCCTAAAACATGAATCCATTCACCGCCTTGTTGGCAAAAATGCACCCAATAAGAGAGGTTATGGAAAATGATTTTACTAGAGTAAATTGATGGTAGGAGAAGGGATTGTGAGTAGGGATGGTAACATGGAATGGCAGAAGTTTCTAGTTAATACTAGGATATCCAAGGGCAACTATAGAGTTGTAGAAGTTGTTTGCCCTATGTCAAAGAATGATGTAGGAGAGGTTAACTTGATGGTCAATCAGAATATAGTAAATAAGGTAAAGCTCTATATAAGATACTTCATTATGATGTCCATTCTTTGGAAGGATAGTCTAGGCCAAAATTTGATAGAGAATATAGGAGCGAATTGGGAGAAGATTAGCAGCCATTTTAAACATGGCCACTTTAAAGTTTCCCTCAAACATAGTTTTCATTGCTTCAAGATAGGCGATGGGAATATTCACCTTCTCCCAAGATTATTCAATGGTATACCTATCACCACTAGTGGGAATGTGGAGGATGTGGCCAAGTAGGGCTACTCCTAACTCAATGGGCATAATTTTATAAGAAAAATATGAGGGTGGTTGTGTTATAATAAAATGAAGCATTAGAAAAAAAGAATGTGCACATCCTTATGAAAATATGTTTTCCATTCAGTAACTTGAGATAGTCAACCATGAAGAATAGAGAGGTGTGCAAGGTTGAAAGAAGCTAGGGAATTAAAAGCAACAAGAGAGTCAAAAGCAATTATGAGATTGCTAAGTTAAAAAAAAGGAAGTAAAAAAGGAAAAAAGAAAAAATTGAAAAGGAGGAGAAAATTGGATTACATGCTAGAATTAGGAGAATTAACCCAACCTCATCTCGGTTTATTATGGATCAAGAAAGACCACCCAAAGTGTATATACTAGATAGCATCCACAGGTGTGTAAACTTTAGAAATTAAGCTTAAGAGGTATTTGAGATCAAAGCCAAGTCAAAGAAGCAACTAACCAATGGGAACATGATGAAAGTAGCAAAATTGCCAAAAAAAAAAGTTCCTTAAGAAAACATTACAATTGGAAAAAGGTGTAAGAGAAGGTCCATTGATGACCTACTACATCCTGAAATTTCAATAAGCCAAATAAAGTAGGAGTCCTTAATCAAAGATGAAAGGGTATATTACCTACTTACTAAAATATTTTCCCTAGCATCACAATGAAAAAAAGAGAGAACATCACTTCATAAAGTTGCTTCCCTCAAAGCTCATATGCTAATGTGGCATTCTAGAAGATGAACTATCAGCATGAGATACTATAGTTTGACAAGTATCGATCAAGGTATCAGCTCGCTGATCTAACTAATTGCTATAGAGTGTCCTACTCTAATGTGCCAATGAGGCATTCCAAAAGATAAGTCCCATGAAAATAGTGACTTTTTGCTATTTTCTTTGTCCTACCAAGATGCGGTATGAACAAGAAGGTGATGTTCTTAGAAAAGCTTTATTAAATCCTGAAGAAAGGAGGCATGATGTAGCTAAAATGCCCTTGAAACCAAAAGAGAAACTTTTGTAAAGTCCTATTCAACATAGTGAACCATTGGATGAAGATATGATCCTCAAACTAAAAGAAGCTCTACCAGAACTCAAAGATGGGGGGCAAGCCACAGTCAATGAATTGATGAAAATTAATCTCAGTTCAGAGGAAGACCCGGGCCAATCTTTATCAGCATGCAAAACTCAGAGGAGAGCCAAGATTAACTCAAAGTAGTGCTTAAAGAATACATCGATAGCTTTACATGGAACTATAGGTAGATGCTTGGACTAAATCCTAAAGTCACAGTCCATAAGCTGGCTATCAATTCCTAACTTCCATCTACTAAGCAAGCACCTAGGAAGATAAAACTCGACTTAAAATAAAAGATGATAGAGAAAACAAAGAAATTGATTAAAGTAGCCTTCATCAGAGAAGAGAAATACCCATATTGGGTTACAAGCATTGTGTCAGTTAAGAAGAAAAATGACCAAATCCGTATTTGTATGGACTACAATGACTTGAGGAAGGCATGTCTGAAAAATGACTTTCCATTACTAATAACAGAGATCATGATTGATAATACGGTCGATTTCAAACTATTTTCCTCTATGAATGGTGTCTTAGGGTATAACCAAATCAAGATGGATCCTAATGATGAAAAATATACAACCTTTCGAATGCTAATCAGTGTCTACTACTACATGGTGATGCCCTTCAAACTTAAAAATGCGGGTGCCACTTATCAAAGGGCTATGACCCAAATTTTTAATGACCTCATACACCAGCTTATTGAATGCTATGTGGATTGCTTGGTAGTCAAAACTAAGTCTAAAGTCAAGCACATCCAAGACCTAAGTGATTTTTGATCACCGTAGGAAATATAATATAAAGATGAACCCTATGAAATATGCCTTCAGGGTATCATCAAGGAAGTTATTTAGATTCATTATCACACACTGAGGGATTGAAATCAATCGATCTAAGATTAAAAACTATCTTGATTATGCCATCGCCCAACAACTTGAAATTGTTGAGGTCATTCTAAGGCCAACTTGTATACGTAAGAAGATTCATTTCGAACCTCTCTTAAAAATGCAAACCTTTTTCAAAATTAATGAAGAAGGATGCTCCATTTATTTGGGATCAAGAATGTCAATAAGCCTTTGAAGAGATCAATCAATATCTCTTAAAGACACCAGTTTTGGTAGCACCCATGCCTGTTAGACCTTTAATCCTATACACAACCGCAATGGAAGGATCCTCGGGCACTTGCCTAGAATAATAAAGAAAGAAAAGAAAATGCACTCTAATATTTGAGTAGAATACTAGTATAGGTAGAGAATAACTATTCTCCCATAGAAAAGCATTGTCTGGCACTTACGTTCATAATCAAAAAGCTCAAACATTACTTACTCTACTATTAGGTTATTTTAATATTAAAGGTTGACCCCACAAAATACCTAATGACTAGGCTTGTATTGATTAAAAAGATAGCAAAATAGACTTTAATCCTCATAGAATATGATATCAAGTTCACTTCTTGAAAGGCAATTAAAGAACAAGCTCTTGTAGGTTTTCTCATAGCTCACGTGGTGTTAGATGACTCTTCACTTAGTTGGGAACTCCCTGATGAAGGAATTCTTCTTGTCAAAAAAGAGAAACCCTACTGGAAGATGTACTTTGATGGGGTATCATCCATATTAGACTTGGAATCAGGCTAAGACTCCTATAAATTAAAGCTGCCATTAGGCTCATATTTGTCATTGCAAATGAGGGTATTTTGTGAGTTTCCTACTACCTTTCAAAATCATGCATAAACAATAAGGCTAAAAATGAGGCCCTAATTGTAGGACTAGAAATGACCCTTAACATAGGAGTATCATGCCTATATATTTTTGGTAACTCACAAATGGTCATCAATCAGTTGGGAGGTGAACATAAAATTCACAAATTTGAGCTACTAAATACCATGAAAAGGCTCGAGAACTCATGGGGCAAATTTTACATTTTCAAATAACTAAAGTTCCTTGATCTATCAATGCAGTATCTAATTCCTTAGATAAGTTACCCAAGGCACTAGCTGATCGTGACTAAGAAAAAAAATTCTAATCACAGTCCATAGCAAGCAAATAATAAACCCAATATTTAGTATCAAAAATGAGAAGACTGAATCTAAAATTATAAAGGAAGCAATAGATTAGATGATACCATTCACCGACTACCTCAAAAATGGAAAACTCCTAGAGAATAAAGTAGCACAAATGCAACTCAAGAAGATGACTGTGTACTTTTTGCTTATCAATGATACCCTTTATAAGAGGTCTTTTGATCAACTACTTCTATATTATCATTTAGATGAAGAAGCAAAAGAAGTCATGTACAAAGTATGTTCTGAGGTTTATGGAGCCCATCAATCAAGCACAAAAATGATAATAAAAATAAAGTGTATGGGACACTATTGGCCCATGATGTTGAGAGATTGCATTAAAATGCACTAAAATATCACCTGTGCCAAATTCATGATAACTTTATTCATTAACACTCAAATTCTTTACATCCTATGGTATTCTCATGGCTGTTTGAAGTGTGGGGGGTACAATTATAATCAGCTTGATTGAGCCATCTTCATCTAGAGGTCAGCACTTCATATTAGTAGCGATCGACTAGTTTTCTCGATGGGCAGAGGCAATCCAATTGAGAGAAGTAAAAGGGGATACTATCATCTATTTCTTTCTACAAAACATCTTGTACTAATTTGGTGTTCCCCGAAGGATTATTTTTGACAATAGATCATTTTCTAGAAGTTTCAAGGTAGGACAATTCGTACTTTATCACAAGATAGATTAAAGATGTTCATCCATTTATAGTGCAAGGGTGAATAGTCTCCCAGAGGCATTCAACAAGAACCTCTCCAAAATGCTTAAGAAAATCATTGCTAGAAATGAAAGAGATTAGCATCAAAAACTTTCTAAGGCATTGTGAGCTTATTGCACCATATATTGAACCCACTATTCAATTAACACTGTATATATTAGTGTTTGGGATTGAGGTAGTTCAACTATTGAATGTACAAATTCCCTCTCTGAGGATTACTTTGTAAGATAAAATTACAAAAGAGGACAATATTCATATTCACTTGGATGAACTAGACTCCATGGATAAAATAAGACTCACAACTCAACAAAACTTGAAAATGTACCGAATGCAAAATGTCTAGGGCTTACAATATGATGGTCCAACTTAGATCCTTCTAGAAGAGAGGAGTGGTCTTAATTTTGAGAAGACCCATATCCCAAATCGAAGCAAGAGAGGCAAATTTGAGCCTAATTGGGATGAACCTTATATCATTAAAAGGAAATTTAAAGGAGGATCCTACTGACTGATTGATGACAAAAGAGAAAAGCCTATGCCACCAATAAACAGCCAATTTCAAAAGAGATATTATAAGTGAGCCTTGGGGGCAAAAAAAAAATGAAAGCGTCTATGTTTTGTCTATCATGGAATGTTAGGATTTCTCAAAAGAATGTCTGGTCAAACATGCATTCTATATTTTTTGAGCAAAACGTGGACACAAAAGCCCATCCATTTTGTATGACAATTGAGTTTGCATCTGCACGGCAAATCGAGCCTACTTTTGCATGGCAAAATCAAGTTCACCTTCATAGGCAACTCAAGTTAACTTCCACATGGCAAAGTATGTCCAATCCTATGTGGCAACTCAAGTCTAATCCATGTGGAAAACTAGGTTCACTCTCACATGACAAAATTAAGTCCATTTCCACTAGCAATTCAAGTTCAAAACCATTTATAGTGGTGAACTAGGTCACTTTTTTTTTTCTGAAAAGGGGCAAATCTATTTCCACTACCCTGAGGGACACTTTGGAATCAAGAAATAAGGGATACAAAATTGCAAATAAAATAAAGTATAAATAAGAGCAAAAGGGACCCTAGATAAAGAGGATAATGATAATCTTAAAATACATAAAGCCTAGTGGTGCCTCCTAATAGTCATAGCAACTCAATAGTCACCAGCTCATGCTCCTCCATTCTCATTTGAACAAGCAAGTGCTGTATCAACAAAAAGGATTGTAAATAACATCCTCAAGATAAGAAAGAAAGATAGTGAACCATCAACTAATGATGGTGAAAGTGGATGGATACCCATGAATGCAAGCATCCCTTCATCGAAGCATGACCTAGGAACCACATCAACAATAGAAGCTTAAAAATTAGCATATATATAATGTAAGATATGGCAAAGTCCAAATATTCCTCACCATTTAAATCTAAAATGTCATTAGGAGGGCCTCTAAAATCCTTGTCCATTTCATCTAAATGGAGATGAGATTCTCAGCCAAAACAAAAGAGGAAAGAAAAGAAAATAAACATAGGATGAGAAGATTACTAGTACACATAAGTTCTATCCTCCCTTGACACTCATATCTAAAGAATGGGTAGCTGGAATAGGCAATGCCAATGCTGATTTGATCCCTCTACTCAAGTCTATATCAAAAGACTGGTAGACTGATGTCAATGAAGGGAGGGTCATTTTTGGCCCTACATCTATGTCAGCAAGTTGATAAGTATATGTTGGGAATGAAAAAAATCAGATCTTGAGATGATGTAGGTGATGGAAGCAGTGGCAGCAATCTAAATCCTACACCTCCTGCATATTTGCTAAGCTCTCTGGAATATTAGGAATGGAAGAGTCGCACATAAATCCAAGTGCCTCTCACCTTGAACTAAATATGTGACTTGCATTACCTCAAAAATGGCCATCATTAATGCTATAAGATGGAATAGTCCTCTCTCTAACTGGCATGGGGTGAGCAAATTTATGAGCCGGAGCTTTCTGTGTCTCTTGGGTCCTATGGTGCTTTGACCCTTTGCTACTAATTGATTGCTTTTCCCTGCTAACCTAGTTTGGCTTATTTCTAGATAAAAATTGTGCATCCATATGGAAATATCCCCCAATGCTATTAAACAATGATGTTGCACATAGTCAAAGAACCTTGGCTTCTTGCTCAATATCTAGAATGTAATACTTTGAATTATCTTAGAGATGAATAAGATGTAACCATTAGCCTGCTAAGTGGCCCAAACATGATGGCAATGAAGGAGTAAGAACATTCTTAGGAAAGCCATGGTTATACTTGAATTGCCAGTTAAACCAATGTGGATATAAGATTCTGTAGCCAAGTATTCCCTTGAGCGAAATAGAAGCACCCTATATCTCAAAGAGACAATATACTCATAAGCTTCAAGAAATAATGGAAGATGTGCCACATCCACTAGCATGTTAGAATCAAAGAGAGGGTACTGGTAGGCTCGCCACTAAAAATTTTGAGAATCCTACACATGCATCCTAGCTTCTCTAGAATAATAAGAGGAAGCAATTGTATTCATAATCTGGATCATCTCAGGCACAAAATATGAATGACATAGCTTCTTGATTTCATCACTAGACTCCAACTTAGCATATGTCCTCTAAAAGTGGGCATAAATATAGTTATAAAGAAAATTGATGTGGAACCAAGTCGAAGAACCACCGAGTCCTATAGGGCTATCCACCATCACTTTTAGACCTACATATATTAAGCCTAGCACTACAAGGGTTAGAGAAACTTTTTTGTCTATGCATTTTCTTATAGGCCATCGCTAATGTCTCCAAGTGAATGTACTGCCTTGAGTGCACTTGTCTGGGTCAAACCTCTCCAAATTCATCATCAATCAACAAGATTTTTGTTTAAGAGAATTGTAATCTCAAAATATATCAATCAAAGATCTAAGTCTAAGATCTAATCCCATCAAATCTCAAAATTGAATCAATTAGTGATTTGATTTGATGATCCTCTCAACCCTATAAAAGCATGCAAAGAGACACAAATTAGGGCAAAAATTATTGGAGGGATTGTTAGCATGAATTAGTATGAAAATAAGCACAAAAATCAATACAAATCAAGGAGAAAGGAGATCAAGAGGACATTATCAAGGACAAGAAGTAAGGTTCCCATCTCTTCTTTTATCTTTTATCTTTTATCTTTGTTTTGTCCTTGTTTCTCCTCTACCTTTCTTTTCTTCCTTCGACTCTTGTGAGGTCTCTACTACTCCTATGCTCTTGCTACACCATCAACCCATCAACATTGCGGCCATCTAAGTGCCCCATCCTTTGTGGGTTCCACCTGCACCGCATCCATCACGATGTCATCTTACCTTCATTCCATCACTACCATGGCCACCTACAGCCCTGTCTCTACCACGATGTTATCTTCACCAACTCAAGAATCTCAAAAGTTAAGGCCCATCGTAGAAATCTCTTAAGAGAAGAAGAGGAGAAGATGTAAAAGAGAGAGAACCCACATGGACTAACAACATGACAACAATAAAAAAAAAACCAAAATACATTCTCATCTCATTAAATGTGTCCTTCACAACTGACTTAAGACAAGCCTACGGGCTTGTCTAAGAGTCATTGGGCCTAGGGTCAATCTACAGGCTCACCCAAAAGCCACTTTGGGCTTAGGCTAGCCTGTGGCTTGCCCAAATGTCAATTTGGCTAAGGGCCAACTTGCGGGCTCACCCAAAAGATAATTCAGACTAAAGGCCAGCCTGTGGGCTCACCCAAAAGTCAATTTAGACTAAGGGCTAACCTACAAGCTTGTCCAATGTCTATTCAAACTAATGGCTAGCTTGTGGGCTCATCCAATGACTATTTTGACTAAAGACAAGCCTATGGGCTTATCTAATGTCTATTTGAACTAAAGACTAGCCTGCAGGCTTGTCTAACACCTATTCAAATTGACCAGCATGGGGGCTCATCTAATGTCTATTTCAAACTAAAGGCCCATTTGTAGGCTTGTCTAACATCTATTTGAACTATAGACTAGCCTACGAACCTATCTGAATGTCAGTTTAGACTAAAGGCTAGCATGTGAACTCACTCTAATGTTATTATGATTGTCTGAGGGCTCTTGAATCAAAATAAATTAATAAACATGAATTGGTCTAATTAAAATAACTCAATCACACTAAACTCAAAACTGACTAGGCTAAAAGAAATAAATAGAATAAAATTGACTTGAAACAAAACCATCAAATGGACCCAAAACAAACAATCAAAGCTACTCTAGATGGTAAAAAATAGCTTTGTCAGTCAACCTATATTTGAATTGGTTGACCGGTTCTGTTGAACCATGAATAACACTGACTCAGCCGGTTGATCGGTACCCCAATCAATCACCCATTTCAATCAGAGAATTGATGGTCTAAGGTTCAGATTCAACCTTAATGGGACAGGCTTTGATCAATCCAAACTTGGATCAATTCATATTCAAATCAAAATAAATTTTAATTGAACTCTAATTGAGTTGAACCTAAACAAATTCGAATTGAAATCTGATTGAGTCAAATGATATTTGAACTAAATCAAAATAAATTTGAATTAAACTCTAATTGAGTTAAACCATATTTGAGTCAAAGAATCAAATTCAAGTCAAACCCAACCAGGTCAAGTCAATTTCAAACCAAGGCCTGACTAGGTCAGGCTAAGTTCAAACCAAGGCCTAATTGGGTCAAGCCAAGTCTAACCTAATCAAGTCAAATCAAACTCAAATTCAACTTCAACCATAATTGGGTTAAAACAAGTGCAAACCAAACCCAAATCTAGTCAAGCTGAACTTAAATTTGAACCAAAGAAGATCAAACTTGAACCAAAATAAGTCAAGCCTAAATAAAAATAGGTCAAACCTGAATAAAAATAGGTCAAACCTAAACCAAAATAGGTCAAATTTGAACCATAATAAGTCAAGTCTGAATCAAAACAAAGTTAAATCAAATTAACTTGAACTTGAATTCAAGTCCATTTAGGTTCAAACCCAAACCCAGCAAGGGTTCAATGTGGGCTGAATGCAAACCCATTAACATGTTGAACAAGAAACCAATTAGGGTTGGGCCCGAAATAAAGTCAAGGTTAGTCGACAATAAGCTCAAAGTCATTGATGATGCCTCAAAACTTACTTGACAACACACCAATAAGGTTGTCAATTATCAAATCAAATCAAAAGAAATTAATCTTCAATGCTCAAAGCTATGGGCCACACTTCAAGCTAAATCTAATAATCTATTGGTAATGCTATTACAAAAAGCTAATTGCCAATGCTTGAAACTATCTGTCGCACTTCAAGCTAAACCCAACAAGCCATTGGTAATGCTATCAAAAAAAGTTAATTGCTAACACTCAAAACTATTGTCCACAATTCATGCTAAATCCAACAAGCCATTGGTAATGCTATTAAAAGAAATTAATTGCCAATGCTCAAAGCTATTGGCCGCACTTCAAGCTAAACCTAATAAGCCATTGGTAATACTATCAAAACAAGTTAATCACTAATGCTTAAAGCTATCGGCCACACTTCAAGCTAAACCCAACAAATCGTTAGTAACTCTATCAAAAGAAGTTAATTGCCAACACTCAAAGCTATTAGCCACACTTCAGGCTAAACCCAACAAGCCATTCGTAATGCTCTTAGAAGAAGTTAACTACCAATGCTTAGAGCTATTGGCCACACTTCAAGATTAAGCCTATCACAAAAGTCATTGGCGATGCCTCAAATCTCAATAGGATCAACTAGCACAAGGCAAGGTAGTCAGCCACACCTTGAAATCAAACAAAGTCATTATTATCTACCAAGAATCAAATTAAGATCCATCTGAGATGATTTCCACTCAGTCTAGAAAAGGGAGTGAGGTAGAGGTGCACATCAAGCTTCTCCCACTCCCCCTCTCATCTTCCTTCATGTCCCACTAGGCAATGTTTCAAATCTTAGTGGGGTCAACTGATGCAAGTCAAGGCAATTAGCCACATATTGTGATCAAGCCAAGTTATTAAGCATCTTCCAAGGTTCAAATCAAGATACATTTGAGTCAAGTTCCACTTGGTCCAATGTACGGGGATAGGGCAGTAGCATATATTAAGCCTTTTCTTCCTTTCCCCTATTTTCATATTCTTTCTGATTATGAATTTAAATTCTTTACATTGAAAAGTGAGAGTATGCACTTGCTTAAGCCATGTATCTTTTATCAAGTCAATCAAATGTTATTTTCTTTCCTTTTGTGTCTCTATTTTAATATCTTGGCTTCTTACTTTAGGAGGTTCCTGATAATTATTGGGGTAATTAATAACAAGGGCTTTCACATGTTGGAATTCATGTCCCACAACACTTGATTGCACACTCACACCACTATACAATTTTGATTTGTTATTTCAAGATTTCTCCCTGGGGTCTTCACCATCTCAGACTACCAATTTTAATCCCCCATCAGCATTCTTGATCCCAAATGAATGGAGCATACTTTTTCATCAATTTGGAAAAAGGGTTTGTATTTTTCAGAGAACTTCAAAATGAATCTCCTATGTATATAAGTCCACTTCGAAATGATCTCAACTATTTTAAGTTGTTGGATGATAGCATATCCAAGATGGCTTTAAACTTGCATGGATCAATTTCAATCCCTTAGTGTCTGATAACAAGATCATGGAATTTTCCTAATGATACCCCAAAGATACATTTTATAGGATTCATTTTTAGGTTCTATTTTTTAAGGCAATCAACAACTACTCTTAGATATTGAATGTGCTTGTCTTTAGATTTAGTTTTGATTACCAAATCATCCAGATAATGTTATACCAACTGGTGTATAAGATCATCAAGATTCAAGTCATGGCCTTTTGAAAAGTGGTGCTTATGTTTTTTAAACCCAAAGGGCATTACCTTGTACCAATAAATGCCAATTATAGTTAAAATGCCATATGCTTTTTATCATCAAGATTCACCTTGATTTTGTTGTATCTTGAAAAATCATCAACAAAGGGAATAGTTTGAAATTGGTCATATTATCAATCATGATTTCTATAATTGGTAATGAAAAATCACCTTTTGGACATTCTTTATTTAAATCCCTATAGTCCATGCATATGTAGATTTGGCCATTTTTCTTCTTGACTGGCACAATGTTTGCTACCCAATCTAGGTATTTTTCTTTCCTGATAAAGCCTACTTTGATCAGCTTCTTTATCTCTTGTATCACATTTTTTTATAGGTCAATTTTCATCTTCCTATGTGCTTGTTTGAAAGGTAAAATTCTGAGATTAATAGATAACTTAAGGACTATGACTTTATGATCTAGTCCAAGCATTTTCCTATAGTTCTGTGTGAAGTAATCACTGTATTCCTTAAGCATTACTTTGAGTTGTGTGCTAATAAAGGTTGGTCTAGAATATTCTTCTGAACCTAGGTTAATTTCTACTAGTTTATCGATTGTGGATTTCCCACCATCTTCAAGTTTTATTGAAGCTTCTTTTAGTTTATGGATCCTATAGATTTTTGAAGAAATGACTTTCTTCTTTTATTTGTTGAAGCCTATAGTAGGATTTCATGATTATCTAGTGAAGTTTGTCTAAAAATATGTAGGTATGCCCACCAGCTGATAGCCACCATTATCTTCTAAACCTTCAATTTTCAAAATTTTATGCATGCTTGGGGTATAGGGAATTACCTTATGGAATAATATCTCTTTTTCTCTCTTATTTCATGGAGGAAGGTTATTAATTCCTCCACAATATTAGTGTTTAGCTCATCTAATGGCTTAAATAAGCCTTCTGTGACCTTCGTACCAAGAAGAGTACTTTTTTTTCCTTCCATTATTATCTTCATTAAAAGAATAGCCACCTAGGTAGAATTGTAGCATTTTTTTCAATTGAAAAGTTTATGTCACTCCCTAGATGAGGAGAGGTAAGGATCATACTAATAATTTTCTTTTTTTGCTTGATTGATGGTAGCAGACCCTTTATCAGCATAGGATCTTTGATAATATTTCACATCATCGTAATGTACCTTGAGAATGTTGAAAGGATGTACATCTCTATCAATTCAACATTTTTCACCATCCTTGAAGTACTTGAGGTACTAATGTAGAGTTGATGGCACTGCCTTGTTTTCATATAACCATGGCCTCTCTAATAGTGCTTTACATGATGCATCAATGTTGATTAGATAGAACTTAGCATCAGCCATTAATTTGCCTTTTTAAAAAGGTTAGGTTATGGATCCAAGAGCTTCTTGACTATTTTAATTGAAGCTTTGAATGGTTATAATTTTAGACGATAGGTGAAACACATCCAAAGCTAAAGAACTTAAAGTTGGAGAGTCATCAAATTGATTGAGGAGCTTGGGTCGATTAGGATGAGATTAATCTTAATCCCATCACTATTCCCAACATGGTCTATTGTGGTATGTCATTCTTGGTAGTAAGTCATCATTTGTGGAAGTGATGATAGGAGTTTGATAGGCATATAATGACTCTTTCATGCTCTCTTTAGTGAACTATACCTCGTAATTAGTTAGGTTTACGGGACATGCACCAACATATCCCTAAGTTCTTATGACATCATTAGGGTATCAAACACACTTAAAATGGTAGTGATTTTATTAAGGTGAGCTGCTATGTTATACTCTACCTTGTTGGGCACAAGTTCAGCTTTCAAATGTTCTATATCCTCATTTATCTAAATTTTTTTTTCTTTATCCTTGTCTTTGGAGATATTCTTATCTATAGGCATTGGGACTTGCTTGGGAGATAGCACTTTGCCAACCCCGAGCTGTAGTTGGTTTGTATTTCTTAGTTGAATTATAGTATTTTGAGACTAATAAGGCTCTTGCTTGAAGTAACTACTAAGGCTGATCATATGGCAAGGGGTAGTGGATCCTTGCCCCCAGATGGTAGTTTTCTAGACACATTCAAAGAATGTGGCTAGTTGCTAATCAACCCATTCAATGTCAAAATTAGACACATGGGGTTTCCTAGTTGAAAGATCTGTAGAAACCCTTTGGATGAACCCTACTATTTCCTTAACTATCATGACCTTCTTTAGGACTTTGTGTTTAGGGCATTTTTTGTGTAGATTTTTGGATTGGCAAAACATAGGAGTTAGATGAGCTCCAGTGTTACCTTGTTTAACCCTTTCTTGAAATGCCTACTTCTTCTTTGAGCACTTACTATAGGGCCTTCTAAAGTGGTCATAAAGATGTTCTGACTCAACATAGAGTCATATTCATTGTTCGTATCCTATATATATATAATTCCTCTAAATTCAATGGAGGGCATCCTTCCATAGGCTCTGGAACTGGGACTTCACCAAATCTAATGGGATGATCATTTGCTACTAGGTTATTTGATGGTGATTGGGCTAGCTGATTATCAGTGTCTATGGCACTTGTGTGAGTCACCATGTGATAAGAAGCAATGGATCTAGATGTTTGCCCTTGTGAGTATTTATCTTCTTTAATCTTCTTCTAGGGTGGATGATGTGGATGATCATTCTGGTCTCAAGGAGGGATGGTAAGTGATTTTTTGTCATTTTTTTAGGGTCTTTTGTGTGTCTTTGACTTTTCTAACACTATCCTTTCCATCTTTTCAATTTCTTCACAAAGCATGGTGGTTACGTTCAACATGCTCCTCACATGGACATTCATGGCTTGCATGGATTCATTTATCACTTGCATTTGTGCCCTGACGTACTTCATATTAGTTATAGCTAGATCTTTTATAGTATCTAGTTGTAATTTGATCATACCATAATCTCATTCATGGATAAATGATAGTTTGCTAGAAGACTCATGAAAATCACCATTTCATAAGTGGTATGCTCGACAAGTTCATTTGTCTCTTCCTGTCTTGCACTATAAATCTCATCACCATCATAATGGTGAGATGACTCTAGTGACGGGTTTGGTTGTGAGCTTTTAACAACAAAAATGACAACATACATTGCTACTGGTAGTTCTTCTTCCCTATTCTCAGTATCAAAGCCCCCTTGCAAAGTTCTAAGTTCAATGGGAAGGAATTTCTCGAGAATTACCTATCTTCTTTCTCCTTAGACATATTCTTTCAAGACATCAATGTACTCTTAGATGACAAATTTTTTGATTATGTATCCCTCTAGTTCAGTTTCTTCTTCTTACTTTTGTTCTTTTGCTTTTTGATGTTTTGAGTGGATGGAAAAACTTGTTTTGATGAAGCTTTCTTTATTGCCATCTCCAAAATTTAAGGAGCCTTAGCCATTTTCTTTATCAGCTTCTTCAACCTTTTAGAGATGTAGATCTCTCATAAGTGCTCTTATTCGGGTGTACATTGTTCTTCGTCCTGAAGAAAAGTCTAGCAAGTGGCTCATGTTTCTTAAATACAGTGATGTGATTGATGTGTTTAGTGGGTGTTTCAAATAAGTCTTACTTTAAGAGAGTCAACTTGCCCTCTTAGTATTACTTTTCAATCCAATCCTTGAACACATAGCAGTCTTCAATGGTATAATCCAAAACTCTATTGTAGGGATAGTAGTTTGGATGATCCTTTTGTTGTCTTCATTTGACTTTTTTTGTTCTGACAATTAGAGGCTTAATCTTAGGGCAACTTAGAAGATTTTGCCTACTCTCTCTTTTAAAATAGTATTTCTTTCTAAGTCTTTATTGGAAACTATTAGATGGTTGTACTTCTCCATCTTCCCAAATAGTTGGTAATTCTAAGAAGTATCTCCATTTGTGGTAGGATTTGTAAGCTTTTTTTGTTCATTTATGGTGAATTCTGCCTCATATTTTTATAGGGCTCCTCACACTTTACCTTATCTTTTTTATACTTTAAGGTTTTGTAAACTATCTAAGGCTGGTGGCCCAATCCTTTTCAACATCTTCACTTTTACAATAAAGTCTTGGAAAGTATGGATAGAAGAAGCACTTAGGTAAGGTGTCATCCAATTCTTTCTTATATTACCAAGGACTAGATTTATAGCCTTAAATTGGCTTACAAATTATTCACACCTGATCCTGAGGTTTCTCTACTATGCCATGTAATCCAACACTGATTCATTGTTGCACTTTGGTATTGAGATAAGTCTACAATGGTCACCTTATTGCTAACTCCTGAAAACCTGATTTAGAAAGCGTCTTTTATTTATGTCTAGGTTTGTATGGATTCTAGTTGCAAACTAGCATGCTATTAAAATGCTACCCCGTTTAAACTTGTTGAAAATTAGCAAAGTAACAATAAGGTGTTGTTGCTTGAATCCACACATAAAGTTACAAAGTGAGCTACACATTATTCAAGATTACTAATGCCATTAAATTATTTAAACTTAGGGATTGTACAACCATTGGGATATGTTACTTGATTATGACATACTAGGATATGCCTTGTCTACATCATTTATCATACTCGTGTCACTTTCCTATCTTGGTTGTGCTACCACCATGCATTATAGTTGTTGTTATATATATGCTAGTAATTCCAAGTTATCAAGAATCCTTAAAATCAGTGATTGGGTATCTCTTACTAGTGGACAAGATGCTTGTGAAAGGCCAACATTTTTATGGATTTCACCTACAGGAGGTGTGATTTTTGCCACCTCTACAACTTCTAATATGACTGTTGAGACTGCTCAAACTTGCCAAGATTTTGTTGCATTCAAATCATCATCTCCATCAACTCTATGACCTTCTTTTGAGCTTTATCCATTTCTGTCTCTTGTTATCCCAACTATTCTTGCAGTGTTTATATGGTCATTTCCCCACTAGATCTTTCAGTTATAAATAAGGTTTCTATCAAAACATGATGGTTTGCATCTTGAGAATCAAGTCTTGATTTTGTGTGCTTTGGATTGAGGTCGACTTCCCCCTTCAGTTAGGTTGCCTCGTTTAGGAGCTTACTCACAGAGCTTATGGTTGTGCCTTCTCTCTAGCACGGTAGTAAGGATTGACTCATAAGGGTCCCTTTTACATGAGCTTCCCTCATTGACATAGCCTTCTTTTGGTGTTTAGCCAACTAAGTGTGGGCTCACAATTCTTGCCGGAGTCATGATGAGGAGTGACTTTGACACTGTGAACAATTGCCCTTTTTGGGGTCTCATGCTCTATTGTAATCTTATGATGGTTCTTCTTATTTTTTTTGGTTATTCTCCCCTTAGGTATGGTCCTACGGTGAAATTGTATTCCTTTTGACTTACTTTTGCCCTTCTCCAATCTGTTCAATAGGGCAAAAGAATTAGAGATGAGAATAGTAATAACTAACTTCATTCGAGAGATAGGCTTCCCAAGTTGACTGAAGACTCTAACAACCTTTCCTTTCCTTGTGACAGTTAGGATACATTCTTCTCTGTCCATCCATATTTTTGGACTTGCTTTAGATTTCCCTTCCTTGGAAGTAGCGTAAAGGCAATCAAAGGCTAACCATTGCTTGGTGCCTAGTCTTTAGAAGATATATACCCTTGCTAGGTGAGGTGTAGCTTCTAACTCCTCATCAGGTTGACTCTCTTTATTAGGAATGATGACATTGGTTCTCTTTCCTCTTGATGGAATGCAAGGAGTGGATTCATCTTGTGTGACTACAACATTGGTTGGTGAAATAGTAGGTGAACTCTTGAACTACATGACCTTAGAGAGTGTTCTAGACTTAATTTGAGCTCCAGCTGCTCCAGTGGTGATCATCAACTGAGGTAGCCAAACAATTGATCCTTCTCCTAAGATGATGATGTATGTTTAGGTGGGGATGCTCTTTGTTGATGCCCTTTGATGCTTTTTTTTTCTGGAAAAGAGAATATAATTGATCAATTTTCAATTGTAATTCTATCTTATTAATGTCCCTATTGTGTTAACTAGGTTTTTACGCTTGGAGATAAAGTCATGCCCCATTAGAAGTGCTAGAATTTTTGGCTAACTAGTGCTAAAGGTGTTTCATTTACACATCATAGGTGTCTACCACAAATCAAAGAAACTTCCCACTAGCATGCTAGGATTTGTGGAGCCATGATCAACTATCCTAGATAGCTAAAAGACTCCAAGAAGCAATCTCGAAATAATAAATAAAACTTGGATGGGTTTGAGTGTGCAATCAAGAATTATGAGTATGTAACTTTCAATAGGAACAAGTCCTTATTTCTATTTACCCTAGCAATTGTCAAGAACCTTCACCTCATCACATTTGTCTCACAAATGCCAATAGTCATTTCTAGCCACCCACGGGCCTGCTCGACCTCCCTGCATGGTCCAACCCAGCCGCCTCCTCCCGCACTCGACCACTTGCAGCCCAGTGTCACAACCAACCTCATCTTGGCCCCGAACAAAGCCTCTTTCCCTTTGCTCTAACCTGCACCACCATCTCTCGATGACCATCTCCACTCTGATGTGCCTCCCAGCTCAATACCGGCCTAGCTCCATCTGGCGCACATCCTCTGTTCTGTGCCACTTGGTCATGCCCCATCATGCAATCACCCATCCTCCAACTCTCCATTGCACTAGCCCAAGCTGTCCATGCCCCCATGACTCTGAGCTGGAACCCTAGCTCTACCCATGCCTATGACATCCTCAACTAGTGAGTTTTGCCTATTTGTGAGCTCTAGCTATCCCCAACTCCCTGCTGCCACTTTGAGCCCCTTCATACACCTACTCCTAGGGTTTCTGACATTGCCTCACCACTAGAGCTACCTCTATCTCTGCCCATCAGCAACCATGGCTAGATTTGGTCGAGAAGAGTGCTGTGCCACATGGCCTGGTATGATTAAGGAGGAAAGAAAGAATCAGGGCTTAGGTTTGAGGAAAAGAAGGTGAAGAAAAGAAAATTCAAAAAAATTATTGGTCAAACACAAAAAGGGGCATTGACTTCTTTCCTACATGCATTGCCATCAAGACAACTCTTAGGTTTGCATCCATAGTTAGTCTGTAGCTTATCGCATCCATAGGATGGTTTTACACTCATTGAACTATAAGTCAGTCTTTAGCCTCATATGCATAGGCTAGCTTCAAGCTTACCAAATCAGGCTAGTCTTCTAGTCCATTGGACTATAGGTCAGTCTCCGGGCCTGTCAAACTATAGACCAGCCTTCAAGCTTGCATGCATAGACTAGTATTTGGACCCATTAAATTAGACAAACCTTTGGACTTATTGAATAAAACCAACCCTTGGGTTTGCACCCATATGCCAATCTTTGAATCGACCATATCAAGCTAACCCTCAAGCTCATATCTATTGACTAGCTTTTGAGCCTATCAAATCATGTCAATCTTTGAACTTGTTGAATCAACCTAGCCATCAGGCATGCACCCATAGTCCATCCATTGGGCTCGCACCCATAGGCCAACCATTAGGCTGCCAAACCGAGCCAATCTTTAAGCTCATTGAATCAAGCCAATTGTCGGGCTCACATCCATAGGCCAATATCTAGACCTGCCAAACTATAAGCTAAACATCGGGCTAGTACCCATACACTAGTCTTCGAGTCCACCAAATCAAGCTAGCATTTGGACCCACTGAATCAAGCCAGTCTTTGGGTTCATACTCTATTCCGACAGTTGGGCCCACCTAATTATAGGCTAACCTTCATGCTCCCAACAACCATGGACCAATATTTTGGCATGCCACATCCATAGGCCAGTATTCAAACTTGATGAATCAAGCCAGCCCTCAGATTCACATATATAGGCCAGCTTTCAGGCCCGTTGAATTATAGGCTATATTTCAAGCCTACTAAATTATAGGCCAGCCTTTGGGCTTGTAACCATATAATATCATTTGGTCCTATCAAATGAGGCTAGCTTTTGACCCTACTAAATCAAGTCAGTGCTCAGGCTCGCAACATAGCTAGCCTTCGGGCCTACCGAATCAAGCGAACACTCAGGCTTACATCCACAGGCCAACCTTTGGGCCTGTCGAATCATACTAACCCTCATGCATGCACATGTAGGGTAGCCTTCAGACCCACCAAATAGGTCAATCTTTTGGTCTGCCGACTTAAGCTCACCCGAATTAATCTAACCCTTTGGCTCGCATCAAGAGGGCAGCCTTCGGTCCACCAAATCAAGCTGGCCCTCATGCTTGCATCTATAGGCTAGCCTTTGAGCTTGCCAAATCAACCCAGCCTTTGGACCCACTGAATCAAGGCAACTCTTGGGCTTGCTAAATCAGGCCAGCCTTTGAGCTTGCTGATCCAAGCCAGCCCTTGAGCATGCACCTATAGTGCTCGGGCCTATCGAATAAAGCCAGATTTTGGGCTTGGCTAACTCAAACTAGTCCTTAGGCTAGCATTCAGGTCCACCAAATCAAGCTAGCATTTGGGATTGCTAAATAAGCAAGCCCTCAGGCTCACACTGTTAGGATGGCCTTTGGACCTATCAAATTAGGCCCACCTTGGGCCTACTGAATCAAGCTAGTCCTTGGGTAAGAACCCATAAACCATCCTATGAAGCTGTCAAATCAAACCAACCCTCAGGATTGCATCCATAGGCTAGTTTTTAGGTCTACCAAATCAAGCTAGCCTTTGGACTTATAACTATAGACCAGCTTTTGAGCCTACTAAATCAAGTCAGTCCTTAAACTCGTATACATAGGCCAACCTTTGGGCTTACCAAATCAAGCTAACTTTTTGGCTAGCACTCATAGGGTATTTTTTAGATCCGCAAAATCAAGCCATCTTTTAGGCTCGCAACCAAGCCATCCCTTGGGCTTACACCTTTTTGCCAGCACTAGAGCTTGCATATCTAAGACCGTGTCATAGGCTTACCCAAAGTTATTGTGACAGTTCAAGGGCTCTCAAATCAAAATTGATCAACATGAAGTAACTCAATCATATTAGACTCAAATAGAACAAATGAACAAAATCAAATCAACTCAAATGGACCCCTAAATAGAACTAAATTAATCAAATAGATGAGCTAAAACTCAAATCAAACTAGACTCAATATCTAAATTAAGTTAATCTAAACCAAATCAACTTAAAGTCAACCCCAATCAGGTTCAAATTGAGTCAAATTAAGTCTAAGCTGAAAGTCAAGTAGGTTAAATCCAACTCAAAGTCAAATAAAATCAGACTGAGCCAAGTTTGAAGCCCAGCTGAATCTAAATTAAATTAAACTTGAACCAAAGTTTATTAAGATGCAAATTTGAACTTGATAAACACAAAGTGGAACTTGACTCAAAATCTAGTTTTGAATATTGAGCTGAATCAAATCAGATTTAGGCCAAAATCAATGTTGCCCCAACTACATTCAATGATCAGTATTTAACAAATATTCATCTAAAAATCAATGTTAGGCTTGGTGAATTGAATTCATTATTACAAATTGAATATTTACTATTAATACCAATAATAATCTTGGGAATGGATGTTTCACCTGGTCCACTTGGTCTTGCTATAAAGCATCAGTGTGAACCCAATCACCCAAGGATCTAGAAAGAGAAAATCAGATCATATCATTATCTTTCAAAAAGGAGTTAGTGAATCACAATTCAGTCAAGTTTTGAACATCAAATTGATCAAATCAAACTCCAATCAAAATCAAGTCTTAAATATTAAACCAAATCAAATCAAACTTTATCTGAATTGAGTCAAATCATACTCAAGTCAAAATCATGTTCTGAATATTGAACTAAATCCAAACCAAACTCAAGCCCAAACTAGATTGGTTCAAATAAAATTGAATAGGGTAAAATTGAGTCCCACTGGGTGTGCTAAATCTTTGGTAATGCTCCAAGACTATGAACAATGGGTAATGTTACCATCCTGATTTGAGATAGAACTAGTTTAAATAGAAGTAAATTGGGTCAAATTGAGTCTCACTAGGTGTACTACAAAAGCCATTAGCAGCACTCCAAGGGTATTCCCAACTCTACAAGCAATGGTTAATGCTACTTTCAAACTCATGAAGTTATCGCTTAGGCTTCATCGGCTTTGAAAACACTTCAAAGAAATTATTACTTATGCCTTATCGGCTATAAAATCTTCATAACCAAAGAAATTATCATCTATGCTTTATTGGCCATGGAAACACCTCAAAATTAATGAAGCTATCACTTATGCCTCATTGGCAATGGAAACACGTCAAAGAAGTTGTTGCTTATGCTTTATCAACTATGGAAATACTTCAAAATCAAAAAAGTTATCAACTATGCCATATTGGCCATGGAAATACTTCAAATAAAGTTATCACTAATGCTCAAAACTATTAAAAATATTTCAAACTTCTCTCATTTCCTTCCATGTTTCACCAGAGAACGCCATCAACATTTGTTGAGGATCAAGCTATGATCCATCCAAGTCAGTCGCCATGTGGTCTAGTGCATAAGAGTGGGGTAGCAATACACATTAAAGCTTCTTTTTCACTCTTTCATTTTAATTTTTTTTACTTTTTCTTCCCCATGATGAAATCTATTATAAAGTAAGGGTATATCCTCAGTTAAGCCATGTACCATTTTTTCAAAATAAATGAAATGATGCTTTCTTTTTTCTTTTCTTGTCTATTTTTTTAGCTAGGTTTCTCATTTTTAAATATTCCTAACAGTCGTCAAGATAATTAATTATAAGAATTATGATTGTTGAAAGTTAATATTCCCACAACACCTGATAGTGTACTTTAAATTAAATAATTTTAATTTATGATTTGAGATTTCTCCCTGGGGTCTTTGCTATCCTAGGCTGTCAAAATCAATCCCAAAAATTTTAGCATGCCAAGTGAGACTTGATTTCCCCTTCAAGAGTAGAAATCTAGCTAATATCATAGAGATATTGACAAGATAGAATTACAATTGACAGCTAATTAGTTGTATCCTCTCTTGTAGATGAAAGCATCAAATGGCATCAATAAAGAACACCTCCACCCTAGGTACACCATCATCCTAGGGGCAAGATTGACTATATCTCTACCTCAGTCGATGATCACCACAAAAGTAGCTGGAGTTCAAATCAAGTTTGAAACCATGTTTGGAGTCATCCATTTCAAGAGGGCACTTGCAACTACATCAACCACTATTTTTGTCATGCAAGACAAGCTCGCTTCTCAAGTTCCATCATGGAAAAAGAGGCCTGATGTCATCATTCCTAATAAGAAGGGCCATTTAGATAAAGAACTAGAAGTCATGCCTCAACCAGCGAGGATATCAGTCTTCTAGAGGCTAGGACTGAAATGAAGCTTAATCTTTGATCACCTCCACCCAATTATTCCACTAAGGCTATGGCAAAGGGGCAAATAGCCAAAGAAAATCAAAAGAGTCATCGTAAGGCTATAACTCAGCATGGGGACTCACAAAAGGAGACCACCCATACTATTAGAGTTATTTCTCATCACAACTTTGGGCGAGACTATGAGCTTACACCCTAATTGACCAAATGCCTAAAGAAGGCAATGCAAGTAAGGCTTATTGATGAAAAAATTCAAAAGGAAAGGGCTCTTGTGAACTAATCCTTACTACCATGTCAAAGAGAATGTGTGGCAACTTGCTCTATAAGCAAGCTTTTGAATGATGCAACTCAATTGATGGGAGAATTTAGCCTCAATCCAAATCCCAAACTTGACACCCAAAACATAGACCATCATATCTTAATAGAAGCCTTGGTCATACTTAAACCTCTAATCAAGAAGTGACCATAGAAGCACTGCAAGAATAACTGAGACAACACGGAAAAGAGAAAGTTGAAGCTTAGAAGAGGGTCATGGAGTTGGTGAAGATGATGCTACAAATGAACCAAAAGCTTAGAAAGTTAGAACGATCATAACATGCATCTCAAGAAGTAGAGGTGGTGGAAGGTGTATCTCCTATAGATAAGATCTATATAAATATAGGCCCTTCACAATCACCTCCTTCATCAGTAAAAGATACCCAATCCCCAATTTTAGAGATCCCTAATTACATAAAATTACTAGTATACATACAATAATAGTTGGAATGAATGGTGGCTGCATAGTTGAGACAAGGAAGTAAGACGGGTAAGATAAACAATGTTGATAAACCATACCTTAGTTGTCACGACTGAGTGCCATATCCTATAGACTATACAATGCCTAGCTTCAAATAGTTTAATAGCATGGGCAACCTTGAATAGCATATAGTTCAATTTGTGATTCTTTATGGAGATTCAAGTAATAGTCTCGTATTGTTATTTTGCCAATTTGCAAGTTTGACATGAGAAGCATTTGAAGGGTATGCTAGTTTGTAACTAGAATCCATACAAACTTGGAAATAAATGAAAGATTTTTTCTGAATCAGGTTCAAAGGAGTCTGTGATAAAATGACCATTGCAGATTTCATCTTGACACTAAAGCACAACAATGAATCGATCCTGAACTATATCACATGGTAGAGAAATCTCAGCATCAAGTGCGAATAACTCATGAGCCAATTTGGGGTGGTAAATCTAGTCCTTAGTAATATAAGAGGAGAGTGGATGGCAACTTACCTAAGCGCTTCTTCTATCCACACCTTTCAAGACCTTATTATGTAAGTCAAGAAGCTAGAAAAGATTAGCCCACAAGCCTTACGTATCTCACAAAATTTCAAACTAGAAAAAGACAAGGTAAAGCGTAGAGAACCTTCCAAAAATGTAAGGGCAGCATTCACATCAACTAAGTGAAAGAAACTTCTAAACCTCACCATGAACAAGGGTAATTCTTAGAAACCATTGACTCTTTGAGGAGATGGGGAAGTAGAATGATGCAATAATCGCCAGTAAAGGCTTAGAAAGAAATATTCTTTCAAAAAAAGAGAGAGTGTGGATAAAATCTTCTAGAATGCCCTAATGTTTGGCCTCCAACTGTCAAAATGCAGAAGACCAAATGAGGCCAATAGAAAGCATCATCTGAACTACTACCTATACCATGGAATCATGGGTCATACCATTAAAGTTTGCTTTGTATTCAAATATTGGGTAAAAAAGTAGTACCAAGAGGGCAAGCTAAAACTCTTGAAGATAATCCTATTTGAAATACCCACCAAACATATCAATCACATTACTAAATTTAAAAAGTATGAACCACTTGCAGAGATCCTTTTCGAGGAAGAAGCACAACATACCCCCAAATAAGAGCACTTATAGAACATCTATATTTCAAAAAGATTAAAGAAGTTGATGATGAAGATGACTAAAAATCCTAAAGAATTTGGGATGGTGACGAAGAAAATCTCATCAGAGCAAACTACCTCTCATCAGAGCAAACTATCAAGGAATATATCAACATTGTAGAGGAATATGTCCAAGGAACAAAAGCAAGAAGAAGAAGCTAGTTCAACTAGATTAATACAACATCAGGAAATTGGCTATCAAGGAATATATCGACATTGTAGAGGAATATGTCCAAGAAGAAAGAGGCCAAGTAACTCTCAAGGAGTTCCTCCTTGATGAACTCAAAATTTTGTTTGAAGGCTTTGATACTGCAAACTCAAACAATAAACTTCCAATAGCAATATGTGCCACCACTTTTACTATTGGACATATACAATCAAGATAGCCATTGGAGTCATCCCATCATTTTAGCAATAATAAAATTTGGGATGCAAGGTGAGAAGAAGTGAATAGGTTCATTGCAAATGTTACTAATGAAATAAAAGATCCTGCATGTCTCTCCAAGTGCAGCTCTTGAGATGACTATCTTAGAGAATGGTTTACTTGTGAATACAATTCTAGCATACTTAATCTACAGCTAGATAATGTGAAAGAACTAGCTACAACTATCATGAAATTTGTCAAATGTTGAATAAACACATATAGGCTATGGCTGCCCACATGGAAAGCATGTCAAGTGCAACTACTATACACTGTGAAGAAATTTAAAAGATGGAAGAGATGCTATCAGAGAAGGCAAAATTGTAGAAAATACCTTACAAGGGAAGCAAACAATCACCTACTAACCCTCCTCAAGGTCAAAATGATCACTCATGCCACTTACTCTAGAGATAAGTCAAGAAAGCTAGATACTTTCTCTGTCGCATGGTGACTCATACATTTGAGGTAGACACTGATGAGCATCTATCTTAGCCTCTATCAAGCAATCTAGTAACAAATGCTTAATCTACTTGATTTGGTGAGGTCCCAGTTTTAGAACTTGTGGAAAGATGCACTCTACTAACTTTAGAGGAATTATGCATATAAGGCATGAATGATGACTACTCTATGCTTGAGTAAGAATACATTATGACCACTTTGAGAGGCCCTATACTAGCAAGTGACGAAGGAAGGAGTAGGCATTATAGGAGAGGATTAAGCAGGCGAAAGCTAAAGTTCATTCTGCACCGTATCAATCCAATCTAAATATCCACAGAAAAAATATCTTAAATATAAGATCCTCAAGAAGGTCATTCTAGCAGACAAAATAGGACACATCCAAAGAGTCTTTGAAGATCTCTCAACAAGGAAGCCCCACATGGCTAATCTAATGTTAAATGGGACAATTATTAGCCAGTTATGCTCTCCAAAGATATATAGGGGACTATCAACCGCAAGGGTTTATTACCTCTTGCCATAGTATTAGTCTTGGTAGTGATTCTAAAGATAAATTTTATTGGTCTCACAATGCCAAATTTCAACTAAGGAGAATAAACTAGGTACAACTTCGATGTAGAAAGGTGTTGTCCCTGAGATAAGCTCTAATACCTAAAGATAGGAATATCTCCAAGGACATGAAAGAGGAAATTCAGATAAATAAAGATATCGAGCTTTCGCAAATTGAACCTGCATTTAAGAAGGTGGAATACAATATAACAGCCTACCTCAAGAAGATTCCTATTATGCTAAGTGTGTTTGATGTCTTAATGATGTCAAAGAACTCAAGGACATACTGGTGTACATTTTACAGAATCTGGTCAACTACCAAGTATACTTCATTAAAGAGAAGATGAAGGAGTCTTTATATGTGTGCCAAACTCCTACTATCATGTTCACAAATGATGACCTGATACTAAAAATAATAAACCACAATAAACTATTGTATGTCATAAGGAATAGTAATGGGATCAAGATCAGCTGCATTCTAATTGACCTAAGCTTCTCAGTCTATTTGATGACTCTCTGAGCTCTAAAACCTCTAACTCTGGATCTATGCCACCTATCATCTAAGATTGTAACCATCCAAGGGGTTAATCAGAACAACCAAAGAGCTCTAAGAACCATAACTATCCCTCTAAATGTAGGTGAGTTGATGATAGAAGCCAAGTTCTATGTGATCAATATCGATGCATCATATAAAGCACTGCTAAGGAGGTTGTGGCTACATGAAAATAAAGTGGTGCCATCAACCCTATATCAATGCCTCAAGTACTTAAGAGAATGTTGAAGAACACTGAATTAATGGAGATGTACATTCTTTTGATGTTCATGAGGTGCATTATGATAATGAAAAATACTATAGAGATTCCATGCTGATCTACTTCCATGAGTTAAGTAAAACAAAAGATTTCTAGCCTAACCTTTGCTCCTCCTTATCTAGGAAGTGACACTGACTCGAAATCTTCAAACGAAGAAGCCCTGCAAGTCTACTTAAATGGTTATACTTCTAACAAAGATAATAACAGGGGTCAAATAGAAATTACTCTCCTTATTATTAAAGTTCAGCAAAGCTTATTTAAGCTATCATATGAGCTGAGCATCAATGTCATGGAAGAATTAATGACTTTTTTCATTCTCCACAATGCAAAGGAGAAAAGGAGATACTATTTTACAAGGCAATCCCCTATGCTCTAAGCATATATAAAATTCTAGCATATATAAAGACAATAACAGGGGTCCAAAGGTTGATGGTAACTATCAACCAATGGTCATACTTAGATATTTTTCTCGAATTAGCTTCATCAAATAATCAACAAATCTAGCTATAGGCTTCCACAAAAAACAAAAGAGAGTCATTTTTTCAAGAATATATGGAATCCACTTCAAGGGCATGCTTATATTCTTGGAAGAGGAAACAAGAATACTAAGAAATTTAGCTATATCGCTCCAAATGTCCACACATGCCTCATGATTGCTATTGGACTTTTGTCTAGTGTTCAAGATAACTAAACAACATTAACACCCTCAGATATATGCATTGAGGTAGCCATGACTCCCTGGATACAATGAGAAGGGGACAATTTCATGAAACAACATCAAGACTAGAGGAAAGGGGGCATGATGTAGCCAAAACACAGTTAGACAAATATTCACCAAATCTTACTCAACATGATGTACCACTTGGTGAAGAAATAATTCTCAAATCAAAAGAAGCTCCAATAGAGCTTGAAGATGAGGGGCAAGCCACAATCGATAAACTGATGAACATCAACCTAGATTTATAGGAGGTCTCTAAGGCAACCTTTATTAGCACTCAACTCTCAGGGGAAAGCCAAACCCAACTCAATATAGTGCTCCAAGAGTACATTGACTAGTTTGCATGAAGCTATAAGGCTTGGACTAGATCCTGAAGTTGCAGTTCATAAGTTAGACATTAATCTCAAACTTTCATGTATCAAACAAGCCCCTAGAAAGATGAAACTTGACCTAGAACAAAAGGTGATAGAAGAAACCAAGAAACAAATTGAAATAGGCTTCATCAGAGCAAAAAGGTACCCTAATTGGGTGTTAAGTATTATGTCAGTTAAGAAGAAGAATGGCTAAATTTGCATTTGTTTGGACTACAAGGATTTGAACAAAAAATGCCTAAAAGATGACCTCTTATTGCTAATAATGAAAATCATTATTGATAACACAACCGACTTTGAAATATTCTCTTTTATGGATGGTCTTTTATGGTGCAACCAAATCAAGATGCATCTGATGATGAGAAGTAGATGATCTTTTGGGATTGAAGCTGACCACCCAAAATAGCGAAGACCCCGAGAAGCGACCTCAAATAACAAATTAAAATTTATTTTAATTTAAAATAGGCTATCGTGTGTTGTGGGAATATGACTTTCAAGAGGTATAAGCCTCTATTACTAATTACTCTGATAATTATTAGAAACCTCCTAAAGTGAGAAACCTAGTTAATAAAATAAAGACACAAAAAAAAACATAATTTAATTGATTTGAGAAAAGATACATAGCTTAAGTAAGGGTATACCCTCACTTTATAATGAATTTTAATATAAAATTATAGAAAATATAAAAGAAATGGAGAAAGAGAAAGAGAAAGAGTGGAGAAAAAGCTTTGATGTGTACTGCTAGCTTGCTCCCCTTCGTTGGACCACATGGCGTTTGATGCA
Organism: Trichopus zeylanicus subsp. travancoricus; assembly: GCA_005019695.1. Lineage (NCBI taxonomy): Eukaryota > Viridiplantae > Streptophyta > Magnoliopsida > Dioscoreales > Dioscoreaceae > Trichopus > Trichopus zeylanicus. Next base: position 906,003 of record RXID01022272.1, read on the forward strand.
AACTAACTCAATCTTAAGCAGGTGTTGATGGCATCGTCTGATGGGATGTGGAAGAAAATAGGCAAAGTTAGGAATGTTTCCAATAACTTTGAACATTAGCATTAATTTCATAATTTGAAATATTTTCATTAGTCAATAAGATGGTGATAAATTTGTCAGTTTTTGAATTATTTTTATAGACAATAAGGCATCGGTGATAACTTCTTTAATTTTTAAAGTGTTTCCATAGCCAATAAGATGTAGGTGGTAACTTCATTATTTTTGCAGTGTTTCTATAGCCAATAAGGTATAAAAGATAATTTTACTATTTTTGATAGCATCACTAATAGTGTATAAGGTTGGCCATAGCTTTGAGAATCATATTATCAACTACTTTTGGGGTTGACTAGCTTGAAGAGGTACATTGCCAACTGCTTCTAGGGCTGACTAGCTTGAATGGGCACATCGCTAATAGCTTTTGGGTTTGACTAGCTTGAAGGGTGCATCATCAACTACTTTTAGGGTTGGCTAGGTTAAAGGGTGTATCATCAACTACTTCTAGGGTTGTCTAGCTTGAAGAACATATCATCCACTACTTCTCAGGTTGACTAGCTTGAAGTATAACCAATGACTTTGAGTGCATTGTTGATTAATTTTATTAATTTGGTAGCATCACTAATGGCTTATGGAGTTGGGTATAGCTTTGAAGTGTAACCATCTGCTTTGAGAATATTGGAGACTAACTTTTTAGGTTTGACAGCATCACCAATGACTTATGGGGTTGGGTATAGTTTTGAAGTATGATTGACAGCTTTGAGCATATTGGTGATTAACTTCTTTGGTTTGGTAGCATCACCAATGACTTATAGAATTGGATATATATTGGAAGATGCATTGTCAATGACCTCTGGGGTTGACTAGTTTCAAAGTATGACTAACAACTTTGAGTGTGTTGGAAATTTACTTTTTCGATCTGATAGCATCACCAACGACTTATGGAGTTGGATATAGCTTCGCAATGTTAGTAAAGGCATTTGTAGCATACCCAGTGAGACTCAGTTTGACTTTATTTAGTTCTATTTGAGCTAATTCAAGTTCAAGTTGAAATGGTAACATTACCCATTGCTCATAGACTTAGAGTATTTTTGAGGGTTTAGCATACCCAGTGATTTAGTTTAGGTCTAATTTGATTTCATTTAGCTTGAATCAAGTTTAACCTTGTGTTGAACCTTTATCAAACTCGGGTCAACATCTTGATGGATTTTGGCTCAAGTTCAAGTCAACTTAGTTCAACTAATTTCAGTTCAAGCTTTGCCTATCTTGGTTTTGATTTGACTTGGAGTTTGTCTTTCTAGTTTGGATTTCATTTAACACAATTAGGGTTTGATTTGAGCTTAGTTCAATCTACATTGAATTTGATTTGAACTCAATTTGATTTAAAATTAACTCATCTTAAGCCTGATCAGGGTTGAATATGAGTTTATTTGGTTTAGGTTAACTCAATTTGGATCTTTTGGAGTTTAGCTCGATTCAAGTTTTATTCCATTTGTTTAGACAATTTAAGTTCATTTAAGCCAACTTGGCCTTTGTCCATTTATTGTAATTGAGTTACTTTATATTAATCAATTTGATTTGAAGGTTCATGATTGTTTATGATGATTTTAGATGGACCCATAGCCCAGGTTCAAATATGAGAAATTAAAAGTTAGCTTAGTTTGCAAGCTTGAAAACTAACTTAGTGTGAGCCCCAAGACTAATTGGGTGTGAGTTTGAAGATTGGTTGAGATACAAGTCTAAAGGTTGGCTCAGTGTCAAAAAGCATAGGTGGTCGTGATGTTACAACTTCTTTTTTGTTTTTTTTTTTGCCAAAATTTTTCTTTTTTTTCGATTTTTTTACACAACAACTTTTTATAAATTTTTTTTCTCCCTCAAACCCAAAACTTCACTCTATTTTGTTCGAATCTTTTTTTTGCTACACTAGTACTTTTTCTATTTTTTCTATTTTTTTGGCTTCTTCTTCGAGCTTCAATTGAAACCTTATCCCTTTCTTTTCCTTTCCTCATGGCCCTCACGGTCGGGCCATGGTCGCCCAACCACCTTCCTAGTGGGATCCTGCCATCTCCCAACTGGATCCCACCATTCTTTCCATTGGCAATGTAGAGCTCCGAGTGGCAAAGCTTCGGATCAACGATGGAGGCAGAAAAGAAGGACCATCACGAGCTCATAAGTACACCAAAGCATAGCTCCTCAGGTGGCTTGTGGTATTCATCCTCCCAATCAGCGATGCTCGTGAGTCCTCCTCGGCCCCATAGGGGATGTCGAAGAGGGACTTAGGGCCGGTGAAGGATGCCATGAGGTAGGCGAGGTCTCGACTGGAGGAATCATCAGTAGTGTCATCCTCCTCTTTTGTAATGGTGATAGAATGCTTGTAACCTTGGAAGCAGTCAGGTCCATCGTCATCGTGGAGGTCAGCATCGCATGTGAGGGAGGTGAGGGAAACCCGCTGCTCTTCCACCCTCTGTCGCTCCTCCTCTATCTTCTGCATATCCTTGTTTGTGGAATCTATGGTTGAAACCTTGTGAGCTATAGTTCAGATCTCGGGAAATTATGAGGCAGCCTTGTGAGAGCGGATGAGGGAGGCAACAAAGGAGCATGGCTACACAGGCATGGAATAAGAAAAGGGAAAATAAAGAGACGAAGGTGAAAGATAAGAAAACAAAATAAAGATAAGAGCTTATCCTTTTCCTTTCCATAGCTAATTTATAGTTGACCTCTTTCCTTCCCTTTCTCCAGTTCCTCCAATCTCTGTTATCTAATTTGACATGTTTCATGGGTTTTTATGGGTTTGTGAATATTGGATCAATATTCATTTAAAATTTTAAACTTGTGATGATTTATTATTTTGCATTGGTTATGGATGTGATTAGATTAGATGAGGATATTTGGTTTGAAATTGGATAGGCTTGTAAATGGATATGGATAAATTTATTTGATGTAGATGACAAAATTTGAAAGTTGTACTTATCCTGGATATTAAAATTATAGAGGGTTATTTATAATTTTGTTTAAAAATTAGACTAAATTATAATTTTATAAATTTTAGGGGTTTTTTTAAAAAATTTTATTAAATTTTCAAACTTTTCGGGTCTTTTTTGAATTAAATTTGGACTTTTCGTAAATAACAATTTTTGAGGGGCTTATTTATAAAAGTTAAAATTCTAGGAGTTTATTTATAAATATGAAATTTTGGAGGGATTTTTTTCCAAACACTAAATTTCATAAGGACAAAATCATAATTATTGGTCCTTTGAAGAGCTTATTTATAAATCCTAAATTTTGCAAATCTAATTTGTAATTTTAGAATTTTATTGAATTTCTTGTAAAATTTTTATTCCAGGGACCTATTTATAAAAAAATCTGACAAAAGACTTATTTATGAAGATTTATTCAATTTAGGAGCATATTTATAAAATTTTTGTATTTTATCATTTTGGCCCAAGTTTTAGATGAATTTTGGGCCTAATTCTTGTATAAACATCAAGCCCAATGAGCCCATTTGAATTGTCTTATCTTGAGCCCAAATTTTCTAATGATTTAAGTTCAAATTGAGCTCAAATTTTGGCTAAATTTGGATATTATTTAAGTCTAACTAAGACCCACATTTGAGTCATAATTTAGTAGCATATAAGTCTCAATTTTGATCATGTTCTAATCAAATTTGATTACGGTAAAAATTATCGCAAATAAATTGTTTCCTTCATAGCTTCTTCTCAAGTTCTAGTGAGAGAAGAGAGTGCAAAAATTTTTGATGTACTTGCCCCTGCATTAACAGTTCAGGAGTTAACTATATGAATTTGAATTGCCACACGAGGGTGGAGTTAGATTGACATGTAGAAATAGACTTAGTTTGCCATGTAAAAATGAATTTAATTTACCATGTGAAAGTGGACTTGCTTTGCCACGTGAAAGTGGACTTAAATTATGATGTGAAAGTGGACTTGATTTGCTACATCAAAGTAGACTTGACTTGCTATGCAATGATGGACTTATTTTACCATGTGTGAGTGAATTTGCTTTGCCATGCGATGATGGATTTATTTTACTATGTGAGAGTAGACTTGGTTAGTCACATGGAGTAGACTTGAGCTACTACAATAAGTGAACTTGAGCTAACACAATGAGTAGTTTTGATCTAGCATGATAAATGGAATTGGGTTTCCACAATGAAATGGACTTGATCTGATATAAAAAGTTATCTTAATTTACCATATGAAAGTAGATTTGATTTGCCACGTGAAAGTGGACTTGATTCATGATTTAGATATGGGCTTAACCGCCACATAACATAGACTTGATTTGCCACGTGGGAGTGGACTTGGTTTTTCACGTGCAAGTAGATTTTTGATATAGATGCAAACTTGATTGTCATGCAAAGTGGACTTTAATTTTCCAAATAGAGGCAGACTTAATTTGTCATATAGATACAGACTTGGTTGTCATGCAAAGTGGACATTAATTTGCTGCATTGATATGACTCAATTTACCACAAGAAATGGGCTGAAGTTGTCACAAGAAGTGGACTTGATTTGTCACAAAAGGTGAATTTAATTTATCACATGAAAGTGGATTTGATTTACCATATGAAAGTAGACTTGATTCACCATGTGGATACGGATTTAATCACAATGTAACATTAACTTGATTCCACATGAAAGTAGACTTAGTTTGCAACATGGAAGTAGAGCTAATTTGTCATGTGGAAGTAGACTTGATTTATCATGTGCAAGTGGATTTGATTTCCACGTGGAAGTGACCTTAAGTTGTCACGTAAAAGTGGACTTAGTTTGCTACATAGAAGTGGACTTAAGTTATCACGTAAACATGGACCTGATTGCCACGTGAAAGTGGACTTAGGTTGCCATGTGGAAGTATACTTGGTTTGCCACATATAAGTGGACTTAGTTTACCATCTAAATGTAGGTTTGATCGCTATTCAAGATGGATTCAATTTGCCATGTGAAAGTAGGCTTAGTTTACTGCATGAAAGTGAATTTGATTTGTCACAATAGGTGGACTTGATTTTTCATAAAAATTCAAGCTTGATCACTATGCAAAATGGACCTAGTTTGCCATCTAAATGTGAGCTTGATTACCATGCAAAATGGACTTAGCTAGTTTCCAAAATTGCTACTTTGATTTCTCTATATTAGAGATAGCATGTTTGACTTTGTTATCCTCATAATTGGGATATTTGATTACCATTTTGGAGGTAAGTTTGATTTTACCACCTTGGAGGTGATGAGCTTGAGTTTACTATATTGGAGATGGTGTACTTCTTTTGCCGTTTTAGAATAGCACATTTGATTTTACCACTATATAAGTGGTCTGCTTGAAGTCTTCATCAAGGATTTCATGACTTTTGACTTGACCTATTAATCATAGAAACAATAAGAAATATCAAATATATTAATTTCCTTTGAACACCATAATGATAAATGTCTCTTAAATATTAGCAGAGAGGACTTTACTTGCCCTTAGTATTTTGAGGTGAGAGAAGATCCTTTGATCCTCTTTTGTATTTTTGAAGTCTCAGTTATATGCTCCCTTTGTGGGTATCTAATGAGAGAGCCTTAATTTTCTTGTCTGTAACCTCTTGATGATGGGAAACTAAGATCTCACTTGGTATTAATCTAATGACTTGACTGTCTACTTCAAATGCTTTAGTAACATGCTTTTATTAAGCATTTGAATGAGAGAGGACTTGACTTTACTTTTACTATATTATTGTATGGGAGGATGGATTTAATGTTTGATTGAGCTTTCATAATGGATGCTCAGGCAGTATCCACCTGACATTGTCATGTATTTTTGGAAGAGAGATATTGCATGTGCTCATAGAATAGCAAAGGTGTAACATCTTATTTTAATCAAAAGGAGTTCCATGTTTCTTTTCTATGGATTAGAACTCTTGCATCCAAAATGTAAAGACTGTCACTTGATAATGGTTGGGAGAAGAGATCCCAACCTATGTTGGAGTAGCCATAGAATCAAAGTACATGGGGAGAGATATGCCTCTAGTTTTGATTACTTTTAGGTAGTGGTTGATGGCTTGACCAATTGATCCAACCAATTTGACTTTAATTGCTTGGAGGGCTATCTTGAGCACCTTCTTGAAGCTTCTTCAGCTTGTCATTCATACCATGTCTTGGTAGGGCAAAGAATAAAGCAAGAAGTTGTTGTTTTTATAAGTCTTGTCTCCTAGAATGCCATATTGACATACTAGAGTAAGACATGATGTAGCGGTTAGCTAACTCAGTGAGCAGACGCTTTGACTGATGTTTGTTGAGTTGCAATACTTAAAGCTAATAGTTCATCTTCTAGATGCCAAATTGGTGTATGAGCTTTGAGAGAAGTAGCCTTTTAAAGTGATGTTTTCTCTCTTTTTTTTAATTTGATTATGATGCTTGATCAAAAATATTTTGATTGATAGCTAATATATCCTTTCATCTTCAATTAAGGGCTCTTACTTGGTTAGGTCTATTGAAGTTTGAGGATAGTTTTGGGCCTAAAAAGGTGGTAGGTCACCAATCGATCTTCTCTTATACCTTTTCCCTAGTGCAATATTTTTTTCATGAACTTATTTTTCTGGTGACTTCATTACTTTCACCATGTTCTTATTGGTTAGTTATCTCTTTGACTTGGCATTGATCTCGGATGCCTCTTAGCCTCAATTTCTAGGATTTACATACCTACAGATGCCAACCAGTGCTTGCTCCTTAAATGGTCTCTCTTGATTGATAATACACTTAGATGAGGTTGGGTTAGTCCTCCTAATTTCGGCATGTGATCCAATTTTCTCCTTCAATTTTTTTATTCCTTCTCTCTTTTTTGTATTTCTTTTTTTTAGCAATCTTATTCCTCTTTTAAGGATCCAAATAGTTCTTAATTTTTGAGTATGCCTCTCTTGGCTTAGTTTTTCGTATGAGACTTGTCTATTTTGGACTTTGTTTTTGAATTTTGTTTTTTACTTTTCTTTCAAAGAAGGGTGATCTTTTGCCTCTAGAAGGAGATTCTCGAGAGGTTATCTTTCAATCTTAGTATTTTATCTTCTAAGTAACTTTTCTAATACAATTTTAGCTATTTGTAGATTTGTTACCATATTTTCAAGCTTACATTCTTAAAGTTAAAGGCATCAGTGGGTGGGGGAGGTGCTAGGATTCTAACCCCACCATATTTCATCATCGACCATCTTGGACTTAATTAACCTTTCATTTTTAGAGACATTGTCTCTAAGATAAGAGGTATGTCACCTGAATACTAAGGAATTTTTTTGTTTTATTTTTCTTAGTGAATTTTCTTTGCTTTATGTTTTACCTCAAAAAGTATGGAATGCATACTTGACTAGTCAATTTTGATGTGATTAGACATTCCATTATAAGCTAGATAATTTTTTGGTTTTGTGGTTTTGAAGCTCATGCAACCATTTGACTCTTCCATATTGTTGACTTAGTGCAAGCATCCTTCTTTTTTGATTTAATTGCTCATCCATTAATCAGTTTGGCATTAGGAGATGACATTGCCCCTTTCTTAGTAGAAGAAGGCTGAATACATGTTCTTCTATTGTTCTCCTTTAGCCCTTGTAGCATTGGAGGTGAGGATTATAGAATCTAACTTTAGGCTCGGTTCTACATCCCCAAGTCAACTGAATGTCCCATTGATCCTTCCTTTCATAAGTTATAGGTAGTCAAAACTATCTTTTGCCTATTTCTTAGTCTTTGAAATACTGATGTCCTAATTTGTGCCAATGAAATCTCTATTTCATCATCAAGATTAAGCATAATGAAATTTGACTCTTGTTGCTGGGGCGAACTCGGTCTTTGCCCCCTTGGTGGACTTGGTCTTTTGCCTAGAGTGGACTTGATCGTTTACCCCCTAGGTAGAGTTGATCTTTTGCCCCCTGGATGGACTTGATCTTTTGCAATCTAGATAGACTTGATCTTTACCCATAGGGTGGGAGGTGAGGGGCTGATTCATATTATATAAGTGGAACAATAACTATATCAATGGTAGTATTAACGATGCTGGAGCAGTAATGCTATTAGTGAAAGTAGAAGCACTATGCATGAATTGGATGGAATTGGATATAGCCTAATGGCTAACATAATTTCCATTTGCCTCCACGATGGTTGTTATTTTGTCATTAAGAATTGGTATAATGGCATTTGAAGTTAGCCCTTTTAAATAGGTTTGGCCCTTGCTCCCAGATCAGAGGTCCTTATCCTAGGATAGGAGGTCTCTGACTCCTAGATGAGAGGTCTTTCCCCCTAAGTGGACTTGGTCTTTGCCCATTTGGTGGGAAGCAAGTGGTTGATCCGTGCTTACGTGGATTTTGACTGCCTCTGTGGTGATCGTCGGTTATAGCTTTATCCCCATAGTGATCATTGGTGATGAAGTGTGCCGTAAACCTTTCATTGAGGATGATGGTGTGCATTAGGTTAGGACCCCCACTTGATGATGCCATTTCCCTCACTCTTAATCAATCATCAGCTTTTAACTTTTCTTCTCCTAATATGTGCCCATTTTAACTAGATTTCTCTACTTAGAGGAGAAGTCAAGTCCCACTGGGCATGCCATAATTTGTGGGATCAAAGTTGACTACACCGAATAATGGAGGCCCTAAGGAGTGACCTTAAATCACAAATCAAAATTTATTTTAATTTAAAGTGTGCTATCAGATATTGTGAAAATATGACTTCCAATAGGTGCAAGCACTTATTGTTAATTACCCCAATGATTATCAAGAACCTCCTACAATGAGAAACCTAGTCAATAAAATAAAGACACAAAAAAGAAAAGAAGAAAGCATAATTTGACTGATTTGAGAAAGGATACATGGCTTAGGTAAGGATATACCAACACTTTACAATAAATTTTAATATAAAATTATAGAAAACATAAAAGAAATGAAGAAAGAAAAAGATAAATAATGGAGAAGAAGCTTTGATGTGCGTTGTTGCCCTACTCCCCCTTCACTGGAGGACATGACGTCTGACCCAAATCGACTCAATCTTAAGCGGCTGTTGATGACATTGTTCGATAGGATATGGAATGGAATAGAAGAAGTTTGAAGTGTTTCCAATAACTTTGAGCATTGACAATAACTTCATGATTTAAAGAGTTTCCATTAGCCAATCACGTGTCGGTTATAACTTCTTTAGTTTTTGAAGTATTTTCATAGCCAATAAGGCATTGGCGATAACTTCTTTAGTTTTAAAGTGTTTCCATAGCCAATAAGGTGTAGACAATAACTTTATTATTTTTGAAGTGTTTTCATAGTCAACAAGGTGTAGGTGATAACTCCATTACTTTGATAGCGTCACCAATAGCTTATAAGGTTGGGTATAGTTTTGAGAATCGCATTGTCAACTACTTTTGGGGCAGACTAGCTTGTTGAGGTGTATCATTAATTGCTTCTAGGGTTGACTAGCTTGAAGGGGAATATCACCAATTGCTTTTGGGATTAGCTAACTTGAAGGGCACATTGTTAACTACTTCTAGGATTGACTAGCTTGAAGGGTGCATCGACAATTGCTTCTAGCATCCACTAGCTTGAAGGGTGTATCATCAACTACTTTCAAGGTTGACTGGCTTACAATGTGGCTAATGACTTTGAGCACATTATTGGTTGATTTTATTGATTTGGTAGTGTCACCAATGGCTTACGAAATTAGGTATAGGTTTGAAGTGAGGCCAACAACTTTGAGTATGTTGGTGATTAACTTCTTGGGTTTGGCAGTGTCACCAACAACTTATGTGGTTGAGTATAGCTTTGAAGTGTGGCTAACAACTTTGAGCATGTTGGCAATTAACTTCTTTGGTTTGGTAGCATGACTAATGGCTTATAGAGTTGGATGTAGTCTCGAAGATATGTTGTTAATGGCTTTTGGGATTGACTAGTTTTGAAGTGTGATGAACAACTTTAATCATATTTCCAATTAATTGCTTTGATCTCATAGCATCATTGATGACTTATGGAGTTAGATATAGTTTTGAAATATTGCTAAAGACTTTTGTAGCTCACCCAGTATGACTCAATTTGACCTTATTTGGTTCTATTTAAACTAATTTAGGTTCAGGTCAGGGTGGCAATATCACTCATTGCTCGTAGCCTTGGAGTATTTTCAAGAGTTTAGCACACCCAGTGAGACTCAGTTTGACCTTATTTAGTTTATATCCACTCTAATTTTATTTAGCATTAGTTGAGTTTGACGTTGTGTTGGACTTTAATCGAACTCGAGTCTACATTTTGATGAACTTTGACTTATGTTCAAGTCAATTTAGTTTAGCTTTGTTTCAGTCCAAGCTTAGTCTGTCTTGATCCCTATTTGACTTTGAGTTTGGACTTTATTTAACCTAATCAGGGTTTGATTTGAGCTTAGTTCAATCTAGATTGGATTTGATTTGAACTCAACTTGATTTAAAATTAAGCCATCTTGAGTCTGATTAGGGTCGAATATGAGTTTATTTTGTATAGATTAACTCAATTTGGATCTTTTGGAGTCCAACTCGCTTTGGATTTTAGTCTATTTTTTTAACCAATTTAGGTCTATTTGAGCCAACTTGGCCTTTGTCCATTTGTTGTAATTAAGTTACTTCATATTAATCAATTTGATTTGAGGGTCCATGGCTATTTATGATGATTTTAGATGGATCTATAGGTTAGCTTCAAATATGCAAACTTGAAAGTTGGCTTAGTTTGAGAGTTCAAAAGCTTGGTTAGTCTGAGCTTGAGGGCTAATATGGTGAAAGTCTGAAGACTAGCTTACATGCGAGTCTAAAGGCTGTTTAATGTGAGTCTGAAGGCTAGCTAAGTGTGATCCCAAAAGTTGGTTGAGTGTGAGGCCAAAGACTAGCTAGAATGTAAGCCCAAAGGCTAGCTTAGTGTGAGCCTGAAGGTTAGCCTCATGCGAGCCTGAAGGCGAGCTTGGATGCAAGCCTGAAGGCTTACTAAGTGCAAGCACAAAGGTTGATTGAGATGTGAGCCTGAAGGTTGGCTGAGTGTGAGTCTAAAAGTTGGCTGAGATGCAAGCCTAAAAGCTAGCTGAGTGCAAGCCCAAAGGTTGGCTGAGTGTGAGCTTGAAGGCTGGCTGAGTGTGAGTCCAAAGGTTGGCTTGCATGTGGGCCTGAAAGATAGCTTAGTGCAAGCTTGAAAGCTAGTTAAATGTGAACTCGAAGGTTGCTTGTGGTGAGAGGCATTTGCCATCTTTGAGGGGTCGCAAGTGGTTGCAACGGAGTCATGGGTTCACTATCTTTATGTCATCTTCGAGGGACTACAGGTGACCATGGTAAGGTTAGGAATATGCTGTCTTCATCATCATCTTTAAGGGGCTGCAAATGGCCACAATGAGATCAAGAGTCCACTGTCATCGAGTGAAACCATAGATGGCCACGATAATGTCGAGAGTCCACCATCCTTGAGGAGGGAGGCCACGGGTGGCCATGGTATTGGTGAAATTTTGTCATCACAATAAAGACCGTAGGTGACCGTGATGTTGAAAATTCTTCTTTGTATTATTTTTTTCTGAATTTTTTCTTTTACACAACAATTTTATATATTTATTTTTTATCCCTCAAACCCAAAACTTCACTCCTTTGTTTTGGCTAAATTTTTTTGGTGCACAAGTACTTTTTCTATATATATAAGGTGGCTTGTGGTAGTCATCCTTCTAATTAGTGATGCTCATGAGCTTCTTGAAGCCGGAGTCCTCCTTGGACCCATAGGGGATGTCAGAGAGGGACTTGGGGCTGATAAAGGGTGTCATACAGTAGCGAGGCCCGGGCTAAAAGGATCATCAGTGGCATCATCCTCCTCTTCCATAACAGTGATAGAACACTCGTAGCCTTGGAAGTGGTCAGGTCCCTCCTGTCATAGAGTCAGCATCGCATGTGAGGGAAGTGAGGAAGCCCGCTGCTCTTCCACCCTCTGCCGCTTCTCTTGTATCTTCTTGACCTCCTCATCTGTGGAATCCATGGCTGAAACCTTGTGAGCTAGGGTTTAGATCTTGGGAAATTAGGAGGCAGCCTCGTGAGAGTGGACGAGGGAGGCAGCAAAGGGGCATGGCTACGCAAGCATGAAACAAGAAAAAGGAGAATGAAGAGAGGAAGGCAGAAGAGAAGAAAATAAAACAAAGATAAGAGCTTGACCTTTTTTCTCCTGTGTCCGTCTCTTCTTTTCTATAGCTGATTTATAGTTGACCTCTTTCCTTCCCATTCTCCGGTCCCTCTGATATCTATTATGTGATTTTGTATGTTTCATAGTTTTTATAAGTTTGTGAAGATCATATCGATCTTCATTCAAAATTTTAGACTTGTGATGATTTATTATTTTGAATTGGTTATAGATGTGATTAAATTGGATGAGGATATTTGGTCTGAAATTGGATTAGCCTATAAATGGATATGGATTAATTTATTTGATGTAGATGACAAAATTTTAAAATTGTATTTATCCTGGATACTAAAATTATAGGGTTATTTGTAATTTTTTTTTCAAAAATTAGATTAAATTGTGATTTTATAAATTTCAAGGGCTTTTTATAAAAAAATTTACTTATAAAATTTTGATTCTTTTAGGGACTTTTTTGAATAAAATTTGGCAAATAAAAATTTTTAAGAGACTTATTTGTAAAAGTTGAAATTCTAGGGGCTTATTTATAAATACAAAATTTTAAAAAGGTATATTTGTAATCGTTGAATTTCATAACGATCATATCATAATTATCGATAATTTGAGGGACTTATTTATAAATCCTAAATTTTGTGAGATGAATTTGTAATTTTAGGATTTTATTGGACTTTTGTACAAATTTTTTTTTCCAAGGACTTATTTGTAAGGAAAGTTTGATCAAGAATCCATTTATGAAGATTTATTCAATACAGGAACCCATTTACAAATTTTTACTTTTTGTCATTTTGACCAAAGTTTTAGATAAATTTTGGAGCCAATTTTGGTCAAAAAATTCAGCCCAATTAGCCTATTTAGATTAGGCCTAGCTCGAGGATGAATTTTTCAATGATTTAAATCCAAATTGAGCTCAACTTTTGGCCAAACTCAAACACAATTTAAGCCTGACTGAAACTCACATTTGAACTATCATTTAGTGACATATAAGTCTCAGGTTTAATCATATTCTAATCAAATTTGATTGCAATAAACATCATCTCGAATAGGCCTATTGAATACCAAATGACATTTATTGCTACAAGGTGGTACTTTTCACGCACAAGAATGTGAGCGCCACTTATCAAAGGGCCATGATCCAAATTTTTTATGACCTCATACACCAACTAGTGGAATGCTATGTAGATGATTTCATAGTCAATGCCAAGTCCAAAGACAAGCATATTTAAGACCTAAGAGTGGTCTTCAATCGTCTTAGAAAATATAAATTAAAGATGAATCCTATGAAATGTGCTTTCAAGGTATCATTAGGGAAGTTCCCTGTATTTGTCATTAGGCACTAAGGGATTGAAATTAATCCATTTAAGATCAAAGCCATCTTAGATATGCCACCATCCATCAACTTAAAGTGACTGAGGTCATTCTAAGGCTTACTTGCCTACATAATGAGATTCATATCAAACCTCTCTTGAAAATGAAAACCTTACTTCAAATTGATGAAGAACGGTACCCCATTCATTTGGGATCAAGAATGCCAATGAACTTTTGAAGAGATCAAGTAATATCTTTTCAAGCCACTTTTGGTAGCATCCTTGCCTAACAAACCCTTAATCCTCTACATGGCAATAATGGAAGGGTCTCTGGGAGCACTTCTTACCTAGAATAATGGAGAGGACAAAGAAAATACAGTATACTATCTAAGTAGAATGCTAGTAGGGACAAAAAGCAACTAGTCTCCCATCAAAAAGTATTATCTAGCACTTATATTTATAGTCAAGAAGCTCATACATTATTTACTTTTTCATGAAGTCATTTTAATATAAAAGGTTGATCCTATAAAGTACTTGATGACTAGACCTATACTTATTAGAATGCTAGCAAAGTGGGCTTTAATTCTCATGGAATACAATATCAAATTCACTCGTCAAAAGGCAGTTAAGGGATAATCCCTCACCAATGTTCCTGTAGCTCACCCAGTAATAGATGATTCTCTATTGAGTTGTGAACTCTCGGACAAAGAAATTCTTTTGGTCAAAGAAGGGGAATCCTATTAGAAGTTATATTTTGATAGGGCATCATCCATTAGATTAGGAATTAGACCAAAGCTTTAGCAAATCAAAGCAAGTATTGGGTTTATTTGTGTCACTTTGAATGGGGTTATTTTACAATATTCTTATTTCCTCTCAAAACCATGCATAAATAATGCAGCTAAATATTAAGTCCCAATTACAGAATTAGAAATGGCCCACAACATAGAAATATCACACCTATATATTTTTGGTGTCTCAAAATTGATCATCGGTTAAATCCTAGGCAAATATAAAGTTCACAAAGGGCCCGTTTGGTTTGATTCTAGTTTTAGGAATCGTGGAATCGTTGGAATTGAGTGATTCCGGGGAATTGAAGGAATTGAAGGAATTAGATAATTTCAGTGTTTGGATGAGTATTTACTGTAGGGAATTGGGAATTGACCAATTCTTAAATTCTAAATTCTGTTGTTTGGTTGACAAATAGAATTGATCAATTTCATAAGTTGTTAAATTATTGTGTTTGGTTGATGTGGGAATTGAGAATTAACATATTACACAAAATATTAATTTATATATAAATTAATATAGAAATATAATAAACTTAATTTAAAATTTTGTAATTATAGAAATATATGTTAACTAATTATTATTATTTAATATAATATTATAATTTTCATGTAAAATAATTTTTTTAAAAAATAGTTTCTTTTTATCATATTTTATTTGTAAATAATTAGAAAAGTATAATAATGTTATTATTAAATATATAAAAATAATAATAAATAATAAATATTTTAGAAACGTCAAAAAAGGTAGACTATGTAAGTAACTTATTATTAATTATAGATTTATTTAATATAATTTTATGATTATCTTGTCAAATAATTTTTAATAATAGTACATCCACAATACAATTCACGTAAATACTTTAAAAGCGAAATAGTTTGATATAAGAAAAAAAGGATAAACACAAAAATATGTTCACGAACACAATTAAATCCTAATGATGATTATAAACCTCTCACATTTCTGCAGCTATGTTATCCCTCAAAAAAATCCACTGGAGATTCTCCTCATGTTGCTCCCTTATTGTTTGACTAATATAGAATGACTCATTTTCTACTCCAACCTCGTTCTCATCATCTACATCCACATACATATTCAGTATTTCGTCATTTAGATCAGTAGTCATGACATAATTGTGGAGAACACAACAAGCAAGAATTATATCAATTTGAGTTTTGAATGGAAAGAAAGGACCAGCCTCCAATATATGAAAACGTTCCTTCAAAATCTCTTGGAAGGTACAACACGGTTGTCCTCCCAAGACGCCATTAGCTCAGAACAAGTTCTGCTCGTGAGGTTTAGTAGGCTTTTTGGATTGGGAGTCTGGGACTAGCATCATGAAGGAACAGCGAGGAAGTTCTGTTTCTCCTTTCAACATACTCTGAAACCATGTGCTACACTCTAGATTTCAATTACGTTTCCTTTTTCCTTCATAGCTTAGCATGATCAATCACAAAAATTGCTTGTTTGTGGCAGTTCCTTTTGTTTATGCAGATGAACGGAGCTGGTCACAGTCTTCTTGCATTAATAAATCTTTTTCGGAAACACATCCTTCTCAGTTTCATATTTTTGCCATCTTAGGCATTTGCATAGCGTGTAGCACATATACGCATATTATTTTCACAAGGATATATTTACAAGTATACAAGACATAATGGTCATTTTGCATGTGTAGCTTTCAGTTGACCAAAGTACGCAATTGAATTGAACATTACAAAATCAAATATGTTGTTCCTTTCACAAGAGTATATTTGGATGCAGCTTTGTTGCCCTCTTACTGTGGCCAGATAAAAGTACCGACAGGCTGGCAGCTTCTCATTGCAAAGCAAGGGGCCAAACCAAAAATTTCTCGAAACCAAAATTTTCAGAGAATTCTGAGCTACATAATAAGCCCATATAACTGAAGCCAAGTGATAAATATGTTGCCGTGCATTATGCAGTACCAATTCATGGAAGAAGAGCACGCCTTTTTTTTCAGAAATAATAAGCCTCTGAACAAAAAATTTGTCAAAATCAAAGAATGGAATTAGAGAAGCCAAATCCTCTGAATAATTGTATACTAACCAAACCATCGTTATCTACTTTGCTTCCGCCGCATTTTCTTCGTGAACTCATTCATTAACGATGTATATGCTGCAAAATCAGAGACCATTCCTTTCTCATCCCTCAGTCTCTCATGGTCTTCAACATCCCCATTCTTGCAGTGCCCCTCCAACAGAATGTTGTAGGTCACATCATCTGGTGTCACTCCCAAATTAAGCATAGCATTCACAAGCATGTTAGCATTCTTCATTTGGCCAAGCTTGCAAAGCCCATTCATAAGCACATTGTAAGTGACAACACCAGGCCTGAGCCCCTTGCTCTGCATCTCCCTGAGCAATTCAAACCCTATCTTAACCTGGCCTTTCTTGCAGAAGGCATCAATCACCATGGTGTATGTAACATCATCAGGGACGATGCCAGCCTTCACCATCTCGTGCAGTGTCCTCTTTGCATCGTCCATTGAACCTTCTCTACTCAAACCTGAAATAAGTGCTGTGTAGGCCACATCATCCAACTCGATTCCTTCAACCATCATCTTCTTTTTAATTTGGAGAGCAGCCTCCAAGTCTCCCTCCTTGCAGGAACCATCTATGAGAGTCGTGTAACTGACCTTATCTGGCTTCAACCCTTTCCCCCTCATCTCCTCCACAACCTTCTTCACCTCCCTCAACTCGCCAACTTTGCAAAGCCCATTCACAAGCACATTAAACGTTATCGAATCCGGTTCAATACCTCTCTCCAACATGTCTTCAAAAACCCTCATGGCATCCCCTACCATCCCCGTCTTACAATGCCCAGGAGCTGGAGCAGCTCAGGAGCTGGAATCGAAGGAGGGAGGACGACAACGACTGTATTGGAGCAGCTCAGGAGCTCAAATCGAAGGAGAACAATGAGCTCTGTGCTGGAGCAACTTAGGAGCTCGAATCGAAGGAGGGAGGACGACAGTGACTGCCCTGGAGCAGCTTAGGAGCTGGAATCGAAGGAGGACGACGAGCTCGGCTGGAATCCTAGGAAAGCTGGAAAAGCTGTAGGGAAATGATGGGGAAAACACAGAAAAGGGGGAATTCGGCGGTGGGACCCACCGCCGAATTCCTCCGGAAAACATATTTTCCTCTCCTTTCGCTAGGGAAAAAAAATCGGAATCAGGAGCAGCTGGAATCGTGGGATTCCCTCGATTCCGGTTTGTGGGAATCGAACCAAACACGAGAATAAAGAAAATTGGCTCTCAATTCTCTCCATTCCCCCGATTCCGGGTTCAGCGAAACGAACCAAACAGCCCCAAAGATGAACTTCTAAAATATCATAAAGAGGCTTAAGAACTCATGGGACAAATCTCACATATCTAAATAACTAAGGTTCGCTAATCCATCAACACAAAAACTAATTCCTTAGCCAAACTAGCCAAAGCACTGACTATCTCTAACTAAGGTGAAATTTGAATTGCAGTCCATAGTAGACAAGTGATAAATTTGGATTCAACATCAAACATGAGAAGACTGAATCTAAATTGGAGAATACCATTCTCCAACTATTTCAAAAGTGGAAAACTCTCAGAAGATAAATCTGTATAAATATAACTTAGAAAAAGGTTGCATTATTCATGTTCCTTAATGATACCCTTTACAAGAGATCCTTCAATTAATTACTTCTGCATTGTTTCTTAGACAAAGAAGTCGAAGAGGTCATGTATGAGATACATTATAGGGTTTATGGGGTTCATTAATCTAACCCAAAAATGATGATGAACATCAAGCATATGGGTTACTATTGGCCTAGGATGGTGAGAGATTACATCAAGTGTGCAAGAAAATATCACCTATGCCAAATTCATGATGACTTTATCTATCAACACTCAAATTCTCTACATCCAACAGTATCCTCATGGTCATTTGGGATATGGGTATGGATATCATTGACCTAATTTAGCCATCTTCTTCCAAAGATTATCACTTCATACTAGTAGCAACAGATTATTTCTCTCAGTAGGCCAATGCAATTTCATTAAAAGAGGTAAAAGTGGATAATATTATCTACTTTTTTTGAGAAAAAATCTTGTACTAATTTGGCATTTCTTAAAGGATCATTTTTGACAATAGACCATCCTTTAAAAGCTTGAAGGTGGGACATTCGTACATCATCATAAAATAAATTGAAGGTATTCATCCATCTATAATATAAGGGTAAATGGTCTTGCTGAGGTATTCAACAAGACCCTCTTCAAGATATTAAAGAAAGTCATTACTAAAGATAAGAGAGATTGACACCAAAAACTTCTAGAAGCATTGTGGGCTTATCGCACCACATATCAAACCTCTATCCAATCAATGCCATATGCATTGGTATTTGGGATTGAAGCAGTCCTACCATTGGAGGTGCAAATTTCCTCTCTGAGGATTGTCTTGTAAGAAAAAATTACAAAAGAAGATAATATTCATCTTTGCCTTGACAAGCTAGACTCCTTGTATGAAAGAAGGATGCAACTCAACAAAATCTAGAAATGCATCAAGTGCAAATATCCAAGGCCTACAACAAGATGGCCTAGCTCAGATCTTTTTAGAAATGGAAGATAGTTTTAACTTTGAAAAGACCTATAATCCCAAATCAAAATAAGAAAAGAAAATTTAAGCCTAATTGGGAAGACCCTTATATCATTGAAAGGGTATTTGAAGGGAGATTTTATTAATTAATTGATGATAAAGAGAAAAAGCCTATGCCACTTATCAACACTTGATTCCTTAAATGGTACTATGTCTAAGCCTTTATGGGTAATAATAAAAACCAATAGTGTCTATGTTTTGTTGATGATGGAATGCCCAATTTTCTCTAAAGGGAATGTCCGATCAAATATGCATTACATGTTTCTTAAGGAAAAACATGGACATAAAACCCCACCCAACTTGAGTCCATGCCTACATAAAAGGCCACTCCTGGTGGCAATTGAATCAAATCCACTTCTTATGGCAAACTAAGTTCACTCCTTATGGCAATTCAATCAAGTCCACTCCTCGTGGTAATTCAATCAAGTCCATTACTTGTGGCAACTCGAAGTCCACTCCTTATAGCAACTCAAGCTTACCCTTATGTTGCAAATTAAGTCCCTTATCATATAATAAATCAAGTTCACGAGCAAGTGGAAAAATTAAAACTTGTTTTGTGGGATTGGGATTTGAAAGAAAAAGAAATAAGAAGTTGTAAAACAAAATCTGATAAGAATCAAAGAAATTTCATAAAGCAATGATAATATTCCTAGATAAAAGAGGATCAAAACAAATAGAGGCTTTAGATAAAGAGCATAAGAATAATTCTGAGATACATGAATCCTAATAATACCCCTAATGATTGTACCAACTCAGCGGTCACTTGCTCATGCTTCTCATTATCACCTAAAAAGGACAAGTGATACATTAGGAGATAGAAAACTTTCAAGGTAAGAAGGAGATGGTGGACCATTACTCGATGCTAGTGATGGTGGACTGATACCCATAGATGCAAACATCCTTCAACTGAAGCATGATCTAGGAACCACATCTATAACAAGGGTAAAATTAGTATATACACAACGTAAAGTTTGGCAAAGTTTAGATGTCCTTTACCATTAGAGTCTAAATTATCATTGGGGAGCCTCCAAAATCCTTGTCTACCTAAGAAAACAAGAGATTTTTAGCCAAAAAGGGGAAAGAAAAGAAATGAAAATGACCAATACTCACATCTAATGAATGGTCATCTGATGCAAGCGATGGAGAGGCTAGTTGGACCACTATATTCAAGTTCATATTAGAAGAATGGCATATTAATGTCGGTGAAGAAGGGTTCACCCCTGGCCTTGAATTCATGTCAGTAATAGGCAATGAGAAGATTGTGTCTTGAGATGATGTATGTGAACCCGCCTCCATGCTCCCACCTACAAATGGACTTGCATATGTCATCAAGCACCTCGGGGCGTCAGACGTCTAGATTAAGGTGCCTCTAACCTCAAGCTCTATTTGGGACCAACATTACCTCAAAAATGGTCATTGTTAACTCTATAGGGAGGAATTGGTCTCTCTCCAGTGGATTTGAGATGAGCAAATTTACGAACTAGAACCTTTTGCATCTCATGAGTCCTCTACTGCTTCAACCCTCTGCTACTTGTCATCTTTTCTTTACTGCACAAACCAAACTCATTTTTGAAGAGAAACTCTGGGTTAATGTGAAAATATCCTCCCATACTATTGAACCATACTATGGCATATGAATAAAGAACCTTGGTCTCCCATTTAATATCAAGAATAAGATACTCTGAATCATCTTGAATGCGAGTGAGGTGTAACTATTAACTTGCTAGGTGACCAAGACATAATGGTGGTGAAGTGGTAGGAACATTCTTAAGAAAGCATTGGTTATACCCAAATTGTTGGCAAAATTGATGAGGATTATAAAGCTTTGCAGCCAAATGCACCCTTGAACAAAGTGGAAGTACCCCATGCTGTAAAGAAATGATGTACTCATAAGCCTGATGATAATGGAAGATGAGCCACATCTGCCACGATATTAGAATCAATGAGGGTGTAAGGAAAATCTCGCCACTTGTAGTTCTAGGCATCTTGCATGTTCATCTTGGCTTCTTTGGTTACGTAAGAAGAAGCTATTGTATTTATGATTTGGATCATTTGAGGAATATAAACTGAACATGAATGACATAGCACCTTGACTATATCACTAGGCTCTAGCTTGGTGTACATCCTCCTAAAATGGGAATAAATCCAAGCATAAAAGAAATAAATGAGAAGCCAAGTGGAAGAATCATTGGTCCTGTAGGGTTGTCAATTATTGCCCTAAGATCAGCATATATCAAGCCCAACACTATAGGAGCTAGAGCGACCATTTGTTCATGCACCATCTTGCAGGCCATTGTGAATGTCTCAGGATGAATGTAATGACCACTGTGCGACATGGCGAAGTGGCAAAGCCACAAGCTGATGAAGATAGCAAAACAAGTTTTTGGGTTGAATTCCAAAAGGAGGTTTCTCATGTCATGCATGATTTGGTCAAATCTAGTTGGCCCACTCGTCAGGTTTCTCTTATAAAAGAGTTTAATCCAAAAGTTGCAATACAATCATTTCTGGTTATTTGAAAAGTGTGCTATCATCCAGTCATAAATCTTAATAAGATCACACAAAGTGTAACTAAATCAAGACGAATATGATAGTCAATGGGGATGTACTCATCATAAAAGCTCACAAGGATAGAAATTCCAACTAGTTATCTTATATCCCAAAGAGAGATATTGGCCTTACCGTATGGAGTGTAGGAAGTATATGTAGTGGGATACCACATCTCAATCATACTGTACAAAACTTTTGGGTTTTTTGCATATTGTCCCTTGTATGCTATGACTCCTAAGATAATGAGACCAGCAAGTTGAGCTGAAAATTGAGATACCATGCCATCAACCCACTTTGAGTAATTTGGAAAAGTTGGCATTGCTCTAGCCAGCAAGAAGAATTATCCCCAAGCAAGAGAATGGCCATTCAAGATATGAAATTCCAGAGTTTTTGAAGATTCTCATAGCCTAAAGCATCCGACAGGCCCAACATGAAAGACTTGCCCACTCCATCTGCACGTGGCATCCTTCTTTGGAAAAGCATGCAAAAGGGTGATAGTTGTCAAACTGCACTCATTTTGATGCTCCTAAGGTCAATATGCAATTATTGCTTTGACATTAGTTCCCAAGATGGAAAATAAGCATTGTAAAGCCAAGTTGTCTTCTTTCCTATTTTGAATTTTCTCAAGCACAAAAAGTTCCATGATGCCATCAAAGGAAAAGAAAATTAAATAAGTGAAAGAAGAGAGAGGAAGCAAATACAAAATGATGAAAAAAGAAGAAAACGATCTCACCTATTGAACACTTGTGGAAGCACTGATGAGAAATAAAATGGTCACTTTCTTTTTGCATCCACTCCTTTCCCTAGAAAGCTCATAAAGTGGATACAAAAGGGACATTATATTAAATAGACTTTGTAGTTCTACTCTGACTTTGAGTTTGACTCATGATAAACTAAATTTAGACATGAAAGTTTAAGTTGGATTGGGCCCAAGTTTCAATCAAAGATAAAAATAAGATTTGAACTAAATCAGAATTCTCAATTTGCAAATGGGACCATGAATTGTGATGTTTTACACATAAATCTTAAAACATGAGAATTTAGAAATTAGTCCCTACGGTTCTAAGCTCCACAAAGAAATTTTCACTCTAATTTTTACAAAAAAATCTTGATTCAAGGGAACTTACGGTTGGGTCCCTAGACCAAGTACATTTTATGAATAAGTAACTATCTAGAATATTCTCACAAAAAAGACCTTTAAAGTTCAAAATTTCATAAATAGAAATTTTTTGTAAAAAAGTCACTGAAACTTATGCAATTACATTTTTGGTCCAAATTTTTCTGAAAAAAATTTGTAACCCTATAAAAATTCATCATTAGAAAATAAATCCCAATTCAAAGAAAATAAAATAATAGAAATTCAATTCAATTAAAAATTTAACTTTGAAGCTTCTTGAGCCTATAAAATTGAGTACAAGAAAAAAGAAAATAGAGGCAAGAGATCAACAAATCATCGTGGGAGAATGAGAAGAGGATCATCGAGGATATTGGGAAGTGGAGATCATTGGGAATACAATAGAAAATCAAAAAATGAATCAATCGGATGAGAATTCGGGCTCTTATCTTTTGTTCTTCGGTGATTCCTTCTATGTCTCTCTATTGTTCTTTGCTGTGAGATCCTCTCATTGCTTGACCATTGCCCGTATCCTGCCTCTGCTGCCCTACTCTTATGCCGTGCTGCTTGCCAACTTCACCCCTGTGACGTCTTGCACCGGCCTGCGTAGGGCCATGCGACCACCATGACAACCCACCTAGCACTGCAGACCAGAGCTCCGCCATGGCACCTCGACCTATGCCCAGACGATCTCTGATGCCCAGTGACATCTCATCTCCTGTTCTCTTGATTCAGCCATGGGATCCTCCACCTCGCGGCCTCAGTCCTGCACACGCTCGCAGCCATTTCTGGCCACCCAATGGCCTGCTTGGCCTCCCCGCACGGTCCAACTCGGCTGCCTCCCATTGCACATGGTCACCCGAAGCCCGGTGCCACATCCTGCCTTGTCGTGGCCCTGAACAGAGCCTCTTCCCCTTTGCTCCAGCTTACCACCATCTCCCGGTGACCATCCTCACTGCGGTGTGCCTCTTGGCTCTACACCGGCCTAGTTTTGCTCAAGCACATATGCCCGGCTCTGTGCCGCCTAGCCATGTCCCAACATGTGACAGCCCATCCTTCGGCCCTCCACCGTATCGACCCGACCCCTGTGCCTCCACGCAGAAGCCCTAACTCCGCCTGTGCTGGAAACCTTCCTAGCTGGCACGTTTTCCCTGTTTGTGAGCTCTGGCTGCCCCCGAGCTCCTTGCTACCACTTGGAGCCCCCATGTACGCCTGCTCTGAGTGACCTCTGCAGTGCCCGCAAATGGCCGGATCTGACCAGACCTGTTGGATCCAGCCTGGAAGAGCACCATGCCACCTAGCCTGTTAGAATTCGGGAAGAAAAAAAGAAGCAAGGCTAGGATTGCAGGAAAAGAAGACGGAGAAAAAAAAAAAAGTTGTTTGCAAAAATCAAAACTCGGCCTTAATTTTTATTTTGTGTGCATTGTGATCAAGCTAATTCTTGGACTCGTATCCATAGGTTAATTTTTGGGTAAGTTAAATTAGAAGTCAATCTTCGAATTTATCACATTCATAAACAAGTCTTTAGGCGTGTCAAACTATACGCCAACTTTGGATTTGTAGTCATAAACTAGTCTTTAAGTTCACATCTATAGACTAACATTCAGGTCCATCGTAATCATATACTAGCCTTCATGCATGTCAAAGTATAGGTTAGTTCTCAGACTTACACCCATAAGCTAATCTATAGACTCGTCGAATCAAACCAACTATCGAGTTAGCACTCATAGGATAGCCTTTTGGCTCGTCAAACTAAAGGTCAGTCTTTGAACATGCTGTAATCATAGACTAGCATTTGAGTATGTCGAACTATAGGTCAGTCTGTAGGCTTGCACCCATAAATTAGTATTCAGGCTAGCTAAATTAGGTCGGCTTTCGGATCCGCCAAATTATAGGCCAGATTTTGGGCGAGCAATAACCATAGGCCAGCCATTGGGCCTGCAGCATCCATAAGTCAGCCTTTAGCCATACTAAATCAAGCCAACTCTCAAACTCATACTAATAGGCTAGTCTTTGGGTTTGCTCAATAGGCTAATGTTCATGCTTATCGCATTCATTGGCTATCCTTCGGGCATCTAGAATTATAGACCAATTTTTGGATTCGCACTAATAGACTAGCCTTTGGGCATATTGAATCAAGCTAGTCTTTAAGTATGCCAAATTAAGCTAGCTTATAGGTTCACACCTATAGGCCGGCCTTCGGGCTCGTTGGATCAAGCCAGCTTTCAGATCCATCAAATTAAGTCCGCGCTCGTGCTCGTAACCATAGGCCAACCTTTAGGCCTAATAAATCAAGCCAATTTTCGGGTCTACCAAATTACAGACTAGCATTTGGGTCCGTTGCAACCATAGGGCAACCTTATGGCATACTAAACTATAGGTTAGCCTTCGAGCTTGCATCTAAGGGCCAACCTTCAGGCATACCAAACTAAATGATAGCCTTCAAGCCTATCGTACCCACAGGCCATCTTTCAAGCAAGCTGCATCCATAGCTCAGACTTCGAGCCTATCAAATCAAGCTAACCCGCGAACTTGCATCGATGGGCTAGACTTTGGGCTTGCCGAATTATAAGCCAGCCTTCGGGTTCACTATATTCACAGGCCAGCCTTTGGGCACACAGAACTATAGGCTAGCTTAGGGGCTAGTACCCATAGGTTAGCTATTGAGAGTGCAAATCAGGTTAGCCTTTGGGCCCACCGAATCAAGCCAACCTTTGGCCTCACACCCATAGGATAGCCTTTAGGCCATTTGAATTAAGCTAGTCCTTATGCTCACATCCATGTGCTAACATTCGAGCTTTCATGTTCGCCGAATCAAGCCAGCTCTCAAACTTGCAACCATAGGTCATCCTTCAAAGCAGCCAAATCAAACCAACCTTTAGGCTTATTGAACTAATTTTCAAGCTCATTGTAACTATAGGCTAGCCTTCGGACTTGATGAATTTATTGACCAATCTTTGGGTCTGCTAAATCAAGCCAATTCTTAGGCTCACACCCATAGGTCAACCTTTAGGCTTGTTGAACTATGGCAAGGCTTCGGGCATGCACCCATAGGTGAGCATAGGGCTTGCACTCATAGGTCAAGCTTTTGACCTATCAAATCAGACTACCCTTCAAGTCCGCCAAACTATTGGCTAGCCTTTGAACCCATAATAACCATCGGCCAACTTTTGGGTCCACCACAACTATATGCAAGCCTTCGAACTTGTTGCATCCATAGGGTAGCCTTCAGGCTAGCTAAATCAAACGAGCCCTTGGGATTGCAACTATAGGGTAGCTTTTAGTCCCACTAAATAGGCTCACCTTTAGGCCTATCGAACCATAGACCAATTTTTTGGCATGCCAAACTATAGGCCTGCTTTCAGATTAACACTCATAGGCTAGCTTTTGGCCTCGTTAAATTAAACCAGTACTCGAGCTTATACACAGAGGCCAATCTTAGAGCCCACCAAAATCAAGTGAACCCTCGAGCTCACATTCATAGGCAAGCCTTTGGGCCTACCAAATCAAGTCATTTTTCAGGCCTACCAAATCAAGCCAATCCTTGGGCTTGCAATCATAGGCTAGCCTTCAAGAGCACCGAACTATAGGCCAACCTTTGAACCCACCATATCTATTAGCTAGCCTTTAGGCCTACTCAATCAAGCCCACGGGCTCTCAAATCAAAATTGATTAACATTAAGAAACTCAATTATATTAAATTAGGTAGAAGAAATGAATAAAACCAGAATTGGCTCAAATAGGCCCCCAAATGAAGTTAAATTATTTAAATAGATAGGCTAACTCAAATTGAATTGGACTCAAAACGCAAATAGAGTTAATTTAAACTAAATCAACTCAGACACAATTCTAATTAGGTTCAGATTAGGTTAACTCCAAATCAAGTCAAGTTTAAATCAAATCCAAGCTTGTATCAAACCCTAATTGAATCAAATCAAGTCTAAAATGAAAGCTAAGTGGGTCAAATTGAACCCAAAGTCAAATCAGACTCTGGCCGAGATTGAATGTAAACCAAGTTAAATTTAAATCAACTTGAACTTAAACCGAAGTCCATTAAGATGTAAATCTGAACACGATAAGGGTCCAACACAAGGTCAATCTTAACCCTAATTGAATAAAACCAAACTTAATTCAAAATTAAGTTTAAAACTGAATCAAATCAAACTCGAGTCAAAATCAATGTTGCCCCAACTAGATTTGATGCTTTGTATTTGACAACTATTTTTCTAAAAATCAATTCCAAGCTTGGTGGATTGAATTCATCATTACAAGTTGAACATTCACTATCAATATCAACAATAATTTTGGGAATGGATTTTTCACCTGGTCCCCCTAGTCATGTTATAAATCATCAGTGTGAACCTAATCACCAAAGGTTCTGGTAAGAGAAAACTAGAACATATCATTATCTTTCAGGACAGAGTTACTGAATCATAATTCAATCAAGTTTTGAATATTGAATTAGACCAAATCAAACTCAAATCAAAATTGAGTCTTAAATATTGAACTGAATCAAATTAAACTTGATCCCAATAGAGTCAAATTAGACTCGAGTCCAAATCAAGTTTTGAATATTGAGTTGAATCCAAACCAAACTCAAGCCTGAACTAGATTGGTCCAAATGGAACTAAACAGAGTCAAACTAAGTCCTATTGGGTGTGCTAAACTTTCGATAATACTCCAAGACTATGAATAATGGGTGATGTTACCATCTTAACCTAAGCCAGAATTAGTTCAAATAAAATTAAATTGGGTTAAATTGAGTCTCATTGGGTGTACTACAAAAGTCCTTGGCAATAATCCAAGGCTATGCCCAACTCCATAAGTAGCGGATAATGCTACTTTGAAACTCATGAAGTTATCTCTTACATTTATTGGTTATGAAAATATTTCAAAGAAGTTATCACTTATACCTTATTGACTATAAAAATACTTAAAAATTAAAGAAGTTATTATGTATGCCTCATTAGCCATAGAAATACTTTAAAATCAAAGAAGTTATCGCTTACTCCACATTGGCTATGGAAACATTTCAAAGAAGTTATCGCTTACACCTTATCAGCTATAAAAATACTTGAAAATCAAAGAAGTTATAATCTACACCTTATTGCCCATGGAAATACTAGAAAATTTTAAAAGTTATCACCTATGCTTCATTGGCTATAGAAATATTTCAAATTCAATAAAGTAATCACCTATGCCTCATTGCTTATGGAAACACTTCAAACTAAATAAAGTTATCACATATGCCTCATCAACTATGGAATCACTTTAAACTAAATGAAGTTATCACCAATGCTTCATTGGCTATGGAAAGACTTCAAACTCACAATGTTATTGCTTATGCCTCATTGGTTATGGAAATACTTCAAATCAATGAAGTTATTATCTATGTCTCAATGCCTATGGAAATACTTCAAACTCATGAAGTTATCGCTTATGCCTCGTTCACTAGAGAAACACTTCAAAATTAAATGAACTTATCACCAATACCTTATTAGCTTAGTTAAACACTTCAAATCAAATGAAGTTATCATCAATGCCTTATTGGCTAATGGAAGCATTTCAAATCAAATGAAGTTATACCAATGTCTTATTGGCTAATGAAAATATTTTAAATCAAATGAAGTTATTGTCAACACTCAAAGTTATTGGAAACACTTCAAACTTCTCTCATTTCCTTCTATTTTCCACCAGACTACTCGATCAACATCTACTGAGGATAAAGACAAGACGAATATGAGTCAAAAACCAAATGGTCTAGCGCATGGGAGTGGGGTGATAACACACATTAGAGTTTCTTTTCCACTCTTTCCCTTTTTTTCATTTCTTTTACCTTTTTCTTTCCCCATGATGAAATTCATTATAAAGTGAGAGTGTACCCTTACTTAAGTCGTGTACCATTTCTCAAAATCAATCAAATATTGCTTTCTTATTTTCTTTTTTATGTCTCTATTTTGTTAGGTAGATTTCATACTTTAGAAAGCTCCTGAAAATTGTCAGGATAATTAACAAAAGGAGCTTATACATATTGGAAGTTAATATTTTGATAGCACACTTTATATTAAACAACTTCGATTTGTGATTAGAGGTCGCTCTTCGGAGTCTCTGCTTTCTTGGACAACAAAAATCGATCCTACAATTCTCCTCCACTAATATAAACAATCATAAAGTTTTAGATCAATAGGTCTCCATTAAGCTTGTAATGTGATGCCTAGGTATTACAATGGAAGGATAAGGATTTACAATGCAAGAGAGCATAGAAGGCTATGCACATATAAACTTTACTACCACTTTTTTGGTATTGCAACCCCCAAACATATTTCTTTTGATCTTCCTGGGCTGCAATAAAACTTATAGCACATATGTTTGGGCTTATAATGTATTTTGAAGCCTCATTTCATTCTTTCTTTCACAACATCTTCTTTCAATATCATCACCCCTTTTTTATTTATAAACATCATTGTACAAAATTAAGCTCTCTTGAGGAGAAAATCATGATTTCTTAGGTTGCTAAGGGTGAGTATAATGAGTGTTAAAGAAAAGAAGTTGAATGTGGATAATCGTATGCTTTGCATATGCCATTCTTTAGAAAAGGTTCAAAGGAATAACTAAGATTGAAATATATCGAGGTTGGCTTTAAAAGGCTCAATCAATCTAGAGAGACTAAATCATCTCTAAAGCAATATATTGTCTAGGATTTTGCCTTAAAGGCTAATCAAGCAACTTCTAGATTATCACGAAATGATCATAATTTTTCATAAAACTCACATAATCAATTATTAAGTTACACACAATTCACAAGATCATGTCATAATGTGCTTAAGAATTTCATATTTCATGATATCGGTAGAGTTAGGATAAGAATTTGTCAATCATCAAGATTAGCATTTATCTTTCTTTCTAAATCAGATTCGGTTTCGATTAAGAACTCATCATAGTCTTTTAGCTATCAAGAAAAATTTAGCAATCTCAACTTAAGCTAAAGCATTTAAAAGAAAAAATTTGTGGGATATCACACTCTTAGGTTCTCTAGCAATAAATAACCTATAACTAAAAATTTGAATCATGAATCATAATTTCCCACCAAACCTAAATGTAACATGGTCCTCAATGTGTAAAACTAAGACCACACAAAAAATGAAAGCATTACTGCCCCCATAATGCAGACCCCCCTTAAATTGCAGAAAATTAGTTTGCTATGTTTTTAGGTAGATGAGAAAATGAATTTCTCCATACTAAAAGTCCTAAAATTTTAAAAATAAAAAAAAAACCTGAAAACATCCAAAAAACAATAGATATTGAAAAAAAGAAAAGAAAAGAAAGAAGATTTGTAATGGGTTGCCTCCCATTAGGCATGCTTTTTATAGCCATTAGCTTGGCTATGTTTCCATCTTCATAAATCTTGAAAGTGAATGGTGGATTTGGAGAAAGAATTATGTCTACTAGCAATATAAGGCTTCAATCTTTGTCTATTGAGTGTGAAAGTCACCTTAGTCTCATGAGATACTTCAATTGCACCATAAGGGAAAAGTTTAGTTACTATATATGGACCATTGCATCTTGAACTTAGCCTATTGGGAAAAACTCTCAATCTAGAATTATAAAGAAGAATGTTATCTCCATCAGTAAACTTCTTCTTTTTAGTGTATGCATTATGTCAGGTCTTGGTTCTTGCTTTATAAATCCTAGAATTCTCATAAGATTGGGGTTGCCATTCTTCAAGCTCATTCAATTGCATTTTTCTTTATTCACCTGTAGCTTGAAAATCAAAGTTAAATAATTTCAAGCCTAATATGTTTTTGCTCTAATTCAATAGGAACATGATAAATCGTTCCAAGCACCAACTTTAAAGGAGACATTCTAATAATTGATTTGAAAACTATCCTATAAGCCCAAAGTGGATCATCCAATTTTTATTGACTGATCCTTCATGGATAAGCTCATAGTCTTTTTCAAAATACTTTTCAATTCCTATTTGAAATTTTGACTTGTCCACTAGTTTAGATATGATAGGAGTAGTAGTCTTCTGAGCAACACCATATTTAAGTAATAAATTATTAAATTGTCTATTGTAAAAGTGTTTACCTTCATCACTAATGATAGCCCTTGGTGTACCAACTCTAGTAAAAACATATTCTTTCTTGAGAATTTAATTACAACCTCAATATCATTAGTGGGACATGTAATTGCTTCCACCTATTTACTCACATAATCAACAGCAATAGGTGCATACTCATTAGTGAAAGATTTTGGAAAAAAGCCCATAAAATTAAGGGCAAACATAAAAAATATCACAAATAAGAAAATTATTTAAGGCCATCTCATTTTTTTCTGGAGATATTACATGTCCATTGGCATCTATCTCAAGCACTTATATAAGCATAAACATCCTTTCATAAGGTAGGCCAATAAAATCTACATTATAAAACCTTTGTTGCCATTTTGGAAGGTCCATGGTGTCCACCCACTTCTTTGTCATGGAAAAAACTAAGTATACTATGCACCTCTTGTTTTGTTATACATCTTCTCACCATGCCATCACCACAAATCTTGCATAGGCATAGTTCCTCCCAAAGATAGTGCCTCACATCAGATAAAATTTTTCCTTTTAATGAAAAGAAATGTTAAGAGGTAACTTATTATCTATAAGAAAATTAGCAAAATCAACATCCCATGGTTCATCATTATTATATACAAAGCATAATATCTCATCAATAAATTCATCATGCAAAGGGTGATCATCTATTCTCTCCATATACTCCCCATCCAATGTAGACAAGTCAGCTACCATATTTTCAATGCCTTTTTTGTCCTTGATTTCCAAGTCAAATCCTTACAACAATATAATCCATCTTAAATACCTAGCTTTTGCATGTTTTTTATTCAATGCAAAATGGTTAATATATATAATCACTTTACACAAGATCAAATAGGGTCTAATTTTTCTATAGCAAATATTACAATGAGTAATTCCTTTTCTATTGTTGTTTATTTTTCTTTTGCATCATTCATGGTTCTACTCGCATATTAAGTGGTATAAAATTTATTACTACTCCAAGAAGTACCTAGATTATAAGTGTTGGAGTAGGGATTGAAATTGGACCTATTGCCACTATAAAAAAATAAAATTAGCTTGTTCAGAAGAAAAGGAAAAAGGATTTCCTACATGAAAATCTACACTAGCATGTCTCCCTTGCCTACAAAGCTCACAAGAAAGAAAAGGAACATAAGAAGCACTAATAGCTGATACTGCAAAAAATTTCAATTTCTTAGTTAATGTAGCAAGTTGAGCCAATAAAGTAGTAATAGAATCAACATTACAAATTCCAACTCCCTTTTATTTGTTCTCTCATTATCCCATTGATAACTATTGGCCACCATCTCATCCAAAAGTTCCTATGCTTTTTTGAGAGTTTTCCTCATAAGGGTACTATTGCAACTACACCTAACATTGGATGATTAGATTTATTAATGCCACTGTAAAAAATTTGCACATGCAACCAAATAGGTAGACCATATGGGGACACTTTCTAGGTAGTTCATTTAATCTCTCCCATGACTCATATGAGGATTCATTATCAAATTATAAAAATGATGTTATGTCATTCCTTAATTTAGTCATTTTAATAGGTAAAAAATACTTAGATAAAAGTTTTTGTGCCAAATCATCCCATGTGGTAACAGAACCTACAGGAAGAGAATTAAGCCCTTTTTCTGCTTTATCATTTCAGGAGAAGGGAAATAACCTAAGTCTAATGGCATTATCACTAACTCTATTATTATTAGAAGCAACACATATTTCAAGAAAATTAGCAATATAATAGTTAGGGTCATCATTAGGGTCAAAAAATAGTATAGACATATGGATCATGTAAATACTTGTAGGCTTGCCCTCAAAATTGTTTGTTTGCACATTAGACCTCCTAATGCTTGATGTAGTACCATCCAAAATAGGTGTAGCATATGTGCTCAATGTCCTTGGATTATTTTGTACTCCTTGGTTTTGAGCCATTAATTCCATTTCTCCTCCTTTAGCATTTTTAAAATTCTTTCGATTTCTTGATCAAGGGGTATAAATTCACTACCACTAGTGTGTGTCATATACTAGGAACCTATAAAATAGACAAAATTTAATCCTAAAATAAAATAAATAGATATTTAATTTATAGCTAATTTGGGTAGTTTTGATATGCAATGAAATAGTCCCCGATGTGTAATTTATGCATAATTCATTCAGGCAAGTGTATCTTAGTCAAATATGCATATAATGATGAGATGAATATTGATCCCACAAATGTTAGACCATCCTACCAAATCAATTTTAAACTAACCTAAGTTGAACTCACAAATCAATTGAATGAATGAAAACTAAAAGAATTAATTCAAATTTGAAATTTAATAAAAACTAGATCAATGAATTGATGCAGCTAGGGTTTAGATTTTATTAAATCAAGGTTATATCATCAACTATTCATCCAACTCAAGAATAAAAATACCTTGAGGCATATTAAAGTTATTTGCATGTGATGATGGTTTTCTCTAAATTAATAACAAGCTTTCTAAAAGCATATCAATCCTTTATTAATCTAATTCTACTATTAAATTTCTAAGTGATAGTCAAAATGAAAAATAGGAATTAAATTCTTTGAAGACTACTAATATTAGAAGTGGATTAACTCACTAAGCTTTCTAGATTCCCACACATGAGCTAACCATCCTTGATGTCATTGTCTAACATGTGATTTTTATGTTATAGGGATCTAATTCATAACAATCTTTTAGTCAATCATGCATGAATCATTGAATCATTATAATATTAGCCAATTCTTTTAAAGCATTAAGTACAGAAATAAAAATTCCTCATGCAAATAATAATAGGATCTTGAATTGAATTAAACAAATAATTATATAATTCCAAGATCAAAATCCATCTAAACCCTAGCTAAGAGAATTTTGGTAGACAGATAAATTCATCATACATAAGAATCTTAAGGAAGAAATCAAGCAAAAATACATCAAATAATAAGTATAAAAACAAAGAGAACTTAGTCTTCAAAGATAGAAAGCACAAGCAATAACTAAGCCTTCTTCTCTTCGAGATTTGGTTTTCCTTGAAAGGCTGCAGTTTTCTCCCATCTAAAAACATGATGTCCTCTAGTCCTTTTTATAACATAGCCACCCTCTTATTTCCTCTCAATGATGACTTATTCTCATCCACGATCTCTAGGATTGATTGAAAAACAAATTCCTTTTTTCTCTGCACTGTTAGCTATTTGACCTGAAACTTGTGTCTTAATTTTCATGTGGTTGGTGGTGGAATTTGGGTTTATGAAATAGAAGAGTTGTAGTTTTGCCTCTTAGCTTTAATTATCCTTTTGAATCACCTCAACCATAGTTATAGGTAGGAAGTTAAGCCCAAAGTACTACAATGTTATTTAATAGAAAACTTTCCATGTATATCAATTCTGATTTCTAGAGTTTCTCCTCTTCATGGCCACATATGAGAATGCCATTGCTACATAAACTCCCATCTATGATTGTCTTTACTAATTAAATCAAATTCTCCCTTAAAATTTCACAATTAACCTCTAAATCACCTTACAAAATAATTAAATTAAAATCTATGCAATACCATGCAAATGCTAAAATCATAAGCATAAAAATTAATAAATTAGAAGTGTGAAAAAATATATAAATAAAAGCTTAGAAACATGCTTTGGGGATTGAGCTTGAGCTTGACTTAACCCCTCTAGGGTTTTTGTTTGACCCTTAATTGCATCTCTATGGATTTGAGTTCGATCCTTAATGGAACCTAATTGGGTTTGCATTTTGGTTTTGATCCTTATTGGACCCCAATTAGGTTCAAGATTTGACCCTTATTGGATCTTAATTGATTTTGATTTGACACCTTAATAGGTCCTTTTTTTATTTAGGTTTGACCCTTATTGTACTTTTTTTGGAGTTGGGTTTAGGTTCAATCCATTATTGGGTTTGGATTTAACCCTTATTGGATCTTATTTGAGTCCAACCATTATTGGGATTTGGGTTTAATCCCTTATTGAATCTTGAATCAGGTTTAGGTTTGACTTGTAATGGGTTTGGAATTGACCCCTATTGGATCCTAATTGAATTTGGATTTGATCCTTAATAGATACGTATTATATTCAAATTTGATTCTTATCGGATCCTAATTGTATTTTCTTGAACCCTTAGTGTCTTTGGGTTTAATCCCTTATTGGATTTGGGTTTGACTCTTATTAGATTATATTTTGATCAATTTTGACACTTATTGGATTTTTATTAAATTTAGGTTACATTCATTTATAGTTTGAATGTGAACCAACATGGTTCCTACCCAATTAGATCGTATTAGGGTTTGTCTTTGAACCAACATGGTTGGGTTCAATCTAATTAGACGAGATTAGGGTTTGGGTTTAAATTGATTTAGTTCTAGTCAGAACCTGATCCAATTTTGGGTTGATTTAAGACTTAATTTGAGTTATTTCAACCTCATTTTAGTCCATAATTAATAAGCTTAATTTTATCAATTGACTTGTTCAAGTCTTTTAGCATTCAGTTAACTTTAAATATTTGATTATTTTTTGATATTATTTGATTAAGTTGTCCTAACTTAGTTTGGTCTTTTTAGTGATGGGATCAATTAAACTGACTTGGTTGTTCAAATAATCATAGCCCAAAGGCTATATTTAATTTATTGATAATGGTTGGGACTCCAAGGATTTTCTTAAGCCGAGTGGCAATCAACACCTAAAAGGATTCCCTTAGACTGAGTGACAGTCAAGACCCAAGGATTACCATAGATTAAGTGACAGTCAAGATCTCAAAGGATTCACTTACACGATGTGGTGGTCGAAACTTTGAAGAATTCTCTTAAGTTGAGTGGCATTCGGGACACAAAGAATTTTCTTAGGCTAAGTGACAATTGAGACTTCAAAAGATTCCTTTGGATCGTGTAGTGGTCCAGACCCCAAAGAAATCTCTAATGCTAACAAATAGGGTTAACTTGATTTGCATACAAATCGAGACAACTAAGATAATTTTTATATTTTTTACAACAAAATTCCTCCTTTTCCCTTTTTTTCTCTTTTTTCCTTCCTTCTTTTTTCTCTTTTCCTTCTTTATTTATTTATTTTCTTTCTTTTCCCTCCCCTACAGCTTCAACTTTTCACATTTTTTTTGTGTATTTTTACTCCCATTCCCCTACCTTATCTTCTTGTCCTCTCTCTGAAACCACTCCTTTTCTTCCTCTCTCCTCACTTACATTTTTTCATCCATTCTTCTTTCATCTTTTCCTCTTCCATGGCCAATCCAACCTTATATCCACTTTCTTCTTAAACCCAACCAAGCTCCGTCCTCTTGTTCTCTACATGATTGGCTCTGATTGATTCTTGCTGGATATGGTTACTAATGATGATGAAGGTGACTATGCAAATGAAGATTGCATGGTGGAAGTAAGGTGATGGCCATGGGAGTAGGTTGGTCAATAGCAATATGAGGCCACATGTGTGGCACAAAGTAAGGGCATAATCAGCCCCCTATAGGGTCACCAGAGTAGTAGGGTGCGACTATAGTTCCATGGCCTAGCTGGTGCTTGCGAACTATAGGGGAGCACAGTGGAGACAACAATTTTGTGCTCCAATTGGTGGTAGCCAACTTAGGTAGGTGCAGGTGGATAGGGCATGGGCGGGTTGTAGAGGGGATTGTTTGAACAAGGTAGTGTAATTGTGAGTTGATGGGCCCTAGTAGTGTGGGGCGATAGGGTCCTAACTAGGAGTCCTAGGGGGAACCCCAGCCGGAGTCTAGCGAGTGTGAGGGAATTGCACAGAGTAGTGAGGCAGCATGAGTAGTAGGAGAGACAATATTGGTAAGCAACAGAGATGACTCTCTAGGGGATGGGGGAAGGAGAGTAGAGAAAGACAATGGCAAAGTAACAAATTAAAAGAAAGCTATGTAGAGAGTAGGTCACCTTATCTCCTTCTTCCTTGATCAACTGTTGCCTTGTTTCCTCTTATGTTCCTCTCAAATCTCCTTCAAGCTTTGTTTTTTTGCTTCATAGTTTATGAAAAATTCTCATCTTTCATTTGTAGGTATAGGGTATCTTTATAGGCACTGAGGAGATCGATTTATATTGGGCTAGTCATCATTTGAATTTCAAATTATTGTGGATGTGGACATAGGTTTGCTACAATCCTTTTATTCATTACCAATATTATTCTAGATGAAATCAATAAGATTTTTGAACTTTGTATTATGTTCCTATATCATGAAATGCGAAAGTTATTTGTAATTTTTTGTTTTAGGGATTAATTTGTAATTTTAAAAAATCATGGACCTTTTTATGAAATTGACTAATGATGAGTTATATATAAAGTCTTAAAGCCTTGAAAATCCTCCTATAAGCCCCTCAACTTCTAAGAGATGGTCTTATTATGATAAAATCGGTGATGAATAATGTAAGAAATTGAAAGGCATAATAAAGCAATGACAAGATAGAGGAGAAAAGGAAAGGAAAAGCCTAATTGGAAACACTATGTCGTCCCCTTCACCTTCCCGCTCACATTGTGCTCTTCCCCTATGTTCTAAACTCATGAAGACCCAAACTTCCTTGGCAAAACCTTGTAAAGAAAAATAGCTCGTGAAGTCCTAAATTGATAATTTTCTCAGTGAATTGGATTGATTTACGGATCTCTAAATTTCTTTTTTGATCACTTGATCGATTGATGTGTGGATGGTTTTAGGTGGTGTGAAAGAACTATTTATATAGTAGCGGTGAGAGGTAGAGGTTCTCAAATAGCTGATGTGGGACTAAAGGTTTGAGCTGATCTCTAGGTGGCTTGATAGTTGCGAATTTGGGCTCTAAATTGGTTAAGTTTGGATTTTTTTTTTCCAAAATTCAATTTAGGGCCTTCAGATACGAGAATTAGGGTTGTACTAATGGCTAGAATTTTTTGGTGAATTTTTGGAAAAGAATGAGCAAATGGAGGTAGGTGGTCTTGTGCACCTAGAATTTTGCATGCAGCCCATGTGCCAGCTTTTTGATAGGAAAAAAATTTTATTTTATTTTTTATTACCAGGTAGGCAAAACAAATGCTGAAAATTTAAGGATTGTTGGTTAGATTTCAAAGGTATTTTTAGCTTAATTTCAAACAAATTCTTTGCTCAGTTTGAATGGAATTTTTAGTTGAATTTGAAAGAGATTTTCAGTTCAACTACTAGGACTTTTGTGGGATCAACCAGGAAAATATGGGTTGGCTCAAGGGATGACTCAATGGAAGTGAATCTGCAAAAAAGGTGGGTAACTAAACCTATGCCTCCTTAATGAGGCATTGAAAGAAGTGAGTTGTGAGTCGAGGCCAAAAAAAAATGATAACAACATTTGATGATGAATTGAATGACTTTTCTAGCTAGCTCACTAACTTTAGACTAGTAAAAAGAGATTGATTTAATAAATTGGGTGCTTCAGAGTAATCCAAGGGCTCAGATGCTACTTGTGACTATCATGCACAAAGGGGAAAGATGTAAGAGTGTTAATAGTGACACACCAAAAGAATTGTGCTTTTTTGGGGTCCAAGGAACTAATAATATCCAAATGAGGGGTTAATAAGCTTAAACTCATAGAGCTAGTGAAGATAGAGTCAAGTAAAGTGTTGAGCACTAAAAGAAGTGAGGTGAGAGTCATGGCTAAAAGAAAATGATAACCACTCTGAGGATGAATTGATTGGTTTTTTTGGTTGGCTTACTAACCTAAAATGGGCAACGGGAGATTGATTTAAAAAATTGGGTGCTTCAAACTAATTTGGGGGCATGTAAATTCTCTTGTAACTATCACTCACAAAGGGGAAAGAAGTAAGAAGGTTGATGGGGATACACCAAGTGGATTGCAATTTTCTTATGGTCCAACAAGCTGCCTCTAGTCTTTTGAGGGGATTGTAAGTTTGATGTTGTAAAGCTAGTCAAGATAGAGTCAAGCAAAGAGTTGAGCTCTAGCCAATTGCATTGGAATGCCCAATGGATCAAGAGATAGCAAGATATATGCATGCTTTGCGTAGGATGCAATGCAATGTAAGCTCTAAGGATGCAAACGACTTTTTAGAAAATCATACAAGACTGTTGATTATCTGTTTAGTCAAGGAGTCCTTCTGATGAAAATGGGCTATAGACCATCTTGTTATACCCTAATGGAGGCTTCCAAAAATCATGACCCATGTTAGTGTCACTTCTTGCTGCTGTTACTAAGATTGGATGGTAGATGTCACTACATTGCTGCAATTGGTGGGACTAGATGGGAGTTGTTAGGGTCAAACTACCAAGGTCTTGTTGTTACTGATGGTGGGAGGCATCGAATTAGCACCAAGCCACTGAAGCTTCTAGGTTACTAGAGTTTGTCATTGTTGGAATCAATGAGACTAGATGGGACTATTGCTAGGCTCATACTGCATAGGTCTTGCTATTGCTGATAGTGGGAAGTGTCAAACTAGCATCAAACCACCAAAGCTTCTATGTTGCTGGAGTTTGTCATTGTTGGTGTCGAAGGGATCTGAGCAATAACTAATCTCAATGGGATGGTGAGCTCCTTGAGTTGTTGCTGCTTGAGAATTTTTTCTTTTGGGTACCAAATTATTGTCACATGACCTGTGCACTCTTATTTTGGCATGCGGCTTTTGCACTAGGTTTTGGGAGCTTGATTTATTTATTTATTTATTTAGAAGAATCCAAACCTATCTTAGAACTTAAGTAGGTTTCCTTTTTCTATTTTGATTTGGACTTTGACTTTGGCCATTCTATGGCTATTTATTCTACCATACCTTGTGATTTTTCTCTCATGGTCTCTCTTTCATTCTTGCTTCTTCTCAACCATGGATTTAAAACTATTTTCTTTCGTAGGTATTTCTTTGGTTGGTTGGTCAAATCATATTGCCAAGTGTCTAATTACCAATGAAGTAACCACATCCTTTTCTCTGTTTTTTTTCATCTACTCTTGTTTGCTAGTTCTAACTTCTTCTTCTTTGTGCAGACTATTGTGAAGATTAGTTGAGGGCTTGGTTTTAAGTGCCCTATCTAGGTCAAAGAATTCTTAGAGTATTTTCCCATATTTCAAAACTTCCGTTGCAGCTATTTAGACTTCAAGATGATGGAGAAGTTTCCTCATAAACCATTGAGTTGCGTGCTACTATTGAGAGATGAAATCCTACCACTCATTCCTTCTTTTAGTGTGGAGAGATGTTGTCAGTTTTAGACAAAGTGTGCCATCTTCTAGGGTTGAGGGAGACTCAAAATTTTACATTCCATAGTATTGGCTCTTTCTTTTGGTGTTGTGGATTTCCTTGCTACTCTTTTTGGTTGATTGGTTCATGAGGAGGAAATTCTGACCATTTATGCTAGAGTATCAGATGAGCTTCTACTACAAAAGATATGGGTGAGGAGTTGCTCTTTGACCTATGAGGAGAGACAACATCCTCATGCTATTCTTGGTGCCAAGTTTATCTTTTGTGGGTTGCTTTCTCTTCCCAATCAGGCATTTTAGTTTACCATGCTTGTTCACTTGCTGTGCCATTTCTAGCATATCTTATCAAGGGTTTGGACTCTGCTGCTCAAGGTGGGACTTTTTGTGATAGTGCTTTTTTCTCTAGCCTTTGCTCAAGTATCACTTTCTTTTTGCCTTGGACTAGGGTATGGTAGTTCATCAAAGTTGTGAGGAGTGGAGGTCTTCTTTTGATCAGTTATGTAGCAGTAAAATCAGATTTTCTCTAGCTTTAGTTTCACCTCCTCTGACTTTTAAGGGCTTTCAGAGTGAATTGGTGCTTGTAGGAAATCATAGTTTCATAGCCTACCCAATCCATAGGTATGTGACAATGATAAGGTTCTATAGTTGAGGTTCATTCTCCTTTGTCCTTTTGTGACTCATTTGGAAGCTCACCATTATGAATCTATAGAATATTATCACCAAATTCTTAAGGTAGATTCCATGTGGTCTGTGGGTACCAAGGAGTCTTTCCTTCCAGAACTTGGTTCTCCAAAGGTGGAGGGCTATGCCAAATGGTTTTAGATGCTTTGTCCTCCTTCATTGTCTATGTCGATGTACAAAGTGATGATTAAGTTGACTGGCTGGGGTCATAATCATTTGGAGCACATTTGTGAGGATTTCTACTCTTTTTCAAAGCATCGGAGTTGTGGTCATTAGATTCTTTTTGTTGCATTACCAGTATGCTACTTCTAATAAGCAATCACCTTGCAACTTCAATTGAAAAGAGCTTTATCTTAGTTCTTTCATTCTTGTGAAATAATCAAAGCTTTTTTCCGTTTGATCACTACTCCTTTTGCTTCAGCTTTAAGAGAGGGCATGTCTTCAAACTTTAGCATGTTCAATGATGTTCTACTTTCTCTCTTATGATTCATCACCTCTTCACTCCTTTTGTTTATCGAGTCAAAATTGACCACCTAAGATAGCTAAAGACCTCGAGAAGTAATCTCAAAATAACAAATGAAATTAAGGGTTGTTTTGAGTGCAAAATCAGGAATTTTCGCAAAATCAAGAATTTTGTGTATGATTTTCAATAGGCACAAGACCCTGTTGTTAATTATATTGATAATTATCAAAAACCTCCTAAAGTGAGAAACCTAGGTAATAAAATAGAGATAAAAATAAAAAAATATAATTTGATTAATTTAAGGAAAGGGATACATGGCTTACGCAAGTGCATACCTTCACTTCTCTATTTAATAAATTTAAATTCATGATCATGAATGACATAAAACAAGAAAGGGAATGGAAAAGGCTTGATGTTTGTTACTGCCTCACTCTTGTGCACTTGACCGAGTGGAATTTGACTCAGATGGGCCTTAGTTTGATCCTTCACAA
Organism: Trichopus zeylanicus subsp. travancoricus; assembly: GCA_005019695.1. Lineage (NCBI taxonomy): Eukaryota > Viridiplantae > Streptophyta > Magnoliopsida > Dioscoreales > Dioscoreaceae > Trichopus > Trichopus zeylanicus. The sequence goes on from RXID01022272.1 coordinate 947,443, forward strand.
ATGCTTTTAACTTTGCTAGACTTTAGGGTATAGCTAACTATTTTTGTTTGTATTAGTCAACCCCATTAATATCTAAAGTATCACTAATGGCTTTTTACTCATTATTAGTTAACTTCTTTTGATTTTTGATTTAAGAGAATAATTAGTAACCTTAGCTAATGCTAATTATTTTTAATTTAATAATCAATAGTCTCTTGGATTATTGTCGATTAGATTTGAAGTGTCACCAATGGCTTTTGAGCTTGTATTTATTAAGGTTGAATTATAGCCAATAATTTTATGCTTATTGTTGATTGACTTCTTTTGAACATGTTATTTGGTTGATTGACCAAGTGAGTTCAAGTCTACCATAGTTCAATTCAAAATGATTAGCAACCTAGGCTTATGTTGACATTTCTGATTTGTAATCGATAACCTTTCATGGCTTATTGTCGATTAAATTTTGAAGCATCACCAATGAGTTTTTTGCCTCTATTGCTTGAGCTTGAAGTGTGACCAACGGCTTTATTTCTCTTATTGGTTGACTTTTTTCAAACATGGCTTTTGTCTAACTAACTAAGGGTATTCAAGCCTACCTTAGTTCTGTTTAATCTGAAGGAATGATTAGTGATTTGAGCTTATGATAATCATCCTTGATTTGATAACCGATGGCATTTATTGGCTTATTTTGATTATAATTTGATGTGTTGATTTGAAATTGACTCAACCTAGACTTGGTTTTGGTTTGAGTTTAATTGGATATGATTTGAAGTCTAGACTTGATCTTAGTGTAAGTTTGACTTGATTCCACTTGATGTTCAGAACTTGATTTTGATTAGAGTTTAATTTAATTCAATTCAATGTTCAAAACTTGATTTTGATTCAACTATGATTTGATTCAATTTAATGTTCGAAACTTGATTTCGATTAAGTCTGATTTGATCCAAATGGACACCTAGAACTTAGATTTTGATCAAGTATGATTTGATTCAATTTCATGTTTTAGAACTTGATTTTGATTCAAGTATGATTTAATTCAATTTGATGTTTATAACTTGATTTTGATTCAAGTATGATTTGATTCAAGTATGATTTGATTCAATTGGATGTTTAAAACTTGATTTTGATCAAGTATGATTTGATTCAGTTCAAGTCAGGTTTGACATTATGTTGAATTGTTATTGAGCCTCTAACTTGGTCCTTAATGGGTCCTGTATCCAATCCTTGTTGGGTTCTTATTGGATCCTTAATGGATTGTAGATCCAACACTGATTAGATTCTTATTGGATCCTTAATGGATCTTAGATCCAATCTTGATTGGGTTCTTATTAGATCCTTAATGGATCTTGGACCAACCCTTAATGGGTTTTTGATGGATCCTTAATGGATCTTAGTTCCAATCTTTAACATATTCTTATTAGATCCTTATGGATCTTGGAATTAACCTTTGATGGGATCTTATTGGATCCATAATGTATCTTGGATCCAACCATTAATGGGATCTTATTGAATCCTTAATGGATCTTAGATCTAAGACCAATCTATTAATGGGTTCAGGCTAAACCCTTATTGGGTTTGGGTTTGAATTATTTTGGATTTGAGTTTGAACAATATTTGACACTTAATGGGTTTAAGTTCAAACAAAAGTTGGTTATGATTTAGCTTCAATGTGGTTTTGGTCCATGTTTGAACTGATTTTGGTTCAAGTTTGACTTGGTTTTGCTTCAAGTTTGACCTAGTTTTGGTTTAGGTTTCAATTTGGTTTGATCAGATTAGTGTTTGATTCAAATATGGTTTGACCTAATTATGGTTTACCTCAAAACTTGGTTTGACCCAACTAACATTTGGCTCGAAGACCTAATTAGGGTTTTGTTCGAACTTGGTTTAACCCTCTTAAGGTTTGGTTTGAGCTTGGACCAATTCACTTTGAGTTTTAGCCTATTTATTTAATTAATTTAGGTCTATTTGGTAGCTTGTTAGAGTCAAATTGACTTAATTTGATCAGTTTACTTAATTTTACCGAACAAGCTTAGTTTTAATATGATTAAGTCAATGAATTTAATCAATCTTTATTAATTAATTGATTAATTAATTAGAGAGCCCTCATGCTATCTATTATTAGAATGACTTTTTGTAAGCCCACAGACTGACCCTGAGTCAATTTCACTTTTAAGCAAGCCTACAAGCCGACATTTAGTTGATTAGACTTTTATGTGAGCATAAAACATAGCCTTGTGTTTGATTGACTTTCAGGCAAGCCGCAGGCTGACCCTAGTTTGAATTGATTTTTAGGCTAGTCCACAAGTTGGCTTTTAGTTGATATGACTTTCAAGCAAGCTAACAAGTTGTTCTTGTGTCCAAAGTTGCTTTCGGGGAAGCTCGCAAGCTGGTCCTAAACCAAATTGGCTTTTAGAAAAGCTAGCAAGTTGACTTATAGTGGATTTCACTTCAAGTCTAAATTCACTTTCGGGTGAGCTCGAGCACTAACAATAGATTAAATTGATTTTTGAGCAAGCCCACGTGTTGGCCTTAAGCTAGAATTGGCTTTTGGGTTGGCCTACAAGCTAGCCTTAAATTGAATGACCTTTAAGAGGCTGACTGGTGGGTGGTGCAGTAAGATGAGGCTAGAACACACAAGCTACAGTGCAAGCTAGCCAAGTAAACTAGGAACTAGGTTTGCATGACCTCTTCTACAACGAAGCATCTCAAACACCTAGAGTTATAGAGGGGCAGCGTAGTAGGGCAAGGTGAGGCTGAGCAGCCTAGTGATACGTAACCACAGGATGGGCATCAATGCGAACTTACTGGAGCTCAGAGCAAGCCATGTCTCTTGGCCATGAGATGGTGCGGTAGTCCTTGTTTCAAGGAGGGCTACTTGGGACAATAGCCTAGCCAGAAATAATATGAACATCAAGCCAACAAGCAGTAATTCTTGGTTTGGAAACTCAGCCAAAGTAGACATCAATTTCTCATTAGTGCAATGTAGAGGAGGTGATCAACATAGGGGATGATGTGGTGTGATGGTGAATGCTAATGAGGCCTCCTTATCTTTGGCTAGTAGTACCTAGGGTGTTGGCCAAGACATAGGTTGGCAATCAGACATGAAGTAGCCTCGGGGGACAATCATGTGGGTCAGACCATCCGAATTGGGTCTTGATGCTTGGAAGCAAGCATGCAGCGATCGTGTAACCATGATCAAGGTGAATGAAGCAGTGAGAATGTGAGCTCCTTCGGAGGAGGAAGAGAAATAGGAAGAAGATCAATGAAAGAAAAAAGGAATAGAAGGTAGAGATTACATTGTTTTCTTCTTCAAATTCCCAATTCCTGATTGCTTCTCAATTCTTGATCATCTCCCCTGTCTTTTTTGATCTTAACAAGGTTTATATATACAAGACTGATCGCATTGAATTGAATCTCAACCTATTTTGTTTGAATTTTAGAATTATGGATATGGATGTAGTTGTTGATGGATGCAATTTGTGATTAGTTTTGAGATTGGATAAGGAAAATTTTCAAACTATATTCACCTTTCATATTGAATTTATAAGGGGTTAATTTATAGATTTTTTTTTCCTAAAAATTTACGCCAATTTGTAATTTTATAAATATCCTAGCTCTTTTTGCCAAAAGGGCTTATTTAGAATGTTTTGAAACTTTTAGGAATCTTTTTGTAAATTTTATTCATAAAATAATAAAAATTCAACTAATTTAAAAATAAAAATCTTCGAAGGACTTATTTGTGAAAAATAGATATTCTAGGTGTTTATTTATGAATGTAAAATCTTAAGAGATTTATTTACAAACTCTTGAGTTTTATAAAGATTAAATTATAATTATCAATCTTTAAGGGGTTTATTCATAAACTCAAGATTTTGCAGAGACTAGCGGGTAATTTGAATAAGTTTCAAGAATTTTTTTTTCAAAAGTTATATCCTAGAGACTTATTTGCAAGAAAAATTCAGCCGAGAATCTTTTTATAAGAATTCATTAGATCCAAGGAATTGTTTGTAAGCAAATTATACTTTCATTTTAGCCCAAATTTTTTGATGAATTCTAGCCCAATCTTGGTCCAAATATTTGGCCCATTCAACCTATTTGGGCTAAACCTAACTTGAGCCTAAATTTTCCAATAATTCAAGTCCGAATTAAACTTAATTTTTTATCAAATTCGATCATAATTTAAGTCTAATTGAAATCCACTTTTGAGCCATAATTTCAGTGGCATTCAATTCTCCATTTTGGCTAAATTTGGATAAATTTTAGTTTTAGCTAAAATCAATCCAACCAAAGTGCCACATTCACATCCTCTTTTTGAGTTCTTATGAGAGGCGAGGATACGAATAATTTTAAGGTACTGGCCATACGCCAATATTCTGATATGTTTTACCACCTAATAGTGGATTTAGTTTGATCTGCCATGTGAAAGTAGTCTTGAATTGCCACATGAAAATGAACTTGAGTTGTCATGTGGAAGTAGACTTGAATTACCACATGGAAGTGGACTTGGCTTGCTAGGTAAATGCAAGCTTGATTACCACACAAGATGAAATTGATTTTCCATGTGGAAGGGGACTTAAATTACCATGTGATGATGGTCTTGATCAGCCATGCAAAATGGACTACAATTTAAACATGGAAGTGGACTTAATTTGCCACATGAAAATAGAATTGATTGGCCATGCAAGTGGACTTGAATTGCCACATAAGAGTGGACTTCATTTGTCACATAAATGTGCATTTTATTTACTAATTGAAAGTGAACTTGGTTTGCCATGTAAATAAAAGCTTCATCACCATGCAAAATAGACTTTGTTTGCTATATCAAAGTGGATTCAATTTTCTATATAAGAGTAGACTTAATTTGTCATGTGAAACTATACTTGATTTGCCACATAAATGCAAGATTCATCACCATGTAAAAGTTGATTGAATTTGCCACATAAAAGTGGACTTGAACTGCCATGTGAAAGTGGACTTGGGTTGTTATGTAAATGTGGGCTTGGTCGCTATATAAGATAGATTTTAATTTACCATATGAGAGTGGACTTGATTTGCCATGTGGATGTGGGCTCAATTGCCACATAAGATGGACTTAGTTTGTGACATGGAGTTTTGTATCCATGTTTTTCCTTGAGAAATATGGAGTACATATTTGACCTGACGTTTAGTTTAAAAGGTTAGATGTTTTGTTATAGACAAAACATTGGCACTTTTATTTTTTGCTGTTGCTCCTAGAGGCTCATGCATAATACCTCTTTAGGAATCGAGCATTGATCGATGGCATAGGTCTTTTCCATTTATCATCAATCAATTGGTTGGATTCCCCTTCAAATACACTTTTGATGATATAAGGGTATTACCAATTAGTCTCAAATTTCCCTTTACTGCTTTGATTTGAGCTATCTCTCACCATCATAGGCCAATAGTAACCCATACGTTTGATTTTTATTATCATTTTCAAGCCTGATTGATCAGCTCCGTAAACCCCATAGTGCACTTCATGCATAACTTCTCTTGCCTCTCTATCTGAATGGCAGTGAAGAAGTAACTGATCAAATGACCTTCTACAAAAAATGTAATTGATGAGCAAAAATACACAACACTCTTCTTGAGTTGCATCTGTGTCAATTTATTTTCTAGGAGTTCTTTATTTTTGAGGTATTTGATGATGATTTTCTCTAATCTATTGCTTCCTCTATCACTTTAGATTTGGTCTTCTCAAGCTTGATGTTGAGGACTAAACTTATCACCTATCTACTACAGACTGTGATTATATTTTCTCCATGGTTAGGATTGGCCAATCTATTAGTTAACTTGGCTAAGGAATCAACTTCCACATTGATGGACTGAGGGCTTTAATTATTTGAATATGTAGGATTTCCCCATGACTTCTCAAGCTTTTTTATAATATTTTAGTAGCTCACATTTGTGGATTTTATAGCCACCTCCCACTTGACAGATGACCAATTATGAGTCATCAAAAATATGTAGGTATGATATTCCCATGTCAAGGGTCATTTTTACTCCTGCAATTAGGACCTCATATTCAACATCATTGTTTATATATGGCCTTGAGAGGAAATAAGAGTATCATAAAATGCCCCCATTTGAGGTGACAAATATGAGTCTGATACATGCTTTAATTTGTGAAAGCTTTGACCTAATTCCTAGTTTAATGGATAACACCCTATTATAGTATATCTTCCAATAGGGTCAAAAAGGAGTTCCTCATCGGGAAATTTGTAACTTAGTGGAGAGTTGTTTGGCACTAGGTGAGCTATAGTAAAATCAATAAAGGCCTACCTTTTAACTACCTTTTGCAAAGTAAAGTTGATATTGTACCCTATGAGGAATAATGCCCATTTTGCTAGCCTTCTAGTGTGTACATGACTGGTCATTAAGTGTTTTATGGGATTGATCCTTGATATCAAAATGACCTAATGAGAAAGCAAATAATGTACAAGCTTCTTGACTATAAATATGAGTGTCAGATAATGCTTTCCAATGGGAGAATAGTTATTTTCTACACCGCTAGCATTCTACTAAAATGGTAAAGTACATTTCCTTTTCTTTCTTCATTATTTTGGGCGAAAAGTGCCCCTAGGGATCCTTTCATTATGGCCATGTAGATGATTAAGGGGGTACCAGGCATGAGTACTATCAAGAGTGGTGGTTTTAGAAGATATTGCTTAATCTCTTTCAAGGCCTGTCGGCATTCTTGATCTCAAATGAATGGAGTATTCTTTTTTATCAACTTAGAAAAGTGTTAAGATTTTCCAAATAAGTTCAAAATAAATCTTCTTACGTATGCTACTAAGCCTTTGCATGACCTCACCTATTTTAAGTTGTTAGGTGATGCCATATCCAAGATAGCTTTAATTTTACATAGATTGATTTCAATCCTTGGTGTCTAACAATGAAGCTGAGGAATTTTATAGATGATACTCTGAAGGGATATTTTATAGGGCTCATCTTTAGGTTATATTTTCTAAGGTGATAAAAAACTACTCTTAGGTCTTGGATGTGCTTATTTCTGGCTTTAGTTTGGACTAACCAAATCATCTATATAACATTCCACCAACAAGTGTATAAAGTCATTGAAAATTCAGGTCATGGCCCTTTGATAAGTAGTGCCTTGTAGCAGTAGATGTTAATTAGAGTTCAAAAGGCCACATGCTTTTCATCATCAAGATCCATCTTGATTTAGTTATACTCTGATAAGCCATCCAAAAAGGAGAATAGTTCAAAATTAGTTGTATTATCAATCATGATTTCCATAATTAGTAATGAAAAAAATCATATTTTGTACATACTTTGTATACATCCCTATAGTCTACACAAATGTGGATTTCACCATTCTTCTTTGTGTTTGGCATGATACTTGCTACCAAATTTAGTTATTTCTCTTCCCTATCAAGCCTGCTTCAATCATCTTCTTCATTTCTTTGATCACTTTTTGTTTAAAGTCAAGTTTCATCTTCCTAGGAGCTTGTTTGATAGATGAAAGTTTGGGAGTGATAGCCAACTTATGCATTGTGACTTTAGGGTCTAGTCTAGGCATTTCCCTTAGCTCCATGTAAAGTAGTTAATATATTACTTAAGCACTGCTTTAAGTTAGGCTTGGCTTTGGTCTGAGAATTGTGAGTTAATAAAGGTTGGTCTCCTCTAAACCTCGGTTTATTTCTATCATTTCATCAATTGTGGCTTGCCCCTCATCTTCAAGTTCCAGTGGAGCTTCTTTTACTTTGAGGATGATCTCTTCACCAAGTGATTTGTCATGTTGAATGAGACTTGGCAAAGGTTCCCCTTTTGGTTTCAAAGGTATTTCAGCTGCATCATGCCTCTATCTTTAGATTTTGATAAAGCTTTGTCGATGACTTCGCCTTCATGTGGTGTTTGGAGAACCATGGTTGGCTTAATGCACATAGTTTGTGTGTTAGAAGGCATTGAGGATGTTTGATCATCGTCATTGTTAGATAGAGGTCTAATAATGACCATAAGGCATGTCTAGATACTTGGAGCAATATATCCCAATGCTTTGAAATTTTTATCGCCTCTTTTAGGAATAAAAGCATGTCCTTAGTGTGGATCCCATAGATTTTTAAAGAAATGGCCTTTTGCCTTTGTTTTTTGAAGTTTGCAATTGATTTTCTTGATTATCTGGCAAAGCTTGTATGGAAAATATTTAGGCATGACTATTGGCTGATAGTCACCATTATCTTTTAGATCTTCAGTTTTCAAGATTTCATTTATTCTTAGGACATATGGAATTGTCTTGTAAAAAATTATTTCTTTTCTCCCTTATGTTATGGGGAAATATAGAAGATTATTAATTCTTCTATAACATTACTATTTAGCTCATCTAATGGCTTACGTAAGCCTTGTGAGACCTTTGTAACAAAGAGAGTACTTTCTTTTTGACCTCCATCATCATTTTTATCAGAAGAATAGCCACCCAGGTAGAATTATGAGGTTTCTTCATCTAAAGAGTCTATGTCACTCCCTAGATGAGGAGGGGGTAAAGATTAAATCAGCAATTTTCTTCTTTACATGACTAATGGAAGCAATCCCTTTATTAGCATTAAAAGGATGTACATCTCCATAAATTTGACATTCTTCTCCATTCTCGAAGTGCTTGAGACATTGATATAGGGTTAACAACACTACTTTAGTTTCATGTAAGCATAGCCTCCTTAATAATATTTTATATGATGCATCAGCATCAATCACATAGAACTTAGTGTCAGCCATTAATTTACCTTTTTTAGATGTATGGTTATAGGTCCAAGAGTTCTTTGGCTAGTTTGATTAAATCCTTGGATGGTTATAATTTTGGATGATACACACATGTCCAAAGCTAAAACCCATAAGGGTATGGAGAGTCATCATGTTGACTAAGGAGCTTGTGTTAATTAGGATGTGATAAATTTTAATCTCATCATTGTTCCTAGTGACATATAATAGCTTGTTGGGGTCTGCCATTCCTAGTAGTAAGTCATCACTTGTGAAGGTGGTGATAGGAGTTCAATGAAGATATAATGACTCCTTCATGTTCTTTTCAGCAAAATATGCGTAATAGTCAGTTGGGTTTTGCAAGAGGCACACCAATGTATCCCTAGTTCTTGTGACATCGTTAGGGCATCAAATACACTCAGCATGGCAAGGATTTTCTTTAGATAAGATGCTATGTTATACTCCACCTTCTTAGGTATAGGTTTGTCTTGCAAAGGCTATACATCCTTATTTATCTAAGCCTCTTTTTATTTGTCCTTGTCCCTAGAGATATTCTTATCTCTAGGCCTTGAAAGTTATCTTGAGGGCAATACTTTAGTACCTCTTAGCTGTACTTGGTTTGCATTCCTTAGTTGAATCTTAGCATCTTGAGACCAATAAGGCTCTTTTTTAGAGTCACTACCAAGGTTGATCATGTGACAGGAGGCAGTGAGTTCTTGCCCTTGATTGGTAGTTCTTTAGATGTCTTCAGAAGATACAAATTAGTTGATGATCATCCCATTCAATATCAAAACTAGGCACATGGGGCTTTCTTACAAAGAGAGCTTCAGAATCTTTTTGGATGAACTCTTCTATTTCATAAACCATCATGACTTTATTTAAGACTTTGTATTTAGGATATTTCTTTCATGAATATTTAGATTGGTTTGATGTAGGAGTTGAATGAGTTCTAGAGTTAGCTTGTTTAATCTTTTCCCAAAATGACCTCTTCTTCTTTAGGTGCTTATTGGTGTAGGCCCTCCCAAAGCGGTTATAAAGTTATTCTAACTCAAACATAGAGTAATACTCATCATCTGCGGCCCATATATATAATTCTTCTAAAGTTGGTAGAGAGCACTCTTCCATAGGCTCAAGGATTGGGACTTCACTAAACTTAATGGGTTGATAGTTTGCCACTAGGTCATTTGATGGCAATTGGGATGGCCCATCATTAGTATCTGTCACACTTATGTGGGTTACCATGCGACAAGAAGCAATAGACCTAGATGATTGTCCTTGAGAGTGTTTATCTTCCTTGACCCACTTTTGGTGTGGATGGTGTAGATGATCATCTTGATCTCGAGATGGGTTGGTGGGTGATGTCTTGCCATTTGTGTAAGGTCTTTTGTGTGCCTTTGCCTTTTCTACTACCATTCTTTCCATCTTCTCAATTTCTTCACAAAGCATGATAGTTATATTTGATATATCTTCCATATGGACAGCCATAGTTTGCATGTGTATATTTGTTGCTCGCATTGTGCCCAGACATACTTCATATTAGTTATGGGTAGATCCTTTGCAATATGTAGCAATACTTTAATCATTTCATATTCACATTCATAGGTGAACCACTCCCCAATAAAGTTATCTTAGTGATAGTTGATTGGGAGACTCATGGAAATCTCCATTTCATCAATGATACACTTGACAAATTCATTTGCTTCTTTTATGCCTGTCACTTTAAACTTTGTCATCATTTGAGTGTGAGATCACTCTTGTGATTGGCTTGGTTGTGAGCTTTCAATAATAATAATAATAATAGCATGTGTTGCCACGAGAAGGTCATCTTCCCCATTCTTAATGTGAAACCTTCAAGCAAAGCCCTAAGTTCATTGAGAAGGAATTCTTCAAGAGTTACTTGATTTCTTTCTCCTTGGACATATTCTTCCAAGACATCAATATATTCTTGGATAGATGATTTCTTAATCATGCATCTCTCTAGTTGAACCAATTTCTTTTTCTTATTTTTGTTCCTTTTTTCTCGAATGTTTTGAGTAGGTGGAGAAGCTTGTTTTGATGAAGATTTCTTTATTAGTGTCATAGAATTTTTAGGGTCCTTAGCTACATCCTTTATTAGATGATCCTTAGCTATATTCTTTATTAGATTCTTCAACCTTTTAGAGATATAGATATCTCACAAGTGCTCTTGTTTGGGTGTGCATTGTTCTTCCTCCCCAAAAAGGAGTCCAACAAGTGGCTTGTGTGTCTCAAACATAGTGATATAATTAATGTACTTAGTGGGTGTTTTAAAGAAGACCAACTTTGAGAGAGTTAGTTTACCCTCTTGATATTGCCTTTTGATCCAATGCTTGAATACAAAGTAGTCTTCAATGGTATAATCTAAGACTCTAGTAAGGACAATAGTTTAGATGATCCTTTTTGTTGACATCATTCAGCCTTTTATATTCTACCAATTGGAGGCCTAACTTTAGAGTATCTTGAAAGATTGTCCTTACTCTCTCTCCTTTGAAAGAGTATTTCTTCCTAAGCTTCTGTTGGAAACTGTTAGATGGTTGTACTTCTCTATCCTTCCCAAGAGTTGGTAATTTTTTAGAATTATCTTTATTTATGGTGAGGTTTGTAGGTTTCTTTTTTTTGTTTGTTGTGAATGCTGCCCATGCATTTTTAGAAGCCTCCCCTTGCTTTACCTTATCTTTTTCTAGTTTAAAGTTTTGTAAACTAGCAATGGCTAGTGGGCCAATCCTCTCCAACATCTTGACCTGCATAATGAGATCTTGAAAAGTGTGGATAGAAGAAGCACATAGATAGGGTGCCATCCAATTCTTCCTTAGATTACCAAGGACTAAATTCATAGTCTCAAATTGGTTTATGCATTGTTCTCACTTGATGCTGAGATTTCTCCATTATGTGACATAATCCAACACTGACTCATTATCGTGCTTTGGCATTAAGATGAGGTCCCCAATATTACCAATGTCATTAAATTATTTGAATTTAGGCATTGTATAGCCCCTAAGATATGGAACTTATTCATAATAACTAGGGCATCACTTATCTGCATCATTTATCATACCCATGTCACATTCTTGTCTTAGTTGTGCTGCCACCATTTGTTGCATTTACTGTTATATGTATGTTGGCAATTCCATATTGTTAGGAACCTCTAAAATAGGTAATTGCGTATCCCTTGATTGTGGCAGAGGCGCTTGTGAAGGATCTATATTTTCATGAATCTCATCTATAGGAGGTGTGTTTTCTGCCACATTTGCAGCTTCTCAGGATGATTATTGAGACTACCTCAACTTATTAAGCTTTTCTCTCATTTGTATCGTTATCTCCATCAACTCCATGACCTTCTTCTAAACTTCATCTTTTCTTTGTCTTGTTGTCTCAATTGTTCTCACAGTAATTTTACGATAATTTTCCACTAGAGCTTTCGGTTATGATTGAGGCTTCTATCAGAATATAATAGTCCATGCCTTGAGAGTTAGGTCTAGGTTTGGTGTGTTTTAAGGTGAGGCTAACTTCTCCCATCAGTGAGGTTGCTTCATTTAGAAGTCTATTGTTAGGTAAATTTTGTAACACAACTATGATTTTAGTTTGTGAGAGTTAAGAGTTAGTCTTACTTTGACTCTAAATTTGATGAGCATCACAGCTACACTTTGAGTCTAATGCATGATGGGATAAGTCCAAATTGGGCTGGTCTAACTAGAGGTAGACATGGACTGAAACTTTAAGTTGAATTTAGGCCCAAATTATAACTAGAATCAAGATGAACTGGTCAACCACTTGGAAAGCCAATCATCCTATTTTGATAAATCAGGACTGATAGGAGCTCTCTTCAGCTGTTTGGCTCTTCAACCAATTGACTGGATCTGATGAACTAATACTAGTACCTCCTATGGTTCACATCAACCTCACCCCCCACCCCCCTAATTCCCTTTGGTCTCTACCTTCTCTGCACTTAAGATTCACTTCCATGACTACTGGAGTTCAACCTTCACTAGTTACCTGAATATTTGCCTACCCTGAACTACCCCTCAGACCTCTTCTTGTGCCCTACTAGATTGCACTGGTCAATTCCACTACTGCATCAATCCTACACTCTATTGATTGACCTACAGCTTCGAGTTCCACCACTCTACCTTGCTCCACCGCCTTGCCAGGGCTTCACCACCATATCCAACTAGGTTTTGAAGAGATAAGCTCGAGCTCATCTCTTGCACTCTGTCATTGCACCTCTGTCGCATGGAACTCCCTCCTCCACTTGTGGCTTAGCTATACCTCTAGTCACCATTGTTTGCCACATGTAGCCAGATCAGGCCAAGATCCGACCAAATCCAACTTGGATTCGAGGGAGCCGGGCTTGGCCCTACTCTAATGAAGAACCAAACAAGAAAAAATGAAGGATTTGGGGAAGAAAGAAGATGAGGGGAAAAGAAAAAATAGTGAAAATAATAATAATAATAATAATAATAATAATAAAGAAGGAAAAAGACTTATAGCTAGTGCTCATGTAGGCTAGCAGTAAAACAAGAAAAGGAAAAAAAGAAGAAAAAAGAAGAGAGAAGGAAAAAAGAAGAAAAAACGAAGAGAGAAAAAAAAGATAAAAAAAGGCTTTCTTACCTCTAGATTGGTGTGCTTTCTTCAACTGACCTAGGGTCAGCCTTCAGGCTCATTCAAAAATCATTTTGACAAAAGGCTAGCCTGTAGACTTGCCCAAAAGCCAAACGGTTTAGGGCCAACCTGTAGGCTAGCCCAAAAGCCATCTTTAGCATTGGCTAGCCTACAAGCTTAGTTGAAAGCCAATTTGACTAAGGCCCAGCTCATGGACTTACCTAAATGTCAATCAATTTAGGGCCAGGTTATGGGCTTGCCAAAAAGCCATCTTGATCAAGGGTCAGCCTGTGAGCTTGCCCAAAAAACAATTAAGACTAAGGGCTAGCCATCAAGCTTACCTGAATGCCAATTGATTTATGGTCAGCTCGAAAGCTAATCCAAAAGCCAAATTCGAACTTAGGGCTATCCTACTAGCTCATCTGAAAGTCTAATCAACTAAAGGACAACTTGTGCACTCGCCTAAAAGTCAAAAATGACTTAAGGTCAGTTTGTGAGCTAACCAAAAGTCATTATGACAATCCGAAGGCCCTCTAACCAAATTAATCAAATTGATCAACATAAATCAATTAAATGACTTAATTAAATTAAAATCAAGCTGATTTGACTAAATCAAAACCAAATTGACTCGAGAAAACCACCAAATAGACCTAAACTGACAAAATAAATGGATAAGAACTAGCTGTTAGCCATGCAGGAAGCTCTCTGCTAGTCAACCATTTGATTAATCAGTTAACAAATTCTAGTCTACAAGGACTGACAAGCACTCTATCAAATAATTGGTACCCCAACTAGTTATTCAATTCTAATAAACTTGGAATGGAACCTCCTCTATTGGATGATCAATACCAAAATTAGTCATCCAATTTTGATGAACTTGGAGTGCCACCTTTTTTGGCTAGTCGACTAGTATCCCAATCGATCATCCATTTCAGTAAAAAAGAAATGATGACCTAGGTTCAGACCCAATCCTAATTGGGTTTAAATCATATAAAGCCTTGATTGGTCCAAATTGGGTTAACCTGGGTCAAACCAAGCTCATATCAAGTTAACCCAAAATCAAAACAAGCTCTAATTGAACTCTATTTGAATCAAATAGATTTGAACTAATTAGAACAAGCTTGAATTAAACTTTAGTTGAGTCAAACACATTCAAACTAAATCAAAACAAGTTTGAATTAAGTTTTAATCGAGTCAAAACCACATTTGAACTAACTAAGTTCAAACTGAACCCTAATTGGGTTAACTAAGTTCAAACTAAACTATAATTGGTTTTAATCAAGTTCAAATACAAACCCTAATCATGTTAAACCAACTTCAAATTGAACCCTAATGGGGTCAACTTGAACTCAAATCCAAACCTTGATTGGGTAAAACCAAGTTTGAATCAAATCTAATTAGGTTAAATCAAGCCCTAATCAGGTCAGTTTGAACTCAAATTCGAACCCTAATTGGGTCGAACCAAGTTTGAATCAAAACTAATCAGCTTAAGACAAGTTTCAATTGAACCCTAACGGGTCAAATCAAACTCAAACACTATTGGAGATACTTCAAACCTAATCAATAATATGCCAATAAGGCCATCAAATATCAAGTTAAAAATAATTAGCTTATGCTAAGGCCATTAATCATTCTCTCAAATCAAATATCAAAAGAAGTCAACTGACAAGAAGCAAAAAGTTGTTAGTGATACTTAAAAAAGTTGTTAGTTGTTAGTCAAGTTCCACTCGGTCACATGCATAGGAGTGGGGTAGTGGCAAATATCAATATCTTCCCATTCCCTTTCCCATTTCATATCATTCTTGATTATGAATTTAAATTCTTTAAATTGTAAAGTAGGGGTATGCCCTTGCTTAAACCATGTATCCCTTTCTTAAATCAATCAAATCATGCTTTCTTTCTTTATGTCTCTATTTTATTAACTAGTTTCTCACTTTCGGAGGTTCCTAATGATTATCAGTGTAATTAATAATAGAAGCTTGTACCTATTGAAAGTCATGTTTGGACAATTCCTAATTGCACGTTCAAATCACGCTCGGTGGGACATGATTTCTCTTCCAAGTAGATGAACCTAGTTAATATAGACACATATCAAGAAAAGAAAAACTGAAAACTAATGATTGATTTTCCATTAAAAGAAAGGAAAATGGCATCATTAAGTGATCCTTTGCTCCAAACCTACACTACATCCTTGGTGAAGGATTTGTGGCATGCTTTCCATAAACAATGATCACCATGAAGCAATTGGATTCCATATAAGCTTTGGGGTTGTGTCTAACTCCATCAAATTTATGCATAGTATTTTTGCTTTCACCAATAGTATTATTTCTCCAAGCATTATTACTGCTACTACAACTACAGATGATCCAGTTACTGCTCTACCTACCCAGCATAGAATCAACTCCTCTCCTCCCATCCAAGGGGCAAAGACTAAGTCGACCTAGGGGGCCAAGGCTAAATTTTATTGTATTAAAGCTTGATGATGAAACAAAGGCTCATTGGCACAAATTAAGGCATTAACCTTCTACAAACTAGGTAATAGACAAAAGTCAATTTTTGACTACCTACAACCTCTTCTAGAAGACAAGGAACCAAACACTACGAAGGATCGATTTGATCAACTTCAGATGCTAGATTGAAGCTAGACCTAGATGTTTCAATCCCCACCTCCAAGAACAAAGGACACACGTTCAATCTTCTTCCGCTGGAAAAAGAGCAACAACATTTTCTAATGCTAGAGTGATTAATGAATGAGTAACCAAACCCAAGAAAAAGTATACTCATGCCAAATCTATTTGACAATTATTTGTTCACTGATTTAGCTGACTGCTATAACTTGTCCTACTCCAACATGTCGATGTGACATTGTAAAAGACAAGATCCACAAGAATAATAACTTCTTGCTCCATTCTCTGCTAAATTTTTTCTACATAATAGGAGACATCAAGACATGGCATGAATGACAAAGTGAAGAAGCTTTAGGGTTTCTCTCAAGATAATCCTCCAAGCAATCAAAGTCAAATTGCCTAGACTGATTGGACAAGTCATCAACCACTATAGAAAGGGATGAAGACCGGAGGAAAATATACCCTTCAGCCTCAATTTTAAGGCCACTCCAATACAAATTAGGATCTCTTCTCAACAATTGTCATGTGGTAGTTATTCCTATTATGGATAGAGAATCCTAACCTATCTGAAAAGGACAAATGGAATTCCTTTTGATCAAAATATTATGTTTTCCTAAAAAACAAGCTCCATACTCCTTCCCTATTCAATGTAAGGATAAAAATGAGAAATGCTCACATCTAAAACATTTGAGAATATGCAATAACTCTCTTCCAAAAAATACACAAAAAGGCCAAGGGGCATATTGACCAAGCATCCACTATGAATGCTCAATCAAGCATTAAATCAATCCACTCAAAAAAGAAGATGAGAAAAGTAAAGTCAAGTTTCCACCAAGGAGAAGGCACTAAGTCATTCTGACGGTAAGCAAGCTTGGTAGCCATAGCAATGTCACATTGAGTGAACTCTAAACCTAAGGCAGCTATGGACATTTAGTGAACGCAGCTCTTGCATGCTAATCCTAACGCAATTATGGGAGACTAGTGACCTCAGTGTATACAGGAAGGAGACCATATATTTATGGAAACTAGCTAATAATGATCAATTGGAGATCAATTCTAAGAAATTTTAGATTTATGATAATCTATTATGAAGAGTCTAGTGACATTGGGACATAGATTGTGGAGTCCCTAATCACTCCACCTCTTTTTTACTCTATAAAGACCATCATATTCTCAAATGTAAGGGACTAATGCCCAATTATTCTTCTCCACTATATTTGCCAACTCTCTACTTACTTGAGCATCAGAGTGGCTACTACTGGAGATTTTCCAATGATCTTTTTCATGGTACCTTGTTCTTGTAGATTGACTAGTGAAGTGGCCTAGCAGATCCTATTCTCAAGGTGCCTCCCCAAACTAGGACTGGAGTTAGACTGGGCTCCATCAAGAGAGAGGAAATAGGAGGGTGACTACATTATATGAAGGACCAGAGAACATTAGATTTCCAAAGGGAAGAAGCTGTAACCATTCATGGAAAATCGAATCTAGGAGGGAAGAAGGCTTAGTTACTGCTTGTGTTTTCTAACTTCAAAGTCTAAGTTCTCTTTGTTTTTCTACTTCTTCTTCGATTTATTTTTGTTGAATTTCTTCCTTAAGATTCTTGAGTATGTTGAATTTAATTATATGTAGCTAAATTTACTTAACTAGGGTTTAGATGGATTTTTATCTTGGAATTATATAGTTATTTTTTAATTCAATTCAAGATACCTATTACTATTTGCATTAGGAATTTTCATTGTTTTGATTAATACTTTATAAGAATTGGCTAATCTTTTCATGATTCAATGATTCATACATGACTGACTAAAGGATTGTCATGAATTAGATCCATAGGTAATAAAAATTGCATTTTAGACATTGATATCGAAAGATGATTAGCTCATGTGTGGAATCAAAGAAGCTTAGTTAGTTAAATCTACTCCTAAGATTAGAGGTTTCCAAATAACTTAATGCTTATTTTTCTTTTAACAACTTCTTAAAACTTTGATGGTAGAATTGGATTAATAAAGGATTTATGTGACTTGAGAAAGCCTGTCAATTAATTTAGGGAAATCCACCATCACATCCAAATAACTTTAATATACCTAGGGTATTTTTGGTCTTGAGTTGGATTGAATTGGCAATTATATAACCTTAATTTAATGAAATTCCTTTTAATTTTCATTCACTAAATTGATTTACTAGTTCAACTTAGTTTAGTTTAAAATTAGTTTGGTACTATGATCTAGTCTCTGTGGGACCAACGCTCTTCCTATCATTATATGCATATTTGACTAAGGTACACTTGCCTAAATGAATTGTGCATAAATCACACATCAATCATCCCAAATTATAGCCATCCAAGGGCTCAATAAAAGTAGCCAAAGAGCTCTTGGGGCTATAATCATACCTTTAAAGATAGGCAAATTAATGACTAATGCTAAATTTTATGTGAGCAACACTAATGCGTCATACAAAGAACTATTAGGAAGGTAATCGCTATATGAAAATAAAGAAGATAGCCAACTTTTTAAAAAATTTATAGGACCCACCACAAGAGCCTGGTTATATTGCAGAAAAGGAATAAGAATTCCAAAGTCTTAGACTATATCTCTCAAAGCATCCATACATGCCCTATAGTCACCATTGGACTTTTATTTAATAACAAAGATGATCAAACACCGTCAGCACCTTCTGACACATAAATCATGTACGTCGAAGCATCTATGGTCTTCAAAACACTATAATAATATGATTCCTCAACAAAGCACTTTTAGAACCTAAAGACAAGGGGCATGATGTAGCATAAACACATTCGATACCAAAGGAAGAACCCTTGCAAAGTCCTTTTCAACATAATGAGCCACTCGGTGAAGAGTTGATCCTTAAGCCGAAAGAAGCTCCACCAGAACTGGAAATCAACCTAGATTCAGAAAAGGACTCCATTCCAACCTTTATTAGCATAAAACTCTAGAAGGAAAGCCAAGCCCAATTCAAAGCATCACTTAAAAAATACATCAACTGCTTTCCATGGAGCTATAGGGAGATGCTTGGACTAGACCTTAAAGTCATAATCTATAAGGTAGAGATCAATCCCAAAATTTTACTTGTCAAACAAGCACCTAGTAAGATGAAACACAATCTAAAACAAAAGGTGATAGAAGAAATGAAGAAACTAACTGAAGCAAGCTTCATCAGGAAAGAAAAATACTAAGATTGGTTAGCAAGTATTGTACCAGTTAAGAAAAACAATGGCCAAATCCATATTTGTGTGGACTCAAGGAACCTAAATAAAGTATATTCAAAAGATGATTTCCTATTACTAATTGTAGAAATCATGATTGACAATATAGTCAATTTTGAGCTATTCTCCTTTATGGATGATTTTTTAAGATATAATTAAATCATAATGGATCTTGATGATGAAAAACATGACATTTCAAACACTAATTGGCATTTATTGCTACAAGATAATGCCTTTTAGGCTTAAGAATGCAAGTGCCACTTATCAGAAGGCCCTAACCTAAACCTTCAATGATCTCATACACCAACTAGTAGAATGCTATGCAGATGACTTGGTGGTTAAAACTAAAACCAAAGATAAGCACATTAAATACCTAACTGTGTTTTTTGACCACCTTCAAAGATATAACCTAAAGATAAAACCCTATGAAATGTGCCTTTGGGCTATGATTAGGCAAATTCCTTAACTTTGCTATTAGACCCTAAGGCATTGAAATTAATCCACCTAATATCAAAGCCATCTTGGATATGCCATCACCCAATAATCTAAAATAGTTGAGGTCATTCTATGACTGACTTGCATACATAAGTAGATTCATTTAAATCTCTCTAGTAAGTGCAAACCCTTTTCCAAATTATTAAAAAGGATGCTCCATTCATTTGAGATTGAGAGTCTCAACCAGCCATTGAAGAAATAAAATAATATCTTTTAAAGCAACTAGTCTTAGTAGTACATGTGCCTAATAGATGCTTAATCCTCTATACTAGTGAAATGGAAGGGTCTCTAGGAGCACTTCTCACCAAAAATAATAATGAAGGTAAAAATATATACTATGCTATTTGAGTAGAATGTTAGTGGGGTTAGAAAATAGCTACTCTCTAATTGAAAAACATTGCCTAGCACTCACATTCGTAGTCAAAACTCAAATATTACATGCTTTCTCATCAGGTTATTTTGATATCAAGAGTTAAACTCATAAAATACTTAATGACCAGACCCATACTCATTGGAAGGCTAGAAAAATGGGGCTTAATTCTCATGGAGTATCACATCAAGTTCACTCCCCAAAAGGCAGTAAAAGAACAAGTCCATGTAGATTTTCTCATAGCCCACCCAGTGCCACATGACTTTCTATTAAGTTGCAAACTCTCTGTTGAAGATATCCTTTTTGCTAATGAAGGAAAACTCTATTGGAAGCTATACTTTAATGGGACATCATCCATCAAATCAAGAATTAGGTTGAAACCTTCATAAATTGAAGCAGGCAATGGAATCATGTTTGTCACTCCAAATAGGGGCATTTTAAGATATTCCTATTCCCTCTCCAAACCATGCATAAATAATGAGGTAGAATATGAAGCCCTAATTACAAAATTGGAAATGGCCCTTAATATGGGGATCTCATGCCTACATATCTTTGGTAATTCATAGTTGGTCATCTATTAAGTCAAAGGCATCTCCAAAATTCATCAATTTGAGCTACTCAAATACTATGAAAAAACTCAAAAATTCATGAGGCAAAACTCATATGTTCAAATAGTTAAAACCCCTTGGTCTGTCAATGCAGAAGCTAATTTCTTAGTCACATTAGCCATGACACTAGCTGACCTTAATTAAGGAAAAATTCTAATCACAATCTATACTAAATATGTGATAAGTTTAACCTTCAGCATCAAGCATGAGAAGACTGAATCCAAAGCAATAGAGGGGCAATATATTGGAGAATACAATTCACTATCTACCTCAAAAGTGGGAACTTGGCACAAATGCAACTTTGGAAGAGGACCGCACATTTCCTACTCATCAATGAAACTTTATAAGAGGTCTTTTGATCAACTACTTCTACATTGCTTTTCAAATGAGGATGTAAAGAAATCCATGTACAAAGTATACTCTAGGGTTTGTAGAGCCCATTGATTAGGCCCATGATGAAAATTAAGTATATGAGCTACTATTGGTCCATGATGGTGAGGGACTACATCAAATATGCAAAAAAGTGCCACTTATGTCAAAGTTACATTGACTTCATTCATCAACACCAAAACCCTCTTCTTCCCACATTATCCTTATGATCTTTTGAGGTATAGTGTATGGATGTAATCAACCTAATTGAGCCACCTTCTTCCAAAGGTCACAACTTCATATTGATAGTCATTGATTACTTCTATTGGTGGGAAAAACTAATCTTATTAAAAGAAGTAAAAGCCAATACTATTATCCATTTTTTTCAGAAGCATATTCTTATTGTTCAAGTGTCTCTGAAGGATCATTTTGAATAATGGACCACCCTTTAAGACCTTTAAGGTGGGACAATTTGCACATCATCACAAAATTGATTGGAGATATTCATCCATCTATAATACCAGGGCAAATGGACTCACTGAGGTATTTAACAAAACCTTTTCAAAGATACTAATGAAAGTCATTGCCAGAAATAAAAGACACTAGCATCAAAAGCTTTTGAAGTACTACGGGTTTATTGCATCACATATTGAACTCCTCACTAATCAACACCATATACGCTATTATTTGAGACTAAGATAGTCCAGCCATTGGAGGTACAAGTTCCCTCTTTAAAGATTGTTTTGCAAGAAGAAATCACAAATGAAGATAATGTTCATTTTTTTCTTAGATGCTAGACTCCTTGGATGAAATAAACTTGTAGCTCAACAAAACCTGGAGATGTACCAAGCACAAATATCTAGGGCTTGTAACAAGATAGCCCAACTTGGATCTTTCCAAAAGAGGGAGATATTGTTGGTGTTAAGAAGACCTATAATCTGAAATCAAAGCAAGAAAAGTAAATCGAGCCTAATTAAGAAGACCCTTATATCATTGGAACAATATTCAAAAGTCGATTCTATCAATTAGTTGATGACAAAGAGGAGAGATCCATACCACTGTTCAACACCCACTTCCTAAAAAGGTATTAGGAAAAATCTTATGGGGGAAAAAAAAAGGAAAAGAAAGTATGTGTTTTGTCTATGATGGAGCATTTGACTTTCTCAATAAATGGCCAGTCAAGTATGCACTCCATGCTTCTCAAGGCAAAATATGAACATAAAATCCTTTGTGGTAAATCAAGTCCACTCTCACATGATGAACCAAGTCCACTCTCACTTGGCAAACCAAGTCCACTTACATTTGGCAAGTTAAGTCGACTTACATGTGTCATATCAAGTCCACTTTCACATGGCAAACATAGTCAATTCTCAGAGCATGACACCAAGGCCAAATATCTAAAATTATTCACACCCTCCAATCCCATCAAAACCTTAAGAAGAAGATGCAAAGGGGGAACATTTTCGGTGATTTTTATCAAAATCAAATTTAATAGGAATTTGACCAAAATTGAAGATTTGATGCAATTAAATTATTGCCCAAATATGAATCATAGTAGGGGCTGAATTGCTGTTGAGTTTGACGAAAAATTGAGCTCAATTGCCTTATACTATTGTAAAATTTGGGCTCAAACTAAATTAAACACAAATAGGCTGAGTGGGCAAAAAATTTGGATTAAAATTGGACCCAAAATTCATTAAAAATCTGGGCTAAAATAAAAAAACAAAATTTTAAAAAATTATGCAAACTTTTTTTGGATATTCCAAGTGCATACTTTTCATAGTCCTCCACTAAGATAGACAATCATAAAGCTTTAGATCAATAGATCTTTATTAAGGTTTTAATATGAGGCC
Source organism: Trichopus zeylanicus subsp. travancoricus (assembly GCA_005019695.1). Taxonomy (NCBI): domain Eukaryota; kingdom Viridiplantae; phylum Streptophyta; class Magnoliopsida; order Dioscoreales; family Dioscoreaceae; genus Trichopus; species Trichopus zeylanicus. The sequence continues at coordinate 970,317 of RXID01022272.1, forward strand.
TAGATATTGGCAAACAATGGAAGGATAAAGATTTACAATGCAAGAGAGCATAGAAGGTTATGCACATATGAACTTTGCTCTTACATTTTTTATTTTATATCACAACCTCCAAACTTATTTCTCTTGATCTTCTTGAGCTATGATAAAACTTACAGCACATATATTTGGGCTCATAATGTATTTTGAAGCCTCATTTCTTTCATTCTATCACAACACTTTCTATTCACATCATCCTCCCTTTTCATTCATAAACATCATTTTGTAAAATTAAGCTCTCTTGATGGGTGGATCATTATTTTTGGGTTACAAATGATAAGTATAATTAGTGTTAAAGAAAATAAGTCGAATGATTGATAATTATATGCTTTGAAATGTAATTCTTTATAAAATATTCAAAGGGGTAACTATGGATTGAAATATATCAAGGTTGGCTTTAAAAGGCTCAAATGATCCAAATATCCCCTAAATCATCTCTAAAGAAATATATTGTCTAGGATTTTGCCTCAAAGACTAATCAAGCGAGTTCTAGAGTATCACAAAATGATCATAATTTTCAATAAAGCTCACATAATCAATTACTAAGTCATGCATAATTCACAAGATCATGGCATAAAGTGCTCAAGAATTTCATCTTTCATGATATCAATAGAGTTAACACAAAAATCAATCAATCATCAAGATCAGCATTTATCTTTCTTTCTAAATCATATTTAGTTTCAACCAAAAACTCAGCATAGGCTTTTTGGTCATCAAGAAAAATTCAGCAATGTCAACTTAAGCTAAAGCAATTTTTGGAAAAAAAAATTATAGAATATCATGCTCTCAGACTCTCTAGCAATAGACAAGCTACAACTAAAATTTTGAATCATGAATTTTGATACCCTGCAAACCTAAATGTGACATTGTTCTCGGTATGTAAAAGTGAGACAAGAAGAAAAAGAAAAGCAATACTCACCTAATGTAGACCTCCCTTGGATTGTTGAAAATCAGTTTGCTAGGCCTTTTGGGAGATATGGAACTGAATTTCCTCATACTAAAAGTCCTAAAAAATTGTCCTAAAATCAATAGACTCTGAAAATAAAAAATAATAAAAAAAAATATTTGTAATGGGTTGCCTCCCATCAAGCACTCTTTTAATAGACATTAGCTTGACTATGTTTCCATCTTCAGGGAGATTTAGAGAAAGAATAATGTCCACCAGCAATATAAGGCTTCAATCTTTGTCCATTGACCATGAAAGTCCACTTAGTATCATGAGATACTTTAATTGCATTATAAGGGAAATTTTTAGTTACTATGTATGGACCACTCCATCTTGACCTTAGCTTACCAGGAAAACTCTCAATCTAGAATTATAAAGAAGAATATTGTCTCCAATGTTAAAGTCCTTTTTAATGTGTGCATCATCCCATGCCTTGGTTTTTTTTTTATATGTCCTAGAACTCTCATAAGCTTGGCATCACCATTCTTCAAGCTCATCCAGATTCATTTTTCTTTGTTCACCTATAGCTTGAAAACAAGGTTAAGTAATTCCATAGCCCAATATTCTTTATGCTCTAATTCAATAGGAAGGTGACAAGTCTTACCAAACACCAACCCATAAGGAGACATTACAATAGGTGTTTTGAAAGCTATCCTATAAGCCCAAAGTGCATCATCCAATTTCATTGACCAATCCTTACTAAATAAGCTCACAGTCATTTCCAAAATGCTTTTTGATTCCCTACTTGAAATGTTGACTTGTTCACTAGTTTGGGGATGATAGAGAGGAGGAATATTCTGGGTAACACCATATTTAAGTAATAAAATATCAAATTATTTATTACAAAAGTGTTTACTTTCATCACTAATAATAGCTCTCAGTATACAAATCTAGTAAGAATATCTTTTTCAAAAATTTAACTACAACCTTGCACCACTAACATGCAATTTCTTCCACACATTTACTCACATAATTAATAACAACATGCATATCCATTATTGAAAGATTTAGGAAAATGACTATGAAATCAATTCCCAGAAATCAAAAATATCACAAATAAGAATATTATTGAAGGACATCTCATTTTTTTCTAGAGATATCACCTATCCATTGGCATCTATCACAAGCACTTCCATAAGCATAAACATCCTTGAATAAGGTAGGGCAATAAAATCCACTATGAAAAACCTTTGCCGCCATTTTGGAAGGTCCATGGTACCCACCACTTCTTTGTCATGGTAAAAACTAAGTAAACTTTGCACCTCTTCCTTTGGTAAACATCTTTTCACTAAAACATTTCCATAAATCTTGTATAGATATGGTTCTTCCCAAATATAGTGCCTCACATCAGATAAAAGTTTTTTCTTTTAACAGGAAAAGGTCAAAAGGCAACTCATTACCTATAAAAAATGGCAAAATTGGCATACCATGGTTCATCATTATCATGCACAAGCATAATTTCTCATTAGGAAATTCATCATACAAAGGGCATTCATCCATTCTCTCAACATACTCCTTGTCCAATCTAGACAAGTAATAAACTGCCATATTTTCAATGCCTATTTTGTTTTTTATTTTAAGGTTAAATTCTTGTAATAATAAAATCCATCATAGCAACCTAGGTTTTGCATCTTTTTTGGCAAGTAAATACTTCAATGCAAAATGGCCAATACAAATAATTACTTTAGACAAGATCAAATAAGGTTTAAATTTTTCAATAGAAATTATTTCAGGAAGTTTTTTTTATTGTTATATAATTTTTTTGTCCACCATTCATGATTCTACTCACATAATGAGTGGTATAAAACTTTTTTTTTATTCTTTGTCCTAAAATTGTACCCAAAGTATCATCGCTTGCATCACACATGATCTCAAAAGTCAAATTCCACATAGGGCAAAAACTATGGGGGCTTTGATTAATTTCTCATTTACACCAATTAAATGCATGTAAACAAGCAATATCAATCACAAAAGATGCATCTTTCACTAATCAATTAGTTAAAAGACTAGTGATTTAACGAAAGTCCTTAATGAGCCTCGGATATAAAAACTTACATGTCTCAAAAAACCTATAACTTCTTTTAGTGATTTTGGAGGAGGATGTTTTTCAATTAATTTAATTTTAGCTTTGTCCACTTCAATACATTTAGAAGAAACTTTATGGCCTAGAATAGTTCCTTCACTAACCATAAATGATATGTTTCCCAATTAAGAACAAGGTTATATTCCTCACATCTTCTAAGTACCAAAGACAATTTGTGCAAACATACAACAAATGAAGATCCAAACACAAAGAAATTATCCATAAATATTTCCATAAAATCATCAATCAAATTTGAAAATAACAACATCATGCATCTTCGAATAGTTGCAATTGCATTGCATAAACCAAAAGGCATTCTCTGAGACTACAAGAATTGAAGATATTCCCAACACTAATAAATAAACACTAATGATGCATCCATATTAAGTGATGATTAGCAGCACTAATAATTTAGTGCTGCTAATGATCTGATCAATAGTAGTTCTAAATGATTAGCGCTGCTAATGATAGTCTCATTAGCGGTGCTAAATTATTAGTGTCACTACTGACTCTCATTAGCAGCTAATGAGGCTATCATTAGTGGCACTAATCATGTAGCATTACTAATGAGACTATGAAGCCCTCTCCTAGCCTAAGCTTCCCTTCCCACCCTGATCCTATCTTGTGTCTCTTGCGACTCACTAACCAAACCATCAACCACTATTGTTGCTTTATGTCCACCTAATAACTCCCCATGTATGAGTTCTCTGCCAACCAGCTCCCTGGTTGTGAGCTCCCTAGCCACTGGAGATCATGCTCCTTGCTTTCTAGGCAAAGATCCTACCTTAAGTGGAGGTCACCACCTCACTGACAATTGCTTTAGCTCCTCATCTTGGGAGCATTATCTAGCACCTCCTCCAGCAACTCACAATGTATTAGGTCAATTCTGAACGTCCTACTTCTCTATTTTGTGAAATTTGTTCATTGTTCAATGATTGGGGTGGGAAGCACATGGGTATGTCAATAATTTCAATGACAAAGTCTATTGTTATTCATTATGCTCTTTTATTATTATGATGATTTCTAAGGATACCGAGGACCTCTATTAAATGGTTGTTTTTTTTTTGAATTTATAAAGTTGTATGTATGAAGAAAGTGAAATTGTTTGACCATGACAAATGTCTATTGTTATGGAAAATCATATCTTTGACCTATGTGATGGAAGTAATTTTTGAGAAATTGACCTTTTTGATTGAGTACTTAATGTTGGAATGATTACATGTGTTCAGTGATGTACTTTCAAGGTGTTATAAAATGGAAAGATAGGTTATATGTTTGCTTGGTAATGGATTTTACATATGGCTATTGATGTATTCATAACTGTTAATCATATGATTTCTTTCCTTCAAGATAAAATTATTATTAAATTGAGGCAGTAGAGGTTGTAAAATAGGCAAGAAATCAGTAAAAAGAGCATGAAAAGGAATAGAAACAAAGTTGAAATCAACTCAGTTGAGTTCAGTTGTAAGATAAGTGAATTTTTCGCTAAAAACAAACTTTAAAAGAGTAGTAGACTTTGATGGATAAACTTAATTTTTACATGGCTATCCAACATTGCTTGTATAGACTCCAAAACAAATCCTATTTGTAGTAGGATTACTCTAAATAAAAGAACTCTAGCTAGGAAGACTCCAATGTAGGAAATCATTTCAAATTAGGAGTTCTTACTAAAATAGAAATCCTTTTTAGAAAAGAAAACTGTAGCCAAGTAGAAACCCTAATGAAACTAGAACTCATACTATACTTCATACTTAAAATAATGACTAAAATATTAACTAAAATAAGATCTTAATTCCTAATAGAGTCTTCTATGACATGTTACATCAAAGATTCAATATATTTCCTTACAACAACTAATATTTTGTCATCATCATTGTCAAAAGGTTTTGGTGTTCATGAAGTCTCACTCTCCCTACTATGACCCAGGTTGGACACTTGCTCTTTATTTTTATAGGTTGATGTGATGGTATTTGTTAAAAGAAAAGTGGGCTTAGAAACACTATCATGGAGTGAAAACCTAAAAGTATGGTGGTACGAATGTGCCATCTAGATGCTTGAAGCCTCTGAGTCCATAAAATTTGAGATCCAAAAAAATCAACTAAATAATCCAACTTATTATGATCATTATATTTAAATAGAGGATGATGTTGTTATATATGCAAAGTATTAGACTAAGGATTGTACAAATTTCTAAGACATTGATAAGAATTGGATCAAGATAAAAAATTGACTAGATGCTAGATGTGTTAATGGAGTAAATACATTTCTGGACTATGCTTACAAGAGCAAAAGACCAAATCAAAAAACACGGTGTCCATGTAAAGCTTGTATGAATATGCACAATCAAACAAGGCATGAGGTTATGAACAAGTAATTATAAGAGGATGGAATGCACATTACACTAATTGGGCATTTCATGTTGAAGAACCATGGTATTTAAATAGGCCAAATTCACCAGAGCAAGTAGTTAATATGACAATAGTTAACATTGAGGGAGATGATATCGACAGTTTGATCTGTGCTATCTTTTGTGATCCTACATTTTCTCACAAATCCCTTCCTAATGCAGTTGACATGGCAAGTGAGGGTTGTGATTGAGATGGTTAGAAATTTTATAGCATGCTTGATGATTTTAACATTGAGTTGTATCTAGGATGAAGAACTTTACATTGCTGTCATTCATCATGCGTTTGCTAGCTGTGAAGTCCAAGTATCAATGGATAAACCACTCATTTAGTATATTGTTGGAGATATTGAAAGAGGTATTTTCTCAGTATTCTTCTTTTCCCAGTTCATATTCAGAGACTTGGAATATTGTGAAAGGTATAGGTTTGTGATATACAATGATTCATGCATGTTTAAATAATTGTATGCTTTACAAAAATGAAAGTAAATTAGACACTTATTGTAGGCAGTGCAAAGCACCTCAATATTAGCATTTCATAACCCAAAGTAATGATGACAATCAAAAGGTTCGAAAAATTCTTATTAAAGTTGTATGATATTTCCTTCTTAAGCCAAGGTTGTAGCAATTATTCATGTTAACAATGATAGCACTGCATATGAGATGGCATGCTAAATGCCATGTATGGTATGGTACAATTAGGCATCTAACATATATTTTCAAATGAAAAGAGTTTTACTCACGATATCTAAACTTTACTTCTACCTCTACAATGTCTATCTAGGTTTAGCTTTTGATGGGTCAAATCCCTTTCAAAATATGAACTGCATGTATAGCACTTATCATATAGTTTCAATTCTATATGACTTACCTCCTTGGTTGTGCATGAAATAATTATCATTCAATTTGTTCATGGTCATCGATGGACCAAAGGGACCGAAAAATGATATTGACGTATACTAATAATTGTTGATTGAAGAGGTGAAGGAATTATGGAAGCCAAGCATTCCAACATTTGATGTAAGCGAGAAATAGATATTTTGTTTACATACAGCACTGATGTAGACAATCAATGGTTTTCAGTGTATGCATATCTTTTAGGATATAGCACCAGAGAGGAGATAGTATGTCTTGTGTGTAGGTCCAAGTGGTTAAAACATGATTGGGAGTTTTGTTACATGTGCCAAAGATAATTTTTTCTAGTTGATCATATATTCTAGCATGATAAGGCTGCATTCAATGGGACATATGAGTATAGTGTTCCTGCTCCTAACTACCATGTCTTGAGCCACTGAGTGAAGTAGATGCTACTCTAAATCACGTAGAAGGACGTGGTTGTCAATCCATCTCCAAGAAGACAAAGACTTCACAAATACAAATCGAAGGTAGCTCCAATGTGAAGTCCAATTGGACAAAAATAAATGTCTTCTTTGATTTTCCATATTGGAACTCATTATATAATTGCCAAAATCTCAATATCATGCATAATGAAAAATATTTTCTTGAAAATTTGTTGTGGATGTCACTTGGCACTCTATACAAGTCAAAAGACAACTTAAATGTGCAGTTAGATTTGAAGGTCATTGGAATATAGAGGGTGCTTCACCTAGAGGATAGAGATAATAGAATATTTTTGTTGTTAGCTCCATTCACCATGAGCAAACAAGAGAAGGAGATCTTTTCAATATATTAAAAAATGTGAAAGTTCCCGATGGTTATATGTCAAACACTTTAAGATGCATGAATATGAAGATTGAAACATTATTGGTTTAAAGAGTCATGATTGCTACATATTGATACAACAATTGCTATCAATCACAGTGCAAAGTTTTTTACCTACGTATGTATCCAAATCACTGACCAACATGAGTAGTATCTTTTGACATTTGTATGGAAAATTCAACCACCCATCTGAGTTTGAAGCTTTATAGTCTAGGATTATCTTAACTCTTTGTCATCTTGAAAAGATTTTTCCACCTTCAATTTTTGATATCATGGAACATTTTCCTATTTATCTGGTGGAGGAAGCAATACATGCAAGGTTTGTCCAGTACCACTATATGTATCCAGTTGAGAGGTAAATTTTGATTACTATTTTTAAGTTACATATATTACTTCCATCCATGATAACAAATAATCAATTTGTCAATTAGATATCTTTCCAAACTGAAAAACTATGTGAGAAACCAAGCTCATCCAAAAGGTTCTATAGAAAAAGACTATTTGGTGCAAGAATGCATGACCTTCTGTGTAATATTTCTGAATGACTTTCAGTTAAACTTCACTCAACCTTTTTAGAACCTAGATTATCATTCCCATGATGTAGAGTGACATCTAATTGGGGCTCAGCAAGGACTTCATTACATAGGTGAGACTCAATGGGTGAAAGTACATTGCAATGTATTACTAACCTGCCTTTTGAAATAGTCAAAATCCATTTTTTGGGAAATATTTGAGGTCGAGGATAGTTGATAAACAATGACAAGATGGAGAGTTTGAATGAGATAAAATTCATAGTGACATGTTTGCTAAGTGGTTCAGGGAACATGTAAGTGTGATTGATACTTAGTCTACATGTGATGTAAGTATTTGTCTATGTTTTCTAATACATGACTTATTATTATTTTAGATTGTTGGATTAGAAGGAAGTAGTAATGCATCTGAGATTCCTAAAGAGATATTACTCTTGATAGCTGATCTTAATAAATGGCTGACAAGATACTCGAGATACATTGTAAATGGTTTTTGATTTCACACGAAGATGTGGGAGATGAGCCATCATACACAAAATAGTGGTGTGACTTTGAAAGTAGCTACAAGAAGTTTTGAAAACACAAAGGATGATAACCCCATATCATGAGTTTTATAGTTATGTGGTGTTTTAACAGATGTTATTGTGATATAGTATAACATGAGCTTATGTTTGTGATATTCAAGTGTGACTAAGTTGATAATAATACTAGAGTGACAACTGGTGAGTTTGGATATACAATAGTGAATTTTAACAGTCTAATGTACCAATACAACTCATGTGGATATGAGCCATATATTTTTGCATGTCAAGCACATTAGCTATTTTACATGGTAGATCCTTTTACATCTGAAGTGGCACATGGTTGTGGAGATGACTTCAAGGGAGCACATTGATGCCTTTAGCCACACAACAGGCAATGAGAACTCCAGAGAGCCAATTACAAAGGCTTGTACCACACAACAACTTGATGATTCTCTTTTTTCTACTTTGTAGTTAATTCTTTATTTTATGTATTTCTTGTCTCAATTTTTTGTTCTACATTTAATTTTATATTTTGCTATTCTATTCCTATTAATTTCTATCTTATATTTTTATTTACATATTCTATTTTATTAATTTTTTAATTAATTTTTTGTTGTCTTTTGTTCTAGTTTTCTTTTTTTTTATTATCCTTTACTCTTTTATTCTCATTCTTGTTTTAAATTTTCTAAGTTTTAATCTTCTAGTTTATATTTAATATTATTTTTGTATGTTCTTTTCTTAGCTTTTTGTTCTATATTTTCAATTGTACACTCCCTTTGTTCTCCTAATATCTATTTGATGTGTTTCTTGTCTTCTATTTGTGGTTTCTTTTCTTTATACTTATCTTTCATTTTATTCATTTTGTTTTACATATTCGATTTTATATTACCCTTTACTGTTTTTCTTATTATTCCACTCTTCTTTAAGTTTTTCTAATTTTATGTTTTGTATCTTCTTTTTAATTTTTTGTTCTTTTAAATGTTTTTTCTTTTCATTTTTTGTTGTATATGTCTTCTTCTCCTACAATTACGTATGTTTTTGTTTTATTTTTTGTTCCTTATTTAATTTTTTGTTTATATCTTTGTTTTCTTCTTCTCTATTTCTTACATTATATTTAATTAATTATTTTTTATTGATTTTTAGTTTAATAATGTCATGTTTTTCTCTAATTTAAGCTTTATATTTAATTTTATGTTCTATATTTTCTTTTGCCTTTTTTTTATTTTACTTATATTAATTTTATATTTTTTTTCCAACTTTTTGATTGTCTTTTTAGAACAAATGGATTACGAGTGTTATTTAAATTCAAATTTTTAGACAATCATTTTAGGTTTTAATAATTTTTCTATTATCACTGTATAGGAATAGTATTTTTATTTTGGGCTTGTGCTAAAGCTTGAAGCACTTGAAGAAATACTAAAGTCCTAGGTATTATTTTATGATCTTTATGCAAGTTTATATTTATTCTTTCTTAGCTTCTATTTTTTCTTGAAGCCATTGGATTGGATTTATTTTCGAATCTAAAATCCTAGATGGTCAATCTACATTTTGGATTAAGTTTATTCTATCAATACAGATGATTTGTATTCTTATTTTGTTTTGCATAAGATTTGAAGATTGAGGCATGCTTTTCTAATCATTATGTGGATTTAAGTTTACTATTCTTAACTTATAAATTATTTTCTTAAAGATAGTCGAGTAGGATTTATGTTCGAATACAAAACTCAAGGTAGTCTTTTTTAAAATTTTTGAATTAAATTTTGTGTCATCATAAGATGGAATAGTGTTTTTTATTTTGGTTTTGTGCTATTGCTTGGAACAAACAGAGGAATCTAAGAGTCCAAGATATGTTGTTTTGATCTATTTGTAGGTTTAAATTGATTATTTCTTAGCTTGATTGTCTCCTTCAAGCCATTAGGTTTGATCAGGCTTGGGTGTATGTTGAAACCTAAAATCCTAGATGTTTTACATTGAATTAGTTTTAACACTGCACAATATTGATAGTCTTATTTTGGTTTACGCGGTGATTGAAGTTTGAAGATGAAGGCAAGCTTTTCTTATCTTTATGTGGACTTAAGTTGACTGTTTCTTATGAATTGTGTTATTAAAGTTTGTGAACTAGAGTTTTTTGTTCAAATATGAAATTCTAGATGGTCATTTTTCAAGTTTTGAATTAATTTTTGTATTGTCACTATATTAATAATATTCTTATTTTGGGTTTGTGCTAGAGCTTGGAACCAATGGAACTCATGTCTAAGATATGCTATTGTAATCTTTTTGTAGATTTAAATTGATTATTTCTTAGCTCTATTTTCTTCTTGAAGCTATTGTGTGTGGGTTTATTTTTGAACCTAAAATCCTAGTGTGGGTATAAAATCCTATCGATAGGATTTTATCCTTAGTCTTATCAAATTTTAAACTGTTAGATTTTTTAAGGATAATTGATAATTAAAAATCCATCTATAACGGTATAATAAATTTTTCTAATAGTCCAGTTTTAGGATTTAGGGATTAGGGATCAGGGTTTAAGATTTAGGAGTTTAGGGTTTATGGTTTAAGTTTATAGTTTCTATTCAATCCTGAAGCCCTAGATGTTATATATTGGTTGTCTTATCATTGCATATTATTGGTACTCTTATTCAAGTTTATGTGATGGTTGGAGGAGTTTGAACATTGAGGTATGCTTTTTGGAATTGTATATGAATTTAAGTTAATTTTTCCTAACTTGTGAATAAAGGTCTAACTAACATAAGCATAAAGCCAACATTTGAAATCTAATTGACAAGCCAAAAAGGTTATTGATTGTCAAATCAAGAGTGATTAGCACAACCTAATGCTATTAACATTCTTTCAAATTAAATCGAACTAAGGCAGACTTACATTCAATTAGTTAGTTGGTCAAATATCGTGTTTAAAAGAAATTAACTAACAATAAGCAGAAAGTCATCAATAATGCTTCAAACATAATCAATAATACCTGATTGCGCATTGAGACTCACTATAATTTTATTTATTGTTTTGATATTGCTCTTCAGGGTCTTGCTATTTCTGGTGGTCGATCGTAGCTTCACAAATTAGGACACATCTAGTAGAACTTCTTGATTTGTGGCAAGCCTGTGTGTGGTGAAATTTTACACCTTATAGCACTAATCAGTCACAAATTTTGGCACACTCAGTGGAATTTTTCTTTGATTTGTGATAGACATGTATGTTGTGTAAACTAAACACCATTTAGCACTAGTAGATCACAAATTCTGGTATATTTGGTAGCACATGACTTTTTCTCCAAATATAAAAAACTAACTAATACAACATAGATAAATCAAAATAAGAAAAGATGAAAACTAATAATTAATTTTTTATTTTTTATTATAATAAAGGGAAAATATCATTATCAAATGATCCTCCTATTCTAACCTATACCATCATCCACGACGAAGGGTATGTGGTACACTTTTCTTAACCAATGATCACCACGGGGCCAACAAGAGTACATAGAAGCTATGAGGTTGAGTCCAACTTCATCTAATTTATGCATGGTACTCGTACTTTTACTATTAGTGTCATTGCTCCTGGTGTTGATGTTACTGCCACATCTACCGCTAATTCAATTGTTACTTTATCTATCCAACGTGGATCAACTCATCATCTCTCACCTAGAGGATAAAGACCAAATATCATTGTGCTAGATCTCGATGATGAAACAAAGGGTTCATTATTATAAGTTAGGACATCAGTCTTACAAAAATTGAACAATCATTAAAAGGCAGTTTTTGATTGTCTACAACCTACCCTACAATTTAAGGAAGTTAATAAAAATAATGTAAGAAAAAGAAAGGATTAGTGGGGTGTTTGGCTAAATGTGATATGTCAGTTGAAACCGAAAGCAAGTTGTTGCAATCCCTACCACCAATTCCTTGTTAGCACTATAAGAGCTAAATAAGAACAAAGGAATAACACATGTTTGATCTTCTTCACCTGAAAAAGAAGCAACACCATCTTCTAATGTCTAATTGATTAATGGAGAAGTAACTAAATCCAACATAAAGGATATTTGTGCCAAATCTGTAGTATGAAAGAGTCAAATAGTTGCATGAGCTTCAAAGTCATAAAAAATAGAAAAAAAACATGAAAAATAAATAAATAAAATTTATGTTTAGCATACATGGAATGCCTAGTTATATCAAAATTGACTAGTCAAGCAAAAAAAAATTTCAGATGAACTAATTCACAAAAAAAAAAATTTCAGATGAACTATTTCAACCGATAGGCCAAGTCAACTGCCTTTAGTCATTTTGGTGTTTTTTAAATTGTTTAAAGTTGCTTCCGACTCTATGCTCATGCTAGTTATCTATAATCCAAGTTTTGGTCAATCTAAATTATATACTTATTATCTATTTGAACCAGAATTTTATACATGACGGGGTAGTTTTGCACCACCATCTTCTAAATTAGCAAAAATGGTTCTGTTTGCTATGGGAATATTTCCACAAGGCATGTTCCAGTTGTAGAATGTTTATTGTGCTTCTATTTTTATCTAGTGACCCACTTATGTATGTACCCAAAGTTTTTTTTCCGATCATTTTTTTGCTCAACTGCAACATTCTCAAATTCAACAATTATTTTTTGGTAGCATAAGCATGTCCTTGCTTTCAATTACTGAATTTATTTATCATTTGGCCAATTATCATTATTTGATTATTTACCTTTCAGATTGATAAAGAGCTAAACAAAGAGTTTGAGATCAAAAGTATCAATTTAGAGGAAGCGTGAGTATTTTTCCAAAGATTAATTTAATTAATGAAGCTACTCCATTAGCAATTACTTTATGTGGTCTTTATTTTTCCTACCTTAACATGCTAAGATAGTGGTTTGAGAAAAATAAGTTATAAGTAAATGCAATTATGATTGCTTATATCATGAAAATCTCCATGTACTCCTCCATATTAATTTTTAGAATAATGTGAAATACTCAAAAAATATGGTCAATTATTAGTATGTTATACGACTAGATTTGTGTTATAATATTTGATAATTTGATCTTCTCTATTCATGCAATTACTGGATTTCTTCTTGTGAGGATATACTTTTTTTCTACCTTCAGTATCATATTCCTTTGGGAGCCAATCCATTCTTCAAGCATTAAAAATAATTGCATGGGTCAAGGTTAAATAATTGTCTCAAAGCACTAGGACATTCTTGTTTGACATGCTTTCACAAGCTTGATCTCCCATGATTTCCACCACATGCTTACTATATAGAAGTCTCAAATGCACATTTTAGGAGTTTTCCACCACTTTTTTAGTTTACACCACCCACACTGTGTGCCAATTGTTGATGATAAACAAGTCATCCTACACACACACATGCACGCACACACCCCTGTCTCTTTTTCCCTCGCAGTCTAGTAAGTGGCCTATAAGTGCATAGGTAGCTACACCTAGCATTAGTGTAGTTAAACTATTTTTTGAGTGGCTATAGATTTGTGAAGAAACATTGGAGCATAGGAGTAGGTGGTGTCAGATCTAGTTGTGGTCCATGGTCTTTGGTCTTGTCCCTAGCCTAGGAATTTATGTAAACTTTCCTACCTCAACTAGAAATTCAAGCTGAGAAAGAATTAGGGTTTTCAAACAATGATGAGGAAGAATTTGAAAGCTATCTCTGAGTCTCTCATTTTTTCAGATAACGGCATCCTTGAAATCCTCAATTAAAATATGAATAATTCTATTTGTTATGCAAGAATAAACTTATAAAGCTATCAAAGCAATCAGACCATAGTTAATGTAAGAAAAAGATTATTATAATACATTCCCTAGGGAAAAGAGCTTGGACTCTTTCCCATTTTAAAACAAAGAATAAAAAAATTGTATAACATTCATTCAAGGTTGTCATCATTTGTGACTAAAACCCTTATAATTTTTATGGAAGAAGATAAAATAAAGGTAAATCTACCTTACCTATTCCATTCTTTTACCTACTCTTCAAAATTGAATGCAAGTTTGGAATTAGGTTGAAACCTAATGAACAATTAGTGTTGTAAATAGGCTCAGCTTCCACGGACTTGAGGTGGGTTGAGGCTTATTAAAACCTACTAATTTTTATATTAAGTCCATTTAAGATCCAACCTATTAAATTTATACTTTTTCTATTAAGGCCCATCAATGCCTCAAATGTCTATCTATATATAAGACCATATATTGTCATATCTATCCTAGAGAAACACACACTAACTATCATTTCTTAGCAGCCCATGTTTGATCCTATTTTTCTACATTCATTACTTTTAATGACATGCTAATGTGGTGCTAAAAATGTCCCAAATTTGAGGATTTAAAATTTTCAAATCATATTTAAAATTGAAGAAGGCACTGCATAGTTTTAAGCATGCGCCAAGAGCTTGGTATGAGAGACTAAGTCCTTCCTAATTTCAAATAGCTTTACAAGGGATTGTGTGGACACTATATTATTTTTCTTGAAAATGCATAATAACTTATTAATAGTACAAATTTGTATTGCTGATATTATTTTTCGATGCTACTAATATAAGACTTTGTGAGATATTTGCAAGTACATTGCAAGAAGAATTTGAGTTGAGCATGATCGATGAGCTTAACTTCTTCCTTGGACCACAAGTCAAGCAACTAAAAAATGGACTCTTCATAAGCCAAGGTACGTAAGCATGAGAATTACTCAGGAAATTCAATATCAATCAAGCTAAAACTATTGGAACTCCCACAAGCCCCTCCACCAAGCTAGACAAAGATGAAGATGGTGAAAAGGTTGAAGAAAAGTGCTATAGAGGTATGATTTATAATCTATCATATTTAATGGCAAGTAGACTGGATATCATATTTAGTGTGTGCGTGTATGCTAGACTTTAAGCATCACCTAGGAAATCATATCTAGTGGCCATATGACATATACTTAGATATCTTAATGGCACACTAGATTTAGATTTTTGATATCCAATAGATGATTATTTTGATTTAATCAATTTTTGTGATGCAGGTTATGCAAAGTGTCATTTGGATAGGAAGAGCACTAGTGGTATTTGTCAATTTATTGATAAAGTTCTAGTTTTAGGAAGCTCTAAGAAATAAAATTTTATGGTTCTTTCTACCACCAAGACCGAATTTATGGCTGCTGGAGGTTGTTGTTGTGCACAAGTATTATGGATGTAGCAAATACTCTAGAATTTATAGAAATTTTTATTTTTTGTGATAACACAAGTGCTATCAATTTTCAAAAATTTTGGTTTTTTTATTCCCATTCTAAGCACATTGATATTCGGCATCATTTTCTATATAAGCATTTTGAAAAAGGATATTTCATTAGATTTTATTGAAATTGATCGTCAACTTGCAAATATTTTCACAAAACTTTTGAACAAATCTTGATTTATTTTACTTAAAGAAAAATTGAGAATTTTATCGATTGATTTATCTCAATTTTTATTCTAAACTTTTCTAAAAAAATATTTCTCTAAACCAATCATCCAATTTTTGTATCAGCACCGGTTGGCCTAAAGAACAAAAGAACATCTTCTACCAATTAACCAATTGTTGTATTGCCTGACCAGTATATAGAGTATCTGTATACCTGAACTCTCAGTCGGCTGACCTGTTGGCTGAAGTGATCGACCGATTCATGGAAATCAAATGCGACTTCAACGTAAAATCCTAGCCGTTGTCTAATTGCCCTATTCTTTCCCATGCATGGTAAGTAGCTTGTCTAGATGCTATGGTGGTAGTTTCAGGCAATTTGATTTGAATTTGTGAGGTTTTCCCCATCCTCCTTAGATTATTCTTGGTCTCTAGCCCTAATTCCTCTCTTTCACCTCCAATGGCTCCAAGGTTCAAGCACATTGCTTCCAAGAAGAGGAAAAGTGATGGCCCTTCATCCTCCTCTGATAATCAAGCTTTTCCTCCTGAATGTTCATCCCTTGACAACTTTACTCAATTCCAAGCAAAGTTTTCATCCTCTAGGATTGTTGTTCTTAAAATAGTTGATTTTAATGACCTTCAAGCTTTGAATCTTCGACCCCTCTTTGATACTCAAGGATGGACATCTCTTCTATGTGACCATGACACTTATCACAATTATGAGGTTCTTGTTTTCTATGCTAATGCCACTTTTGATGGATCTATCTAGTAAAATTTTTGACACCTACTATGGAGACAAACACATGCCCCTTATCATTATAGTACTTAGATCATTCTTAGTGTCTCTATAGATGGGAAGAGACTATTTCTCACTCAAAGATAGTTTGGCCAACTTCCCTCATATGAAATGATTGTCAAAACCATATTTAAGGGAATTTAGGGTGAAGCCATAAGGAAGCTACAATCAAACCTTCTCCTACCTCGAGCTTATGTGATCCACCAACTCCTAGCACACCCTCCTTTCAAAGAGTGGACATCGCAATTAAGTATCCTTCATGAAGTTGTATCTCCTTTACTCCTTCTGATTGAGCATAGAGTGTGTTTACCTTATATTATCCTTCACCATATGGCCTAGTATTTTGTATACACTCATGCTACTCTTAGCTTCCCTGAAACTATTACCAAAGTCATTGAAACGTTGGAGCTCTAATTCTTATCTGTGATCTCTCTTTATATCATGCCTTTCTTTCTTTGATTCCTTCTCCCACTTCACACTTTACTAGGTGGGTGTTAGTGAGCACTATGGTTTTTGTGTTCATGGACCTATCAGAGATTCAGAGTAAGGAGAGGCCAAGATCAATGCCATGGAGCGAGAACAGGGAGTAACTGACCATGCTGACTCTCTACCTGCCACATCCTTAGGCTCCCATTCAGATTTTTCCAATAGACTAGCTCATCTAGAGGATTTTGGATAGAACACAGCTAAGTAGATGACATCCCTCTGGACTACCATGGATGAGGTCTTTGGGATGCTATAGACCTTGCTTGATCACACAACACCTAGACTGAGTCCTTAGTTCATCTATATTGTATTTCTACTTTAAGTGATGTTTCAAACTTGAATGTTTTGGATTATGGTTTGTCGCTGTTTGGATGGTTTTAATCTTTGTTGTTTCTGGAGCTTCAAACTTTGTTGTGTTATGGATATTTGAATCTTGTTTGGTTTACTTTATTGATATTTTGGTTTTTGGCCACTCTTGGATATCTACCTCTTAGACACATGTATATGCATCATTTCAAGAGAAGCTTCTTGAGATCCTATCTATGGACTATTTATTATCGATATTGTAAAATGTTGGTATCTTATCTATTATTTGAGGTGATTTTTGGCACAATCAAAAGTATGATCATAAATGAAACCTATATGCCACAAAAATATATCCCAAGTGTGGGTCTCAGTTGGATTTGAATTGTGGTCAAATTTGATTAAAAACTGAGTTTGATTCTGACTTAAATCATCGTGAAATTCGGGTTCAAGCTAAGCTTAATCCAAGTAAATTGAGTAGGTTAGATATTTGGATCAAAATTGGGCCCAAAATTTATCCAAAATCTAGACTGAAATAAAAAAATATAAGAACTTTATAAATAGGTCTCTAAACTGAATAAATTCTTACAAAAGATCTCTGACTGAATTTTTTTACAAATAGGTCCTTAAATAAAAATTTTGTGAAAAACTCCAATAAAATCCTAAATTACAAATCAATCCTTGTAAAATTTAAGATTTACAAATAAGCCACTCAAAGATCGATAATTATAATTTGATCTTTATGAAATTTAAGATTTACGAATAAATCCCTAAAAAATTTTATATTCTCAAATAAACTCCTGAAGTCCCAATTTTCCACAAATAAATCCTTCAAAATTTATTATTTATAAATAAATCTAAATTTTATTCAAAAAAATCTTTAAAATTTTAAAATAAATTCTTTGGCAAAAAGATCCTTGGAATTTATAGAATTACATTTGATCCAAATTTTAAAGAAAATTATAAATAACCCCTTATAAATTCAATATCCAAAGTAAGTATATTCTTCAAATTCTCTCATATATAGAAGATAAATTCATTCACATTTCCTCAGAAACTTATCCAGTCTCAAACAAAGGCATCCACAATAATCCAATTCAAACAAAACTCATTCAAAAAAAATAAAGAAAAATCAATAGGATCCTTGATTCAAAAATTTAAATAAAGTTCGTTCCAACTTGACTCAATCTTTTTGAAGTCTATAAATTCTCTCGTATTCTTGCAGACAAAAAAAAAAAAGAAGAGAGTTCAATGGAAGCAAGTGGAGAGGGATTAGAGAGGGATTAAAAAGGATAAGAGAGAACAGAAAGGAAGCACAACAAATAGAGAGAATTGGAAGAGTAAGAGCCAAGCTTCAACGAAGAAAGGAAGGTCAGCTCTCTACTTAGCTTTTATTTCTTCTTCTTTGACACACTGTCATCTTTCCCCCTGCTCTATTACTTTCTTGTCAGACCATTGCTGGAGATCCACTCCTCGCCGGCTGCCTCTCCTTAGCACAAGCGGCTGCTTGGCCAACCCTAGCACCAGAACTTGTACCACCTCTGAGCTCCTCATGCCACCTTCCTCTGCCTCTGCACTACCCGTGGGTGACCAGCTTCCATAGGCCTGCCGGCCTGCAGCCCATCGGAGGCCCCTAGCCGCATAGCCTCATTAGAGGCACCTCACTGGAGAAGAGGCTGCGTCGGCCTCAACCTTGTGCCACTGACCCGCGTCGGCCACTGCTTCACCAGCCCATGATGCTTCTACCATCCCCTGCCACACGTGAAGGAGCACAGAGCCCCGCTGGAAGCAAAAGCGGTGTTGGCCTCTGAGCTCCTACCTTCTCCCCGTGACAAATCCCGTCGTGTTGCTGTATGTCGGTCCCTCCCGAGCTTCAATCGGTACCGTCCAAAGCTCCACCACACCAACCTGAGCCCCGTGCAGGGTTCACCATCTCCCGCCACCATTCTGCCTTTCCTCACACCACCTCCATGCGGTCTCAGCTGGCTCCTATCATTGGCCATTGTAGTTTGTGGCTAGATCTGACCAAGATCTGGTCATATCTAGCTGGGATGAACCACAGGTCACCATAGCCCAGTCAAGTGAAGAAGAAGTAGGGGAATATCAGACGTGAGGGAGAAGAGACTTGAGGAAGAAGGATAAGAGAAGAAATAAAGTAAAAAATATATGTATAAAAAGGAGTTCTGGCCTAAAAATAAGGAAAATCTGGTAAAAAAAAAGGGAGAAAAGTAAAAAAAAAAAAAGAAAAAGAAATAAGGAAGTTGCAACAACACAAAAGAAAAAAAGAAAAAGAGTGACCTCAATTTATGTGCATGCGTCCATCACATTAAATTAGCTTTTATATTTATATTTAGTTAGTGTTCGGGCTTATATTTAGTTAATCTTCATATTCAATTAGCATTTATATTGATATTCAATTAGTCTTCGGTTTCACACTTACCCAATCTTTGAACTCACATTCAGCTAACCTTCCAGCTCATACTCAGTTAATCTTCGGTTTGCACTCAACCAGTCTTTGGATTTATACTCAATTAATCTTTAGGCTCACATTTCATTAGCTTTTGGACTCGCATCCAAACTAGCCTTCGGGTTTACACTCAGCTAACCTTTAAGTTCACACTATGCCAACCTTTAGGCTTGTACCTTAACTAGCCTTTAGACTCGCACTCAGCCAATTTTTGAGCTTGCACTCTCAAGCTAATATTCGAACTCACACTTTCAAGACCAATCCACAAGTTCACCTAAAGCAATCATGATAGTTTAAGGGCTCTCAAATCAAATTGAACTCAATGAATAGAGTTGAATTAACTTGGTAGACCATCTAATTGATCTAAATCAACTAAGTTAATGGACTAAAACCTAAATTGAACTAGACTCAAATCCAAATTGAGTTAATCCAAATTAAATCAATTTAGACCTAACTCCTATTGGGTTTAAATTAAGTCAATCTAAAATCAAATTAAATTTGAACCTAGTTGGATCGAATCAAGTTCAAATTAAATCCTAATTGGGTCAAATCAAATTTAAATCAAACCCTAATCAAGTTAAGTCATGTTCAAACTAAACCCTAATCAAGTCAAATCAAACTCAAATTTAAACCAAAATCAGGTCAAAATTAAGCCAAAATCAGGTCATACATAAACCAAAATTAGGTTGAACCAAAACCAAAACTAAGTTGAACCTAAATCAACTAGAACTTGAACCCAAGTTTATTAAGGTTCAAACCAAAATCCATTAATGGGTTGGGCCTGGATCCATTAAGAATCCATTAAGAGTCAGATCCAAAATCTGTTAAGGATCCAATAAAAACCCATCAAGGGTCAGATCCAAAAATCCATTAAAGATCCATTAAGATCCCATCATGAATTCAAGATCCATTAAGGATTCATTCAAAACCCAATTAGTGTTACATCTAAGATTCATTAGGCACCATTTGGTTCAGGATCAAGATCAAGATCAAGACTAGTAAATCACTTTTATAAACTAATATCATTTTATCAAAATTAACCCTACAATAATTTAAAATTTTAAAAATAATTTATTTTTTTATAATAATTTAATTTAATAGTGGTGTAAAATAAATAATATTAATTTCATAAGAAAAAAAATTTGAAATGAGCTGATCCCGATACTAATCTCAAACCAAACGGTGTCTTAAGAATCTATTAAGAATCCATCAAGGAGTGGATCTAAGATCTATTAAGGATCCATCAAGAACTCAATCAGGCTCAATTTAAGATGCATTAATGATTCATCAAAAACCTGTGTTATCGATTTTGGTGGGCCAAGAGTGGCAAAAATTTTAGGAAGTGACCTTGATGCATAAATCAAAATTTATTTAATTTGAAGTACGCTATCAAGTGTTATAAAAATATTAACTTCTAACATGCATAAGCCCATATTGTTAATTACTCCAACAATTATTAAAAATCTCCTAAAATGAAAATTTTGGCTAATAAAGTAGAGACACAAAGAAGAAAAAAATATTTGATTGGTTTTAAGAAATGATACATGGTGATAATTTTTTTTAGTTGAAGTATTTCCGTTTGCCAATAAGGCATTGGTGATAACTTGGAGATTTGAAGTATTTTCATTAACCCATGAGGCATATGTGATCAATTTGCTGATTTTCAAGCATTTTTATAGCCAATGAGGCATAGTTAATAATTTCATAGATTGTGAAGTGTTTCCATAGCCAGTGAGGTATAAACAATATATTGATTTATTTTTGAAGTATTTCCATAGTCAGTGAGGTATAGACAATAACTTTATTTGGTTTTGAAGTATTTTCATAGTCAATGAGGTATATACGATAACTTTATAGATTTTGAAGTGTTTTCATAACCAATGAGACATAAGTGATAACTTTGTAGATTTTAAAATATTTTCATAGCTAGTGAGGTGTAAGTAATAACTTCATAAATTTTTAAAGTATTTTCATAACCAATGAGATATAAATGATAACTTCATAAATTTGAAGTATTTCCATAGTCAATGAGGCATAAGTAATAACTTTATGAGTTTAAAGTATTTTCATAGCTAATGAGGCATAAACAATAATTTTATGGGTTTGAAGTGTTAGCTTAGCCAATGAGACATAAGTAATAACTTCAAAAGTTTAAACTATTTCCATGGCTAATGAGGCATAGGTGATAACTTCATGAGTTTGAAGTATTTCCATAGTCAATGAGGCATAGGGGATAACTTAATGAGTTTTGAAGTATTTTCATAACTAATGAAGCATAGGTGATAAGTTTATAAATTTTGAAGTGTTTCTATTGCTAATGAGGCATAGGTGATAACTTCATAAGTTTGAAGTATTTTTATAGCTAATAGAATGTTAACTTCATGGATTTTAAAGTATTTGTATAGCTAATGACTCGTAGGTGATAACTTCATGAGTTTGAAGTAATTCCATAGTCAATGGAATGTAAGTGATAACTTCATGAATTTTGAAATATTTTCATAACTAATGAGGCATAGGTGATAACTTCATAAGTTTTGAAGTGTTTCCATAACCAATGAAGCGTAAGTAATAACTTCATGAGTTTAAAATATTTTCATAACCAATGAGGCATAGGTGATAACTTCATGAGTTTTGAAGTATTTCTATAGTTAATAAGGAATAAACAATAACTTTATAAATTTGAAGTATTTTTATAACTAATGAAGCATAAGTGATAACTTAATGATTTTAGATATTCCATAACTTAATGATTTTAGATATTCCATAATTACTTGTAGAGTTAGGTAAAGCCTTGGAGTACTACCAAAGATTTTTGTAGTACACCTAGTTGGACTCAGATAGACCCAACTTAGTCTCATTTGAACTAGTTTAAATTCACGTCAAGATGGTAGTATTATCCGCTACTCATGGGGTTGCATATAGCGTTGGAGCATTGCCAAAATCTTAGCATACTTAGTTTGACCCAATTGGCACTCCTAAAGGTTTAGCCTAGAATTTGTCATGGTTTGATTCAATTTGAAGTTGTTTTATTTTAGTTCGAATCTTGTTTGACCCAATTGGAGTTTAATTCAAACTTATTTTTGCTTTTAGATTAGCTTAGTTTGGCCTTGAATTGACCCAAGTCTGAATTGACCAAAGCTTGACTTGATTCAGATTGATTCTAAGGTCGATTATTAGTTTTCAATCTGAAGTGGATAATCGGTTAGGCTACTAGTTGACTGACTGCAAACAAGTGTTGTTTCTTATTTAGCAAGACCGGATGATCAACTCAGTTCGATCGACCGATTGGGGCTTTTTTGTCTATTTGGATTGGTCAGTCCATTCATTTATCAGCTATTTGGATTCAAGTGATTCTTCATTTGAGTCAATTTGGATTTGTTCATTTTTTCCTAGCTATGTTGATTTGAATTTGGCATGATCAAGTTATTTTAATTAATTTATGTTTGTCTACTCTTAATTTGATAGTTCATGAGTTATTGTAATAACATCATGGCAACCCCATGAGCTGGCTATAAGTTCAAATTAATTTTAGGGTGAAACCACAAGGTAGCCCTAGTCAAATTGGCTATCAAGTAAGATTGCAAGCTAATTCTAAACCATTTGACTATCAAGTGAGACCACAGGCTGGTCCTAAGTCAATTGATTATCGGGTGAGATTGCAGGCTAGCCCTAACCTATTTAATTTTTGGGTGAGATTGCATACTAACTCTAAGTTAAATTGGTTATTGAGTGAGGCCGCAGGCTTGTCCTAAATCTTTTGACTTTTGAGCTAGATCGTAAGCTGACTCTAGGTCTATTAGTTGTCGGATGAGACCGTAGGCTGGTCCTAAATCACTTGACTTTCAAGTGAGAGTGCAGGCTGGCCCTAAATTAGATTAGTTGTCAGACAAGACCATAAGCTAGTTCCAAATCATTTATAAGAATATTTTGTTATTATTTTATTTGGTTTTGCTCTTGTGCTTTTGTTCTTATTCTTGCTCTATCATCAATTTAAGAGATTCTCATTGATGATCCTTCTTCTAAGACCTCAATAAAGGAAGTCCTAGGATAACACTGTGGTAGTAAGTAGGACCATAGATGGCTGCCATGGTGATAAAAGTTTGCTGGCATTCTAGATTGTGGGTAACTACAGTATTGGTGGAGGTTCATTATGATGCAAAACTCCATGGGTGTCCATAGTATCGGTGAAGATCTGCCATCATACAAAAAGGCTATGGGTGGCCATGGTATTGTTGGAGATCTATCATCATACGGAGGAACATTGGTGGCTGCTGTATTGATTGAGATCCGCCATGGCTGTGGTATTGGTAGACATTTGTCGGTGTGAAGCCACAGACGGCCATGGTGTTGACAAACAAATGAAATATTTGTGATGAGATTCAAACACACAATTCTTTCATGTTTGGTTGTCCAAACTCGAGCTGCTAAGTGTTACAATCAAGACATATTGTGGTTGGTAGAGAACAAGGTTGTGGGTGGCCATAAGCTTTGAGGAGAGCAGGGGCAGCAGCAGTGAAGGGGCAAGAACACAAGAACCTTGTAGGGCATGGAGAGGAACAAGTGGGTAACAAAAAGAATGACAAGGAAGGGGGAGGATTCTTACATCTTTTTCATCCTTAGTTGATGCTTTCTTTTTTTCTTCTTTGATAGCAAGATCTTCTACAAAACTTCTCATCCAATCCATGCAAAATTTGCCTAGACAATGTGTTCTTTTTCCTCCCCCTGTTTATGTGCTCTAGTGCCCTTTTTTATAGGGCTAAGAGAATCTCTAATTATGGTATTTGATTCATTTGATTTTTGAGATTTGATGGATATATTCTTACTATAAAACTCATATTTGAATCTCAGATTGAAATATTCCGAGATTACACTATCTTTGTTGAAAAATCTAATTGATTCTTGATGGATTTCAAGAAGAATTTCATTTACATTTTTTGCATATCGCCACTAAACTAGACATCCGGTTAGAACCAAACATCTTAATGTGAGCAGTGGTTCACACAATTGGATAGTACTAAATAGTCAATTGATAGCCAGATGTCCAACTACAACTCAGTTCAGCTTTTGGGACTAACTTTTTAGCCCCTTTTCTATTTCAAATAGGGCCCTATTCATTCCAAACTAAGCTCAAATTTCAATTCTAGCTCAAAGTCAAAGTTGGGTTGCAAAATTACTTAAACAAAGTACCCCCTTCACATCTACTTAGCAATTTTCCTTGGTGAAGGGAGTGGATATGAACAAAAGTGAGTTCTTGACTTCTTTCATTGCTTTTACATGTGTCTAACAAGTGAGGTTTCCTATTTTCTTTCTTGTCATCATGTGATAAGTTCCCCTCTTTTTTTTCTCTTCTTCTTTTATTTGTTTGTCCTTCCTCCATTTTAAAAGTGTTATGGGCCTCTTATGATTGAGAGAGTCCAAGATGAGAAAGAAGATGGTTTGGCCCTACATCACTTCCTTCTCATCTTAGGGACTGATGCTAAAGTAGTTATCATGTACCAATCTCAGGAGTATCAAAAGGGAGTGCAATTTTGTCTTTCATGATGGAATCTATTGGGCATTCCACATAGTGATAATCTTCAAGAACCCTAGGGGCTTGTATCTTGAATGGCTTTTCATCTACTTGGAGATGATCCTTCCCACTTGCCAAAGTAGTGCTAGTCCTATCAAATTAGTCAAAGTGGGTTAACAATGTGGTAACTCAATTTTTGGCCCAACTCACAAGTCTTGGCATCTTAGGAGGAGTCATGGCATCCAAAGGTTAGTAAACATGAGACTCAAAAGTTTTACATAGCGCGGTCAAAATATGGAACCATGACACAAATATTTTTCATACTCCATATGATGAGGTTGGTATTTCTTTATGAGACATAAGATAGCTAGCTAGCATTTATATCCTTGGGAGCTTTTATGATGAGTATATCTCTACTAATTATCATGTATCCCTCAATTTTAGTTACACCCTGATGACCTCCTCAGGATTTATGATTGGATGGTGACTCATTTTTCAAATAGTCAGAAGTAGATGTACTTTGATAATTGGGTTGAGTTATTCTATGAGAGATCCCAAACAAGCAAGCCAACTAAGTTTGATAGGATTATGCATGACATAGGAGATGTTTTTCCAAAGTTTGGCCCTAACACATACTTTGTCGCTTTTATCTGGTTATGGCTTTCTTGCTTCATTATGTTGCACTGTGGGCAGTATATTTATTCAGAGACATCCACAATGGCTTACAAGATGGCACATGGACAAAAATTTGCTCTAGCTCTTGTAATGCTAGGGGTCCATAAATTTGGGTCTCAAAGTGATGGTGGACAGCCCTATAGGGCTAGGTGATTCCTCAACTTGGTTTCCTATCCATTTTCTTTACACTTGGACTTATGCTCATTTTCAGAGGACATATACTAAGTTAGAGCCTAGTGATGCTTAAGGGACTATGTCACTCATGCTTGTTCCCTGTTCCTAAGATAATTCATATCATGAATATGGTTGCTTCTACTTATTCTCCTACAAAGGCTAGAATGCATGTGTGAGATCCTCAAAATTATTTAGTAGCAAGCTTATCCTTTCACTATTCTAATTCTAACATGCTAGACATGGCTCATCTTCCATTATCTTCAAAGGCTTATTGATATACTCTTTGTGGCACATAGTACTTCCACTCCACTCAAGGGAGCATTTAGCTACAAAGTCTTCTAATCCACAACTATTCTCTCAGCAATTTAGGTATGATTAGGGCTTTCCTAAGAATATTCTTGCTCCTTCACCACCAACATATCTAGGTTAGTTAGCAGGTTGCTGGTTGCATCCACTCATCTCCAAGATGATTCAAAGTATTATATTCCTTACATTGAGCAAGAGGCTAAGGTTCTTTGTCTATTTGCCATAGTGTAGTTCAATAGCATCAGAGGTTATTTTTGTATTAATCCAAAATTTCTATTTAGGAATGAGCTTGGTTCACATAGCGAGAAAAAGAAGTGGAAAATGGTAAAGGATTGAAGTGACAGAGGGTCCAAGAGACATAGAAGGCCCCAGCTCATAAGTTTGCCTGTCCTGGGCCAAATGTAGGGAGGCCCATTCCTCCTTGTAAGATTAATTATGGTTATTTTTGAGGTAATGCAAGTCCCATATTGAGTTCGTGGTGAGAAGCATCTCGATCTACTTATGACCCTCCTATTCATAGTGCATCAGGGTTGATTTTATCATGTACACTATCTCATGCTTCAATTTTTTTTCATTTTGCATGATTGACATGAAAACAAGGCCTAGGATGGCCCTTCCTTCACTGACACCAGTGTATCAGTCTTCTGATATAAATTTGAATAGAGTAGTCTGACTGGGCTTGCTATCGTCAAATATGAGTGCTTGGAAAAGGATAGAGCTTCCAAGTATTGGTCATTCCTCCATCCCACATTTGCTTTCCCTTCTCTCCTTCTCTCTAGCTAAAATTATGTTCTATTTCAGGCGAACTAGATGAAAATTTTAGAGGCCCTCCTAATGATATTTTAAACTCAAATGGTAAGCAAAATTTGAACTTTTGTCAAGTTGCATTGTGCGTATATTAATTTAAGTCTTCACTGCAAATGTGGTTCCTGGATCATGCTTCAATCAAGGGATATTGATACTTATGGGTATTCATCCATCATCGCCAGCGTCAAGTAATGGTCCACCATCTCCTTCTTATTTTAAGAATTTTCTATCCCTTTTATTAATATAACACTTGCTTCCTTAGGTGATAATGGAGAAGCGTAAGTGAGTAGCAATTGGGTTGTCATGGCCATTGAGAAGCATCACTAGGCTTTATGTATCTTAGGACTATCATTATCCTCTTTATCTATGACTCATGTTTGCTATCTTCCATCTTATTAAGAAATATCATTATTGCTTTGTGGAATTCCTTTGCATCAGATTTCATTTACAAATGTGTGCTCCCTACATCTCAATCCCAAAAGATAGATTTTTTGTGGACTTGACTTGTCACAAGATGATGGACTCATCTTGCTACATGAGAGTGGACTTTATTCACAATGTGAAGTGGATTTTAAGTTACCATGTGGAATGGACTTGAGTTACTACAAGGAATGGTCTTGGGTTATTACAAAGAGTGAATTTATTTTGCCATAAGAAATAGACTTGATTTTCCATAAGGAGTAGACTTAATTTCCACAAGAAAGTGGACTTGATTTTCCCCAATGAGTGGACTTGATTTTCCACAATGAGTGGTCTTGCTTTGATAAGTGGAGTAGACTTGATTTACCACAATGGGTAGACTTGATTAGCCATAATGAGTGAATTTGAGTTACCATAATGAGTGGACTTGATTTGTCACAAGGAGTGGACTTAATTGGATCATGGACTCAATCATCACACAAAATGGATGGAGTTTTGTGTCCATGTTTTGCCTTGAGAAATATGGAGTGCATATTTGACTGGATATTCCTTTTTTTAGGAAATTGGACGTTTCATTATAGACAAAACATAGACATTTTTATTTCATTGCTATTACCCCCAGAGACTTAGGCATAGTACCTTTTGAGAAATTAGGCATTAATTAGTGATATAGGCCTTTCCCCCTTTGTCATCAATCAGCTTGTAGAATCTCCCTTTGAATATCCTTTCAACAATCTAAGGACCTTCCCAATTAGTTTTGAATTTGCTCTTTTGGCTCTGGTTTGAGATTATGGGTCTTCTTAGGACTAAGACTATTTTTCCTTTCTGAAAGGATTGAAGATGGGCTATTTTTTTGTAAGCCCTAGATATTTGTGCTTAGTATATCTCCAAGTTTTATTGAGCTACGAGCCTAGTTTCATCCAAAGAGTAATTCATCAAAGCAAAGCCAACCTTTGTCCTCTTTTATGATTTTTTTTTTCTTGTAAAGCAATCCTTAGAGAGTGAATTTGTACTACTAGTGGCAAGATTGCTTCAATCTGAAACACAAATGCATATGGTGTTAACTGGGTGGTAGTTCGATATGCAATGCAATAAGCCCTCAATGCTTCAGAAAGTATATGATGCCAATCTCTCTTATTTCTAGTGACAACTTTCTTTGATACCTTAGAGAGGATCTTACTGAATATCGCAGTGAGGCCATTTGTTTTTACATTATAGATAGATGAATATCTCTAATCTATCTTGTGAGTGAACTATCTTATCTTGAAACTTCTAAATGATGGTCCATTGACAGAAATAATCCTTTGAGGGAAGTCAAATCGATATAGAAATAAGAAAATAATAGTATCCACTTTTACCACTTTTCACAAATTGTCTCAACCCACTAAAAGAAATAGTTGTTCACTACTAGTATGAAGTGGTGACCTCCAAAAGAAGATTGTTTAATCAAATAACCATGAGGATACTGTTAGATGTAGAGGATTTGGGTGTTGATGAATGATATCCCTGTGAATTTAGTATAGATGATATTTCCTCACATATTCGATGAAATCTCTCACCGTCATGGGCTAATAGTAGCCCACACGCCTAATCTTCATCATCATTTTTGCCATATTGATGAGTTTCACAAACCCAAAATGCACCTCTACATAATCTCTTTGGCTTCTTTGTCTAAGAGACAATGTACATGTGATATTTGCCTAATAAGTTCTTGAGCCTTTTCATGATATTTCAGGAGCTTAGGATTGTGGACTTTATATTCACCTTAGACTTGACTAATGACCAATTACAAGTCTCCAAAAATATGTATACGTGATATTTTCATATTGAGTGCCATTTCTAGTCCTGCAATTAAGGCCTCGTATTTAGCTTGATTGTTGTGCATGGTTTTGAGAGGGAATAGGAGTATCATAGAATGCCCCCATTCTATGTGACATAAATAAGTCTAATTCCTACTTTGATTTATAAAAGCTTTGGTATTATCCTTGGTCTGATGGATGATGTCCCATCAAAGTATAGCTTCCAGTAAGGTTCTCCTTCTTCGACCAAAAGGATATATTCATCAGAGAGTTCGCAACTCAATAAAGAGTCATTTAGCATCAAATTAGCTGTGAGAAAATCAGTGAGGGCTTGCCCTTTAACTGCCTTTTGGGGAGTAAACTTGATATTGTACTCTATCAAAATTAAAGCCCACTTTACTATTCTTCCAATGAGTATAGGCCTAGTCATCAAGTACTTCATAGGATTAATCTTAGATATTAAAATGACTTGATGAGGGAAAAAACACTTTTCGATGGAGGAATAGTTACTTTCTGCTCCTACTGGCATTCTACTTAAATAGTAAAGTGTGTTTTCTTTATCTTCTTTATTGTCCTGGGTGAGAAGTGCCCCTTGAGACTCTTCCATTGCGGCCATGTAGAGGATCAAGGGTTTATCAGGTAAAGGTATTGACACAATTGGTGGTTTTAGGAGATATTGCTTGATCTCTTCAAAGGCTCACCAGCATTCTTGATCTCAAATAAATAGGGCATCCTTTTTCATTAGTTTGGAGAAAGGCTTGTATTTTCTGGAGAGATTTGAAATGAATCTTTTTATGCATGTGATTCAGCCTTGGAACGACCTTAATTATTTTAAGTTACTAGGTAATGGCATATCCAAGATGGCTTTAATCTTAGATGGATCGATTTTAATCCCTCAATCTCTAACAACAAATCCAAGGAGCTTCCTTGATGATACCTTGAATGTTTTCATAGGATTTGTCTTTAAGTTATATTTTTTAAGATAGTTGAAAACCACTTAGATCTCAGATGTGCTTATTTTTGGACTTAGTTTTGACTACCAAATCATTCACATTATATTCTACTAGTTGGTGTATGAGGTCATTAAAAATTTGGGTCATGGCCCTTTGATAAATGCCACCCACATTCTTGGACCTGAAGGGCATTACCTTAGAGTAGTAGATGTCAATTGGTGTCAAAAAGTCATATGCTTTTCATCATTAGATGCATCTTAATTTAGTTGTACTATGAAAAATTATCCATGAAGGAGAATTTTTTAAAGTCAGTCATATTGTTGGTCATGATTTTCATTATTGGCAATGGGAAGTCATCCTTTGGACATGCTTTATTCAAGTCCTTGTAGTCCACACAAATGTAAATTTGGTCATTCGTCTTCTTGACTGACACATTGCTTGCCACCTAATCTAGGTACTTTTCCTCTTTGATGAAGCCTACTTCAATCAGTTTCTTAGTTTCTTTTATCACTATTTTGTTCTAGGTCAAGTTTCATCATCCTAGATGATTTTTGATAAGCAAAAGTTTAGGGTTGATAACCAGCTTATGGGCTACAACATCAGAGTCTAGTCTAGTCATCTCCTTATAACTCCATGAAAAGCAATCAATATACTATTGGAACACTACTTTGAGTTGGATTTGAATTTCTTCTGAGAGTTGTGTACTAATAAAGGTTAGCTTTGGGTTCCCCTCTGAGCCTAGATTGATTTCTATTAGTTCATCAACTATGGCTTGCCCCTGGTCTTCGACTCTGGTAGAGCATCTTTTAATTTGAGGATCATCTCTTCACTAGGCAATTCATCATATTGAGTGAGATTTGGTGAAGATTTGTATAAGAAAATTTTGGCTGCATCATGCCCCCTTTCTTCTAGTCTTGATGAAATTTTGCTAAGGATGTCACCTTCTGTGACATCTAAAGTCATGACTACTTCAACACATGTGTTAGAGAGTGTTGATGTAGTTTGGACATCTTGAAAATTGGACAGAGGTCTAATGGTGACCATGAGAGATGTGTGGAAGTTTAGAGTGATATATAGCCCAATACCTTAGTGTTCTTATTTCCTCTTCTAGAAATGCTCTCTTTCTTTATTTGTGGACTTCCATAACCAGATTTCTTGATTATTTAATGAAACTAATCATAAAAATATTTAGGCATGACTACTGACTTGTGGTCACCATCATCTACTAGATCCTTAGTTCCTACGATTTTATGTATACTTGGGGCATAGGGAATTACTTTGTAAAATAATATCTTCTTTCCTCCTTTATATTGTGGAGGAACATAGAAAGTAGTTAACTCTTCCATGACATTGATACTCAGCTCATCTGACGACTTAAATAAGTCTTCTAGAACTTTAGTAACAATGAGAGTATTTTTTGTTTAACCTCTATTGTCATCTTTGTTAGAAGTATAAATACACCTCATGAACATCAAAAGAATGCACATCTCCATCAATTCAATATTCTTCTCCATCCTTAAAGTACTTAAGGCATTGATGTCGAATTGATGATACTGTTTTATTTTTATGTAACTATGGCCTCTCTAATAATACTTTATATGATGCATCAGTGTTGATTACATAGAACTTGGCGTTTGTCATCAACTCATCTACTTGTTTGAGTTGATTTTGGCCAAAAATCAAATTTAATTAAAACTTAGTCAGAATATGGGATTAAATGCTATTGGATTATGTCCCAAATATGGGTTTCATTTGGACCTAAATTGTAGTCAAATTCACCTAAAAATTGAGTTCGATTTACACTCGAATTAATGAGAAATTCGGGCTCAAACTAAAATGAGTTGAATAGGCTAGATATTTGGGCCCAAAATTCACCAAATACTTGGACCCAAAATTCACCAAATATTTGGACCCAAAATTCACCAAATATTTGGACCAAGATAAAAAATGTAAAAGCTTTACAAATAAGTCCCTGAACTAGATACATTTTTGTGAATGGGTCCCTAATTAGACGTTTTTTGTAAATAAGTCCTTGGATAAATATTTTATGAAAATATCTTTAAAAGTTTTCAAATTTCAAATCAATCTCCACAAAACCTAGGTTTTACAAATAAATCCTTCAAAATTTTATATTCGCAAATAAGCTCTTGAAATTTTTAACTTTCATAAATAAATCCTTCGAAAGTTTTTATTTACAAATAAGTCCAAATTTCATTTTAAAAAACCTTAAAAGTTTTGAAATTTTATAAATAGGTTTGTTTTATAGAAAGATCCCTGAAATTTATAAAAATATAATTTGCTCCAATTGTTTCAAAAAAATTTGTAAATATCCTCCTAAAATTTAATATTCAAAAATAGTACAAATTCTGAATCTCTTCATTAGAAAAATAAATCTCAATCAATGGATTACATACCAATCACAAAATATTGGAATCCAATCCAAATACAATCACAATCCAACATATTTCTGAAATGAAGCCAATCAAAATATCAAGATCCCATCATAATCACACCATATTCCAAAATTAACCAATTAAAGATTTAACTACAAATATCCTTGAAGTCTATAAAAATTGATGAAGACCATATAGAGAAGATAGAGAGTCAGAGAAATAAAAAACAAATAGAGATGAGGGACAATGTATGAGGTACTCTCTCTCACCTTTCTCTTTCCTTTCTAACTTTGCTCTTTTGTTTCCAAGGTTCTTTTCCACCATTGCTACAACCCCTCTCGCCTCTGTTGCATGTGCTTGTTTCCAAGCACCAAGACCTAGCTCTGGTGGCCTAATCTACCTAACCATCTCATTGGCTGCCTTGTCCCTCCCTGTACCCAGACTGGTGCTCTAGACATTGTTGGCTGGAGTTTTGGAGGTCTTACCTACGTCCACCATTGTACGGTGTTGTCTCCCATGCCGATTGGCCGAACAACGTTGACCTGAGCTGGTACCCCGGGTCGAAGCTCCAGCATCCTAAGCCTGGTCATTGCCCTGAATAGCCTCTCTGTGCCTTCACCACTAATTCGTGCCCATCTTAGTCTGACCCTCACTGCCGTTCCAAGCAAACTCACCTCACTAGGCCATGTCAACCTCTTGACTACCATAGACAGCCATGGCACACTGCTAGCAGCCACAAGTGGAAGCGGGGGATGAGTCACCGCTGTCTCTTCTCCCGTTACCGACCTTGGGCCTCATCGTTGGTCTTGTGGTCCCACATCTCTGAGTTCCCTGGCTACCTGCTCCCTTATCTCTTCAGAGCTCCTCTCCCCAGCATACCAGTCCTGTGCTTCCCGAGCAGCCACTTGTGTCTTCCTCACTATTTGTAGCTTGCCGCTGCTCACCATATGCCAAAACTGATTTTGGCCAAGATCAGCCATATCTAACCACAAACTAAAAGAAGATGATGAGGCTGGTAGTACCTCCCCTTCCATCACGTGATTGAAGAAAAGGAGGAAAGAGGCGGAGGGCTCCAGGAAGAAAAGATAGAGAAGAAGGACTCGTGCCTGAGGAGGAAGCTAGGGCTTTTGGATGGAAGAAGAAGATAGCTTGGATGAGAAGAAGGAAGAATTGATTAAGGAAGAAGGAGAAATAAAGAAAAAATAGAAATAAAAAAGGGGTTTTCTATTCCCCAGTTTGACCTCCATTTACACATCATCACAACAATGGCCATTTGCGATATTTGGTATGTCAACAAAAAATTATCAACACCGTGACCACTCGTGATCTTTTGTGTGTCAACAAGCTCTACATCACCATGGCTCAATTTTGTTCATCAATCAGCCTCTATCACCACTATGGTTTTGTCTATTCAAGTCAGTCTTCTAACTCATACTTAATCAGCTTTCAAACTCGCATTTAGCCGACCTCTAGGCTTACACTCAAGCTAGTTTTTAGAATTGCACTCAGCCATCTTTAGGTCTTGCACTCAAGCGAACATTTGGGCTCATACTCAGCCAACTTTTGGACTGGCACTCAGCCATCCTTCAGGTTCACATCCAAATCAACCTTTAGAATCATATTCAAGTCAGCCTTTACGCTGACACTCAACCAATCTTTGGGCTTATACTCAACTAGCCTTCAGACTTGCAAATCTTCGGGCTCACACTTAATTAGCCTTCCTACTTGCACTCAACTAGCCTTTAGGCTCACATTCCAACTAGCTTTCAGGCTTGCACTCAGCCAATTTGTAGGCTTACATCCAAGCCAGCCTTCAGTTTCGCATTTAAGCCAACCTTCAGACTCACACTCAGCCAGCCTTTTGGCTCGCACTCAGCTAGCCTTTGGGTTCACATTCAACCAGCCTTTTAGCTCACACTCAACCAACCTTTAGGCTTGCACTCAACTAGCTTTCAAGCTCACATTCAAGTTAGCATTTGAGATCCCACTTAGCCAACCTTCAAACACACATTCAATCCAACCATCGAGCTTGCACTCAGCCAACCTTCAGACTTGCACTCAACTAGCCTTTGGACTTACACTTAACTAACCTTCAAGCTTGCATCCAAGCTATCCTTTAGGGTCACATTCAACCCAGCATTTGAATTTGCACTTAACCAGCCTTCGGTCTTGCATCCAAGCTATCTTTTGGGATCACACTTAGCTAGCTTTTGGAGTCACACTTAACTAGCCTTCAAGCTCACACTCAAGCTAGCCTTTGGGTTTGCATCCAAGCCAGCCTCTAGGCTTGCATTTATCTAACCTTCATGCTCACTTCCAAGCTAGCATTCAGGCTCACATTCAGTTAGCCTTCAGGCCTGCACTCATGCTAGCTTTTGGACTCGCACTTAGCTAGTCTTTGGGCTTGCACTCAACTAGCCCTTGAGCTCACACCTCTAAGCCCACTTTCAAGCTCATGCACTTAAGCCAACCCTCAGTCTCACACCTCTAAGGTAGCTCTTGGGCTTGCTCATCTAAAACCAACCCTTGGACTCATTTATCTAGGCTAGCCTACAAGCCCACCCAACATTATCATGACAACCTAAGAGTTCTCGAATCAAATTGATTAACATGAAGTGCCTTAATCACATTGGACTTAACACACTCAAAGCTATCAGCCACACTTCAAAGGTATACCTAACCCTATAAATAGTTAGTGATACTACCAAATCAAAGAAGTTAATTACCAATTTGCTCAAAGCTATCAGCTACACTTCAAAATTATAACCAACCCTATAAGTCATTAGTGATACTACTAAATCAAAGAAGTTAATTACCAACATACTTAATATTGTCAACCACACTTCGAAGTTATACCAAATCCTATAAGCAGTTGGTGATACTACCAAATCAAAGAAGTTAATTACCAACATACTCAAAGTTCTTAGTTACACTTCAAAACTATACCCAAAATTATAAGTCATTAGTGATGCTACCAAATCAATAAAGCTAATGTCTATGCCTTATTGGATATGAAAATACTTCAAAATCAACAAAGTTATCACTAATGCCTTATTGGGAAATAAGAATACTCTAACCCCAAATAAAGCTATCTCCAATGCCTTATAGACTAACGAAAACAATTCAATCCAAGAAGTTATCATCAAAGCTCAAGAGCTATCAAAAGCACTTTATCCCTCATTCCTCTTATATGTCCCACCAAATGATGTCATCAATATTCATTGAAGGGGTCAAGTTAAAACCCATCCGAGTCAGACTCCACACAATCTAATATAGGAGAGCGGGGCAGCAACACACATTAGAGCTTCTTCTCTACTCTTTATTTCACTTTATTTCTTTCATGTTTTCTATAGTTTCATATTAAAATTAGTTGTGAAGTGAGGGTATACTCTCACTTAAGCCATTTATTATTTCATAAAATCAATTGAATAATTTCTTCTTTTCTTTTTGTATCTCTATTTTATTAGCTAGATTTCTTACTTTAAAAGGTTCTAAACAATCGTCAAGTTAATTAATAATAGAGATTTGTATTTATTAGAAGTCAATATTTCTACAATACCTAATAGTGTATTTTAAATTAAATACACTTTGATTTATAATTCAAGGTAGCTCTCTGGAGTTTCTGCCACTTCAAGCTACCAAAATTGATCCCACACTACTTTTAGAGAGATGGTTATGGCTCTCAAAGCTCTTTGGTTATTCTGATTAAGCCCTTGGATGGTTATCATCTCAGACGATAGGTGGCATACATCCAAAGTTAGAGCTCTTAGAGTTTGAAGAGTCATCAAATTAACTGAGGATCCTAGATCAATCAAAATGCAATTGATCTTGATGCCATCACTATTTCCTGTAATATACAATGGCCTATTATGTTCTGTTATTCCTAGCAGTAGGTCATTATTTGTGGATGTGATAGTAGAAGTTTGACATGCATACAAAGACTTCTTTATCTTTTCTTCAGCGAAATATGCTTGATAGTTGGTTGCATTCTGCAAGATGTGCATTAGTATATCTCTAAGTTCTTGTGACATTATTAGGGTATCAAACATACTTAGCATAGTAGGGATCTTCTTGAGTTGAGCTACTATGATGTACTCCACCTTCTTGAATATAGGTTTAGCTTACAAAGGCTCAATATTCTCATTCATCTCATTTTCCTTTTCCTTGTCCTTGGAAGTGTTCTTATCCCTAGGCATTAAAGCTTTTCTTGGGGGCGGCACCTTCTCACCTTGGAGTTGTACTTTGTTTGTGCTCTTTAGTCAAATCCTAGCATCCTGAGACCAACAAGGCTCATCTTCAGAATTGCTACCAAAGCTAATTATGTGGCAAGAGGTAGTGAGTCCTTGCCCCCAGTTGATAGATCCTTGGATGTCATTGGAAGGTGTGACTGGTTGATAATCATCCCACTCAATATAAGAATTAGGCATGTAGAGCTTCCTTATAGTGAGGTCTTCCGAGACTCTTTGGGTAAACCCTTCTACTTTATCTGTTAGCATAACCTTCTTTAGGAATTTATATTTAGGGCGTTTCTTAGATGGATGCTCAAATTGGCTTGATGCATGGGTTGAATAAGCTTTAGCATTAGTCTGCTTAATTCTCTCTCAAAATGCTTACTTTTTTTCTTTGGCTCTTGTTGGTGTAGGGCATTCCAAAGTGGTCATAAAATTGTTCTAACTCTGACATAGAGTCACACTTATTGTTCGTACCTCATAAGTGTAATCTCTCTAAAGTTGCTAGAGGACACCCTTCTATAGGTTCTAGGACTAAGATCTCTCCAAATCTAGTGGGTTGAGCATTTGTTATTGGATTGCTTGATGGAGACTCCAATAGCTACACATTAGCATTTTCCTTAGATATGTGAGTCGCTATGCGACAAGAGACCATAAACTCAGATAATTACTTTTGAAAGTGTTTAGCCTTCTTACCCCATCTCTAGAGTAGGTGGCATGAGTGATCATTTTGATTTCGAGGAGAGTTGGTAGGTGATTCCCGGCCACTCCTATAAGGTCATTTGTATAATTTTGCCTTTTCTACTAGCACCTTCTCCACCTTCTTGATTTCTTCATAGAGTATAATAGTTGTATTTGACATGCTTTCTATGTGGGCAGCCAAAGCCTACATGTGTTGGTTCAACACTTACACTTGTCTTTTAGTGACCACTCTCTAAGATAGTCATCTTGGGAGCAGCCTTCAGGGGCAGCAGCGGTTTATGATGCAGTGAACTATAAATAGGATCTTTCATTTCATCAATGATATATTCAATTAATCTATTCCCTTCTTCTCACCTTGCATCTTGAATTTCATCATTACTAAAATGATGGAATGACTTTAATGGTTGGCTTGATTGTAGCATCCAACAGTAAAAGTGGAAGCACATGTTGCTACTAGGAACCTATCTTCTCCATCTCTACTATCAGAATCTTGCAAGAATGCTTTGAATTCATCAAGGAGGAACACCTTAAGAGTTACTTAGCTTCTTTCTCCTCAGACATACTCCAAGACATCAATGTATTCTTACATAGCTAATTTCTTGACATTGTATTTATCTAGGTGAACAACTTCTTCTTCTTATTTCTATTTCTTTTCCTCTTGATGCCTCAAACAAGTGGGGAAGCTTATTTTGATGAAGATTTTCTTATTATCATTCTAGGATTTTCAAAATCTTAGCCATCTGGTTCATTAGCTTCTTTAGTTTTTTTGAAATAGATGTTCCATAGGTTCTCTTGTTCTAGCATACATTGTGTTTCTTCTTGAAGAAGAGTTCTATAAGTGATTCATGCTCCTCAAATACAATGATGCGATTGATATATTTAGTGGGTGTTTTAGATAATGCCAACTTTGAAAGAATTAGCTTACCATCTAGGTACCATTTTTTGACCCAATATTTGAATACAAAGTAGTCTTCAATGGTATGACCCAATATTCTATTATGAGGATGGTAGTTTGGGTGGTAGTTTGTGTGGTCTTTCTTATTATCCTCATTCAAACTTCTGCATTTTGGCAGTTGAAGACTTAATTTTAGGGTATCCTAAAAGATTTTACCCACTCTCTCTTTTTTGAAAGAATATTTCTTTTTAAGACTTTGTGGAGATCATTGGATTGTTCCACTTCCCCATCTCTTCCAAGAGTTAGTGGGTTCTGAGAATTACCCTTATTTATAGTGGGGTTCAAAGGTTCTTTCTACTTAGTTACTATGAATACTATCCTTACATTTTTGGAAGGTCCACGCACTGCACCTTATCTTTCTCTAGTTTAAAATATTATAAACTAGTTAAGGCTAGTGAACCAATCCTTTCTAATTTTTTGACTTGCATAATAAGGTCTTGGAAGGTGTAGATAAAAGAAGTGCTTAAGTAAGGTACCATCCACTCTCCCCTTATATTGCCAAGGACTAGATTTAACACCTTACATTGGCTCATATATTGTTCACACTTAATACTAAGATTTCTCTACCATGTGATATAGTCCAAGATCAATTCATTATCACACTTTGATGTTAAAATAAGGTCTGCAATGGTCACTTTGTCATTGACTCCTTCACTAACAACATCACAGCAAGCCCATGAGCTGGTTGTAAGTTCAACTTGGCTCCAGGGCAAGACAATAGGCTGACTCTAAGTCAGATTGATTATCAGGTGAGACTGCAAGCTAACCATAAATTATTTGACTTTCAGACAAGACTACAGGTTGACCCTAAGTTTGTTTGGTTGATAAACAAGAACACAAGCTGGCCTTAAATATTTGACTTTCAGACGAAACTATAAGTTGATTGGTTATTAGGTGAGACTGCAAGCTGACTCTAAATCATTTGACTTTTGGGCGAGACCACAAGCTATCCCTAAGTTGGATTGATTATCAGTTGAGACCACAGGCTAGCACTCTACTATTTGACTTTTGGGTGAGATTGTAAGAAGGTCCTAAGTTAGATTGGTTATTAGGTGAGGTCATTGATTGACCTTAAACTATTTCACTTTCGAGCAAAACTACATGCTGGTCTTAAGTCTATTGGTTGTTAGGCAAGACTACAGGCTGGCCATAAATCGTTAGAATTTTGGATGAGACCACAGTTTGACCCTAAGTCAGATTGGTTGTCAAATGAGAGCATAGTCTAGCCCTTAACCATTTATGAGAATATTTTATTGTTATATTATTTGGTTTGGATCTTGTGTTTTTACTATTGTTCTTGCTCTATCATCAATTTAAGAGCTTATCATCGATGATTCTTGTCCTAAGTCCTCAATAAAGGAAGTCCCAAGATGATATTGTGGTAGTGAGTGGTACTGCAAATGGCCACAGTGGTGAAAAAAGTTTGCTAATGTTCTAGACTGTGGTGGCCACGGTATTAGTGAAAGTCCATCGTCATGCAAAGGGCCGTGGGTAACTGCAATTTTGTTGGAGATTCGTCATCATTTGGAGGGCTGTGGGTGGTTACGGTGTTGGTGGAGATTTGACAGTGCAAAGTCATGAATGGCTACAGTATTGACAAACAAAAGAGATGTCCATGATGGGGTTTGGGTGCTTGATTCTTTCATGTTTTGTTGTCCAAACTCGAGTTTTTGAGTGTTGCAATCAAAATGTACAATGGTTGGCAGAGAATGAGGCTACAAGTGGCTGTAAGCTTTAAGGAGAAGGGGAGGCAAGGCAACAGCAGTAAAGGGGCAAGAGAACAAGAACCTTGCAAGGCATGGAAAGGAACAAGAGGGTAACAAAGAGAAAGACAAGAAAGAGGGAGGAGTGTTACATCCTTTTGATCCTTGGTTGATGCTTTCTTTCTCTTTCGTTTGATGGCAAGATCTTCTTTAGAACTTTTTTTGTGCAGAATTTGCCCAAAAAAGATCCTTTTCTCCTCCCCCTATTCATGTGCCCTAGTCTCCTTTTTACAAGGCTAAGAGAATCTCTAATTTTGATATTTTATTGATTTGATTTTAAGATTTAATGGATATATTATTGCTATAAATCTCATATTTGAATCTCAGATTGAAATATTTCAATATTACACCAATTCTTGATGGATTTTAAGAGGAATTTTATTTTCATTTTTGCAAATTATGACTAAACTGAACGTCTGATTAGAACTGAACATCCAATTGTGAGCAGTGATTCACATAATCATACTGTACCAAATGACCAATTAATTACCAGACATCCAATTATGACTCGGTTTAGCTTTTGGGCCTGACTTTTTAGCCTCTTTTGTATTTCAAATTGGGCTTTAGTCATTCCAAACTAAACTCAAAGTTCAATTCTAACTCAAAATCAAAGTTGGGTTGCAAATCTACTTAAACATAAACTAACCAAGGTCGGATCCAAGGTCTATAAAAGAATCCAATAAGAACCAATTAAGGGTTGGATCCAATATCCATAAAGGATCCAATAAGAACCCAACTAGGGTTAGATCCAAGATCCATTATGGATCCATCAATAACCTAACCAAGGTTAGATCCAAGATCCATTAAGGATCCATCAAGAACTCAATTAGGATCAAATCAAATATCCATTAAGGATTCATCAAGAACCCATCGAGGTTTAGATCTAAGTTTCATTAAAGATCCAATAAGAACCCATCAAGGGTCAGATTCAAGATTCATTAAAGATCCAATAAGAACATATCAAAGGTCAGATCTAAGATCCATTAAGAATCTAATAAGAACCCATTAAGAGTCGGATCCAAGATCCATTAAAAGATCCAATAAAAACCTAATAAGGTCAAGCTCTACCTAAATCAAATTAAATAAGACTTTAATTAAAATCGAGTTTTGAATATTAAACTAAATTAAATTATATTCAAATCAAGATCAAGTTTTGAGCATAGAATTGAACTAGATCAAACTTAAACTAGAACATCAGGTCAAATTAAGCTAAATGCAAGCTTGAACTCACTCAATTGATCAACCAAATGCTATATTCAAGCGAAGTTAACTTACTACACGATTAAAAGCTATCAGTCACCCTTCAAAACTAAGCCAACCTAAAAACATTGGCAACACTTCAAATTCAATCAACAAGATGCCTTAGAGGCTGTTGATTATCAAATTGAACTAAATTAAGTAGGCTTCAACTCACTTAGTCAGTCACTCAGGTACCTCATTCAAATAAAGTCAATCATAATATGCTTAAAAGTTGTTAGCCACACTTCAAATTCAATTAATAATACACCTTAGAGGTCATTGATTATCAAATTAAATCGAATTGAAGGTAGGCTTAAACTCATTTAGTCAGTCAGCCAAATGCCTTTCTTAAATAAAGCCAACCAATAATACATGTAAAGCCCTTGGCCAAACTTCAAAGCTAGTTAACCCCAGAAACTGTTGATGATGCACTCTTTATGCTAGTCAACCCTTAAAGCCATTAGTGATACACTCTTCAAGCTAGTCAATCCTAGAAGCCATTTATGATGCACTCTTTAAGCTAGTCAACCCCAGACGCCATTGATAATACATCTTTCAATCTAGTCCCTAGATGTCGTTGATGATGCACCTTTCAAGCTCAGCCAACACATGCTCAAAAGCCATTGGTGACACTCTAAATCTAATAGAAAACACACCTAAAAGGTCATCAATTATCAAGTTAGAAATGATTGATATAAAGCTAAGGTCGCTAATTATTCTCTTTAACCAAATATCAAAAGAAGTCAATTGACAAGTAGAAAGCTATCAACAACACTTTAAACTCTAACAAGGTCAACTGACACAAGTCAAGGCAATCAGCCTCACCGATTAACATATTATTAGTATCTACCAAGGATCAAATCAAGACCCATCCAAGTCAAATTCCACTTGGTCCAATGTATGGGAGTAGGGTAGCAGCAAGCATCAAGCTTCTTTCCCACTTTCTCTTCCTTTGTTTCCTTTATGTTTTCCTTAATTTCATATTAGAATTCATTATCAAGTGAGGGTATGCCCTTTCTTAAGCTACATATCGCTTTCTTCAAACTAATTAGATAACTCTTTGTTCTTTATTTTATGTCTCCATTTTGTTAGTTAGGTTTCTTATTTTAAGAGGTTCCTGATAATTTTTGGGGTAATTAATAACAAGGACTTGCACCTATTGAAAGTCATATTCTCACAACACTTGATTGCATATTTAGACTACCAAATTTTTTTTTATTTGTCACTTTGAGATTACTCCCTGGGGTCTTCACATCCTGGGTGATCAATTTTGGCTCGGCAAATTCTAGTATGTCCAGTGGGATCTAACTTCTCCTCCAAGTATAGAAACCTAGCCAATATAATAGATATGTTAATGAGATAGAATTACAATTGAAAACTAACTAATTATGTTCCTTCTTGCAAAAGAAAGCATCCAATGGCATCAATGAAAAACTTCTCCATTCCAAAGTACACCATCATCCTAGGGGCAAGAACAACTATGTGTCTACCTTAGTCAATGGTCTTCACAGAAGCAGCTGAAGGTCAAATCAAGTTTAGAACTATTTCTGAGATAGTTCAGTTCAAGAGAGCACTTATTACCATGCTGATTGAAGTTATTGTCATGCAAGACCATCCTATTTCTTGCCTTCCATAAAGGGGAAAAGACCCAATGTCATCATTCCAAATGCGGAAGGTAATTCAAATGAAGAGATAGAAGTCATGCTTCAATCAATAAGGATGTCAGTATTCCAGAAACTAGGCCCAAAATAAAGCTCAATATTTGATCACCTTCACCTAACTCCTGATAGGGGGCAACCAAAAGCAAGTCTAGACATATGCACAGATGAAGAAGAACTCATCCTAACTATCATAAGCAAATGAAAAATTGCTTGGATTTTTAGCCAACTTGGCAAGCCTACCCCTCAAATGAAGATGATCATTACCATTCCATCTCTAACTGTTTTGCCCCATTAAGTGGCTTACCAAAGGATAAAAGTAAGTCAAAAGAGGCATAATCCTACCTCAAGACTATGGCAAAAGGATGGATAACTAAGCCATAATAAGAGCCACTATAAGACTACAACCTAATATGAGACTCCAAAAAGGGAGATCATCCATACCATTAGAGTCATTTCTCATCATGACTCTAGAAAGAATCATGAGCCCATGCCTCAATAGGCCAAACACAAAATGAAGGCTTCATGAATAAGGTTTACAAGTAAGGAAGTTCATGAAGAAAGGGTCCATGATCTTTGCTACCATACTAGAGAGAAGGTGTAACTACTCATTCCATGAGCAAACTCCAGAATAAGGTAACCCAACTGATGGGAGAAGTTAACCTCAAGCTAAAACACACCAAGCTAGGACCTAATACTTAAGATCTGGAGTGTCATATCTTGATAGAAGCCTTGGTCATACTGAAAGCTCTAATGAAGAAATGATCATAGAAGCACTGTGAGAATAACTTAGACAATAAGAGAAAGATAAAGAGGAAGCTCAAAAGAAGGTTATAGAATTGATGGAGATGATAATACAAATGAGACAAAAGCTCGATAAGTTGGAGCAATCTCAATAGTCATCTCAGAAAGCTATAGAGGTGGTAGAAGACACAACCCTTGTAGGTAAAATCTCTAAAAATGTAGATCCTTCATAAGAACCTCCTCCACTAGCAAGGGATACCTAATCCCCGATCTCAGGAATTCTTGATAACATCGAATTGCTAATATACATACAACAA
Organism: Trichopus zeylanicus subsp. travancoricus; assembly: GCA_005019695.1. Taxonomy (NCBI): domain Eukaryota; kingdom Viridiplantae; phylum Streptophyta; class Magnoliopsida; order Dioscoreales; family Dioscoreaceae; genus Trichopus; species Trichopus zeylanicus. The sequence goes on from RXID01022272.1 coordinate 1,014,639, forward strand.
CAAGTATAACAAATGGTGGCTACATAACAAAGACAAGAAAATGACATGGGTATGATAAATAATGTACATAAACCATACTATAGTCATCATGATCAAGTACCATAATCTAAAGGCTATATAGTACCTAAGTTCAAATAATTTAATAGTATTGGTAATCATGAACAATACATATCTCATTTCATAACTCTATGTGGGGATTCAAGTAATAACCTCTCATTGTTACTTCACCAATTTTTAGCAAGTTTAACTAGAGTAGAATTTGAGTGTTATGTTAGTTTACAAACAAAATCCATGCAAACTTGTTCACAAATGAAAGAAGCTTTTAAAATCATTGCAAACCTCATTTTAACATCAAAATGCAACAATGAATTGGTTTTGAATTACATCACACGGTGGAGAAATCACAGTATCAAGTATAAATAATCTATAAGCTAATTCAAAGCTATAATCTATTCCTTGGTAACATAAGAAGAATCGGATGGTACCCTATCTAAGTGCTTTTTCTATTCATGCTGTCCAAAACCTCATTGCATCAATTAAGAAATTGGAGAGAATTAGTCCTCCAGCCTTAGCTAGTTCAGAAAATTCTAAACTATGGTTAGGTGAAGCAAGGGGAGCCCTCTAAAAATATGGCGCCAACATCATAACAAATGAGCAAAAGAAACCTACAAATCCTACCTTGAATGGAGGTAACCCTCCAAAATTACTAGCTCTTAGGGGAGATGAAGAAGTACAACCCTTTAATATTTTCCAACAAAGACTTCAAACAAAATACTCTTTCAAAAAAGAGAGATTGGGTAAAATATTTCAAGATACTCTAAAATTAGGCCTCTAATTACATAGTACAAAAGACCAAATGAAGCCAAACAAAACAATTATCCAAACTATTATCCTTACCACAAAGTCTTGGATCATACTATCGAAGACTGCTATGTGTTCAAAGATTGAATTGAAAAACAATATTGAGAGGGCAAACTAACTCTCTTGAAATTAACCTTACTTGAAACACCCAACCAAATACATCAATCCTGTTATTGTATTCAAAACACACGAACCACTTGCTAAACTCCTCTTCAAGGAAGAAGCATAGCGTATATCCAAATAAGAGTACTTGTGGATGACTATGTCTTTAAAAGGCTAAAGAAATTGATAAAGAAGATAGCTAAAATTCTGAAAATTTTGGGATGGTGATAAAAAAAAAGCTTCATCAGAATAAACACCCTCACCTACTCGAAATATCAAAAAGAAAAAGAATAAAAATAAGAAAAAGAAACTAGCTCAGCCAGATGAATACAACATCAAAAAATTAGAAATCTAAGAATGCATTAATGCCCTAGAGAAATGCATCCAAGGAGAAAGAAATCAAGTTACTCTTGAGGAGTTCCTCCTTGATGAACTTAGAGCTTTGCTTGAAGGATTTGACATTGAGAATGCAAAGGATAAACACCCCATGACAACATGCACTACCATTTCTACTATGGGGAATTTACAATCAAGCTAGTCAGTGGAGTCATCCCATTATTTTAGTGATAATAAAATTTAGAATGCAAGGTAGGAGAAAGAAAATAGATTCATAGAGGATTTTGTTGATGAAATGAAAGATCCCACAAGTCTCTCTCAGGGCTGCCCCCAAGATGACTATCTTAGAGAGTGGTTAACCTTCAAATGTGATTATGTCATGCTCAAGCAATAGCTAGATACTGTAAAAGAGGTAGCTGTAGCAAATATTAAATTTATCAGGGGGCAAATGCAAGTGTTGAATGAACACATGTAGGCTATGACTGCCCACATAGAGAGCATGTCAAGTGCGACTACCATGCTCTGTGAAGAAATTGAGAGAACGGAAAAGGTGCTAGCAAAAAGGCAAAATCATAGAAAAGACACTACAAGGGTGGTAAAGAATCACCTACCAACCCTCCCCAAGATCAAAATGGGCACTCGTTCCACCTACTCCAAAGATGGGTCAAAAAAGTCAGACACTATCAAAGACAATTATCTAAGCTCATGCCTCTTGTCACACAGTGAGTCACACATTCAAAGTAAACACCGATAGGTAGCCATCCCAATTGCCATCAAGTGAACTAGCAGCAAATGGTCAACTTGTTAGATTTGGTGAAGTCCCTATTGTAGAATGTATTGAAAGATGCATTCTATCAACTTTAGAAGAATTATATGTGCAAGATACAGATGATAAATATGAGTTTATGTCTAAATCAGGCCAACTCTATGATCGCTTCAAGAGGCCCTATATCAGTAAGTGCCAAAAGAAGAAGCAAGCATTTTGGAAAAGTATTAAGAGAGCTAATGTTGGAGCCCATTCAACCCCTACATCAAGCCAATCCAAACATCTATGAAAAAATGCCCTAAATACAAAAGTCCTAAAGAAATTCATGCCAATTGATAAAATAGATGGGTTCATCCAAAGAGTCTCTGAAGATCTCTCTATAAGAAAGCCTCATATGCCCAACTCTGATGTTGAATAAGATTATTATCATCCAGTTACATCTTCCAAAGATATCTAGAAAACTACCCACTAGGGGCAAGGATCCACCATCTCTTGTCGTATAATTAGCCTTGGTAGTGACTCTAAAGAAGAATTTTATTAGTCTCATGATGCTAGAATTCAACTATGAAATGTTAACCAAATATAACTTAGAGGTGGTAAAGCACTACCCCCAAGCCAAGCTCCAGTGCCAAGGGATAAGAACATCCCCAAAGATAAGGGCAAATAAATTCAAATAAACGAGGATGTCAAACCTTCAAAAGCTGAACTTGTACCAAAGAAGGTGGAATATAACATAGCAGCTCATCTTAAGAAGATCCCTGTCATGCTAAGTGTCTTGATGCACTAAAGATATCATAAGAACTCAGAGACATGTTAGTGCATAACATGTAAAACCCAACTGCTTATCAAGTATACTTTACTGAAGAGAAAATGAAAGAGTCTTTGTACTCTTGTCGAACTCCTACCATTACTTTCATAAATGACAACCTACTATCAAGTACAACATACCACAATAGGCCATTATATGTCACAAGGAATAGTAATGGGATCAAAATTAATCATGTCCTCATTGATCCAGGTTTCTCAGTTAATTTGATGACTCTTCACATGTTAAGGGCTCTAGCTTTAGATGTATGCCACTTGTCATCTAAAAATATAACCATCTAAGGGTTTAATCAAAATAGCCAAAGATCTCTTAGAGTCATAACCATATCTCTGAAAATATATAAATTAATGACTGATGCTAAGTTCTATGGTATCGACACTGATAAGTCATACAAAGTACTATTAGGGAGACCATGGTTACCTGAAAATAAAGTAATGCCATCAATTCCACATCAATATCTCAAATACTTCAAGGATGGTGAAGAATGCCAAATTAATGGATATGTATATCCTTTTATTATTCATGAGGTACATTACACTGATGCGAAATACTATTATAAATCTCATGTTGATAGAGGATCTATTTCCATCAATCAAGTAAAGAAGAATATTGCTTGTTTAATATTCACCCCTCCTCACCTAGGGAATGATATAGACTCTTTAGATGAAGAAACCCTACAATTGTTCATGGGTGGCTATTCTTCTAATAAAGATGACAATGAGGGTCAAACAGAAAGCATTCTCTTTGTTACCAAAGTCCCAGAAGGCTTACTTCACTAGATGAACTAAATAACAATATTGTACATAAATTGATAACCCTCTATATTCTCCCATAATATGAGGGAGAAAAGGAGTTTTTTTTTTTATAAAGTAATTCCTTAAGTCCCAAGCATGCATGAAATCTTAAAAACTAAAGATCCAAAAGATGATAGTAACTATCAACCAGTAGTCATACTAAAATATTTTTCAATACTCCTCGTCAAATAATCAAGAAATCTAGCTGCAAACTTCAACAAACATAAGAAGAAAGTCATTTCTTCAAAAACCTATCGAATCCACCCCAAGAACAAGCTTATATTCCTGGAAGAGGAAATAAGAATTCTAAAGGGTTGAGTTACATCACCCCAAGTATTCATACATGCTTTATGGTCACCATTGACTCTCTGCCTGATAATAAGGCCGATCGAACATCCTCTATGCCTTCTAATACACAAATTATGTGCATCAAGGCAACCACAATTCTCTAGATATCATAAGAAGATGAAGTACTCACCGAAACTTCATCAAGCATGAATGAAAGGGCATGATGCAGCCAAAATGTCCTCAAAACTAAGAGAGGAACCATTTCCAGGTCCCAATTAGCATGACAAATTATTGAGTGGAGACATGATCCTCAAACTAAAAGAAGCCTCACTAGAACTCAAAAATGGGGGGCAAGCAACAATCGATGAATAATGAAAAATCAACCTAGGCTCAGAGGAAAATCCTAGGCCAACCTTTATTAGCACAAAACTCTTAGAGAAGAGTCAAACCTAACTCAAAGCAGTGCTTAAGGAATATATTGACTGCTTCACATGGAGTTATAGGAAGATGCCTAAACTAGATCCTAAAGTCATAATCCACAAGTTGGCTATCAATCTTGAACTTCCACTTATTAAACAAGCACCTAAGAAGATGAAACTTGGCCTATAATAAAAGGTGATAGAAGAAACAAAGAAACTAGATTAGGTTGCAAGCATTGTGATAGTCAAAAAGAAGATGGCCAAAATGGCATTTGTATGGACTGTAGAAATTTAAATAAAGTATATTCAAAAGATGATTTTGTATTACCTATAATGAAAATCATGATTGACAATATGGTCAATTTTGAACTATTCTCCTTTATAGATAGTTTCTCGGGATATAACCAAATCAAAATGGATCATGATAATGAAAAATATATAGTCTTTCAAAACTCCAATTGGCATTTGTTGCTATAAGGTGATACCCTTTGGGCTTAAGAATGCGAGCGCCACCTATCAAAAGGCCATGACCCAAATTTTTGATGACCTTATACATCAGCTAGTCAAATACTATGTAGATGATTTGGTAGTCAAAACTAATTTCGAAGGCAAGCACATCCAAGACCTAAGAGTGGTTTTTGACCGCTTTAGAAAATATTACCTGAAGACCAATCCTATGAAATGTGTCTTTGGAGTATCATCAAGGAAGTTCCTTAGATTCATTGTTAAGCACCGAGAGATTGAAATCAATCCATCTAAAATCAAAGCCATCTTGGATGACATCGCCAATAACTTAAAGCAATTAAGGTCATTCCAAGGCTAATTCACAAATATAAGGAGATTCATTTTGAACCTCTCTTGAAAATACAACTCCTTTCTCAAATTGATGAAGAAAGATACTCCATTCATTTAAGATGAAGAATGTTAATAAGCCTTCAAAGAGATTAAGCAAGATCTCTTAAAGCCACCAATTCTGGCAATACCCATGCTTGGTAAATCTTTAATCCTCTATACAGCTATAATGGAAGGGTCCCTAAGGGCACTTCTTGCCTATAATAATAAAAAAGCAAAAGAAAATACACTCTAGTATTTAGGTAGAATGCTAGTGGAGGTAGAGAGTAATTACTCTCCTATTGAAAAATATTGTCTGATACTTATATTAATAGTCAAAAAAGCTTAGATATTATTTGCTCTCTTATCAAGTTATGTTAATATCAAAGGTTGATCCTATAAAATACTTGATGATCAAGACTATACTCATTAGAAGACTAGCAAAATGAGCATCCTCATGGAGTACAATATCTAATTTACTCCTTAAAAGGCAGTTAAAAGGCAAGCTCCCACTGATTTTCTTGTAGCTCACCTAGAGCCAGATGACTCTTCATTGAGATGAGAACTCCTCAATGAAGAAATCTTTTGTGCAAAGGAAGGGGAGCCCTACTAAAAGTTATACTTTAATGGGGCATCATCCATTAAACTAGCAATCAGGCCAAAACTTTCACAAATTAAAGCAAACATCATACTCGAATTTGTCACTCCAAATAGGGGCATTTTGTGATACTCGTATTCTTTCTCAAAACCATGTACAAACAATGAGGCTAAATATGAGGTCCTGATTGTAGGATATGAAATGGCCTTCAATATGAGAATATCACACCTATATATTTTTGGTGACTTATAATTGGTCATTAGTCAAGTGGGAGGTAATATAGAATCCATAAATTTAAGTTATTAAAATACCATGACAAGGCTCGAGAACTTATGGGACAAATCCCACATGTTCAAATAATTAAAGTTCCATGGTCCATCAATGTAGAAGTTGATTCCTTAGCCAAGTTAGCCAATACATTTGTTGATCCTAATAAAAAAGAAATTCTAATTATAGTCTATAGTAGATAGATGATGAGCTCAATGTTCAGCACCAAGCATGAGAGGACTGAAATGACTGAATCTAAACTAATAAGAAAAGCAATAGATTGGAGAATACCATTCATTGACAACCTTAAAAATGGAGAACTTTAAGAAAATAAATCAGCACGAATGTAGCTTAGGAAGAGAGTTGTGCACTTTCTACTCATTAATGACGCCCTTTATAAGAGGTCTTTTGATCAACTACTTCTACGCTACCTTTGAGACAAAGAAGCCAAAGAAGTCATGTATGAAGTACACTCTAAGGTTCGTAAAACTCATCAATCAAGCCCAAAAATGATGATAAAAATTAAGTACTTGGGCTACTATTGGCCTACGATGGTGAGAGATTGCATTGAATATACAAAAAAAAAAATCACCTATGCCAAATTCACAGAGACTTCATTTATTAGTGCCCAAATCCTTTACACCCAATAGTATCCTCATGGTCATTTGAGATATAGAGTATAGACATAATCTACCCAATTTAGTTATCTTCTTCTAAAGGACACCACTTTATATCAGTAGTGATTGATTACTTCTCTTGATGGGCAAAGGCAATTCCACTAAAGAAAGTAAGAGTAAAAACCATCATCCATTTCTTTCAAGAAAACATCCTATATTGATTTTGTGTTCCTTGAAGGATCATTTTTAATAATGGATCATCCTTCAAAAGCTTCAAGGTAGGACGATTCACATATCATCATAAGATAGATTGGAAATATTCATCCATCTACAACACAAGGACAAATGACCTTGCTTAGGCATTCAATAAGACCCTTTCTAAAATATTAAAGAAATTTATTAATAGAAACAAATGAGGCTAGCACTAGAAACTTTTCAAATTATTGTGGACATATCACACTACATATCTAACCCCTACCCAATTAACATCATATACATTGGTGTTTGGGACTAAGATGATCTTGCCATTAGAGGTGCAAATCCCCTCTCTAAGATTACTTTGTAAGAGAAAATTACAAAATAAGATAATGTTCATATTCATCTAGATGAGCTAAACTCCTTGGATGAAACAAGGCTTGTAACTCAAAAAAATTTGAAAATATATTAAGCACAAATATCTAGAGCCTACAACAAGATGGCCCAACTCAAATCTTTCTAGAAAGGAAAAATAGTCTTGGCCTTGAGACCCATAATCCTAAGTCAGAACAAGAAAAGCAAATTTAAGCCTAATTGGGAAGACCTTTACATCATTGAAAGGATATTTGAAGGAAGATCCTACCAACTGATTAATGACAATGGAGAAAGACTTATACCATCAATTAATGCTCGGTTCCTGAAGAGGTATTATGTATGAGCCTCTTGGGGTAACAATAATAAAATAAAAGTGTATATATTTATTTATGACAGAATGTCTGACTTTCTTAAAAGGGAATGCTCAGTCAAACATGCACTTCATATTTCTCAAGATAAAACATGGACAAAAAACCCCCATTCATTTCGTGTGACAGTCAAATTCACATTCTCATAGCACACTAAGTTGACTCCCATGTACTAGCTTAAGCTTGCTTTGACATAGCAAATCAAGTCTACTTCTATATGACAACTTAAGTCCACTTCCACATGTCACACTAAGTCTGCTTCTATATGGCAGCTCAATATACTCTTTGTGCCAAATTAAGTCCATCCTATGTAGCAATTTAAGTCTACTCCATACGGTAAACTAAGTTCACTCCTAGGTAGCAAACTAAGTCTCCTCTAATATGGCAAACCAAGTCCATTCTCACATGGCAAATTAAGTTCATCATCGCATGGCAAGATAAGCCCACTTTCATGCAGCAATTCAAATCCATATAGTCAACTCCTAAAATATTGACATAGATGCAAGTACCTGAATTTTGTTCACACCCTCTCCTCTTGCCAGAACTCAAGAAGAGGATGCAAAGGGGCAATTTATTTGAGGTGATTTTTGCCATAATCATCATAATTAAAACCTATATACCACTAAATTATATTCCAAGCATGAGTCTCAAGTGAATCAGAATCACGGTCTATGAGATCAATTTTGGTAACCTGGGAGTAGAAAAGACCCTAAGGAGCAATCTCGAATCACAAGTCAAAATTTATTTTAATTTGAAGTGCACTTTCAAGTATTGTGAAAATATTGACTTGTAATTGATGCAAGCTCCTATTGCTAATTACCCTGATAATTATCAAGAATCTTCTAAAGTAAGAAACCTAGCTAATAAAATAAAGACACAAAAGAAAAGAAGAAATCATTATTTTATTGATTTGAGAGAGGTAGTACATGGCTTAAACAAGAGCATACCCTTAATTTACAATGAACTTCAACATGAAATTATGAAAAATATAAGAATAATGAAAGAAAAGAAAAGATAAAGAGTGAGAAAGGGACTTTGATGTGTGCTACTACTCCACTCACATGTGTTGGACCATGTGACATTTGACTCAGATGGGTCTTGACTTGATTCTTAGCAAATGTTGATGGCATTGTTCGATAGGAGATAGAAGGAGAATAAGGGTTGAGTATTTTCAATAGCCTGAGCATCATCAATAACTTCTTTTAGTTGGGTAGCATCACCAACAACTTATAAAATTAGGTGTAGCTTCAAAGTGTAGCGAACAACTTTGGGTATGCTAGCGATTAACTTCTTTGATTTGGTAGCATCATCAACTATTTATGAAATTGGTGTAGCTTTGAAATGTGATCGATAGCTTTGAGTATATTGACAATTAACTTCTTTTGATTTGGTATTGTCACCAATGGCTTTGAAGTATGACTAACAACTTTGAGCATGTTGGGTATAGCTTTGACTGAAATATGACTGACAACTTTGAGTATGTTGGCTATTAACTTCTTTGATTTGGTAGTATCACCAACTACTTATGGAGTTGAAGTATGGCTGATAGTTTTGAATATGTTGGTAATTAACTTCTTTGATTTGGTAGCATCACCAACTGCTTATGGGGTTGGATGTAACTTTGAAGTGCAGCTGATAGCTTTGAATGTGTTGACAATTAACTTCTTTTAATTTGATATTTTTACTAACTGCTTATGTGGTGGTGGTTTTTTTTGTTTTTTTTTTGGGGGGGGGGGGGGGGGGGGGGGGGGGGGGGGGGGGGGTAGCTTTAAAGTATAATCGATAACTTTGAACTTGTTGGCAATTAATTTCTTTTGATTTGATAGCATCACCAACTACTTATTGGGTTGGGTGTAGCTTTGAAGTGTGCCAACAATTTTGAGCATATTGGTGATTAACCTCTTTGACTTGGTAGTAACATTAACTACTTATGGGGTTAGATACAGCTTTGAGTGTGTTGGTGATTAAATTTTTTAATTTAGTAACATCACTAGCAACTTATGAGGTTAGATGTAGCTTTGAAGTATGGTCGACAGCTTTAAATATATTATCAATTAGCTTCTTTTAATTTGGTAACATCATCAACAACTTATGGGGTTGGGTGTAGGGTTAAAGTGTGACCGATAACTTTGACTATATTAGCAATTAGCTTCTTTTGATTTTGAAATGGAATTACCCACTACTTGTGGAGTTGAGTGAAGCCTTGGGTAGTTGCCAGAGATCCTCATAGCACACCTAGGGGGACTCAAATTGACCCAGTGTAGTTCTATTTGAACTAGCTTTGGTTCAGGTCAAGATAGTAATATCACCCATTGTTCATAACTTTAGGGTGTTGTTGAAGGTTTAGCATACCCAGTGAGACTTAGTTTAATCCTGCTTAGTTTCATTTGAACTGATCGATTTGGATTTAGTTCAATGTTCAAAATTTGATTTCAATTCAAGCTTAAATTGATTCAATTTGGTGTACAAAGCTAGATTGAATTGTAATTTATGAACTCCTTCCTGCACATAATGATATGTTCCAGTTTCCTCTTCCCATTACCTTTGGTGATTGGGTTTGTATTGATACTTTATAGCACAAAATCAAAGGCCATTGTCATGAATTAACTACCATAGCCATGAGATCATCCGATTAACTAGGGGAATTATGTGAAATATTGATTCCTAAAATCATTATTGTTATTGATGATGAATGTTCAATTTGTAATAATGGATTTGATCCACCGAGCTTGGTATTGATTTTCAGAAGAATATTTATCAAATGCTATTGTTGACTCTAGTGGAAGCAATACTGATCTTGATCTGAGTCTGACTTGATTTAGTTTAATGTTTAGAACTTAATTTTGTCTTATGTTTGATTTATTTGATTCAGATCGAATTCAACCTTGTGTTGGACTCTTATCAAGTTTGAGTTTACATCTAAACAGACTCTAGTTCACATTCAAATTGATTTAGGTTCAGCTTGGTTTTAGTTTAGGCTCAGCCTGATTTTGGGCTGACTTTGGGTTTGATTTGACCTACTTAGCTTTTAGTTTGAACTTGATTTAACTCAATTAGAATTTGCTTCAAGCTTAGTTCAACCCAAATTGGACTTCATTCAAACTTGAATTGATTTTGAGTTAACCCAACCTAAACCTAATTAGAGTTGAGTTTGAGCTAATTTGGTTTGGTTTAACTCAATTTGGATTTTGGGTGCAATTAAACTTGATTAATTTTTGATCTATTTGATGGTCAATCTAAGTCAATTTATTTTAGCTCATTTGTTCTAGCTGACTTTAACTTGATTCGAGAGCCCTTAGGCTATTATTATAACTTTGGATGAGCCTGTGGGCTAGCCATAGATGTGTGAGCCAGAGGGTTGGCTTAATCCACAAGCTCAAAAGCTATCTTAGAGGTGTGAGCCCAAGGGCTAGCTTGAGTGCGAGCTTAAAAGCTGACTTGAGTGCAAGTTCAAACATTGGCTTAGATGCAAGCCCAAACATTGGCCTAGTTTCAATGAGGCCAAAAGTTGGCCTATAGCTGCGGTGGGCCTAGTTTCAATGAGCCCAAAAGTTGGCCTATAACTGTGGTCAGCCTAGTTTCAGTGGGCCTGAAGGCTAGTCTATAATTATGACAGACCCGAAAATTAGTATGGTTTTAGTAGGCTCGAAGGCTGGCCTATAATTACAGTAGGCTTGAAGGTTCTCCTAGTTTCAACGAGCCAAAAGACTGACTTATAATTATGGTGGGCCAAAAGGTTGGCCTGTAGTTTCAGCGAGCCCCAAGATTGGCCTATAGTTTTTGACGACCCAAAGACTAGGCTAGTTTTAATGGGCCCAAAAGCTGGCCTTACTTTGAAGGCTAACTTATAGTTTTGGTTGGCCCAAAAGCTAGCCTATAGTTTCGACAAGCCCAAAGATTGACTTATAGTTTCAGTTGATCCAAAAGCTAGCCTATAGTTTCAATAGGCTTAAAGGCTAACTTATAGTTTCGGCTGGTCCAAAGGCTAGCATATAGTTTTGCTAGACTCCAAGGCTAGCCTATAATTTGGACAGACATGAAGGCTGGGCTGGTTTCGATGGGCCCAAAGGCTAGTCTAATTTTGCCAGGCCCTAAGATTGGCCAATAGTTTCAATAGGCTCAAAGGCTGACCTATAATTATGACAAGTTCGAAGGTTGACCTAATTCTTGGCAAGCTAAAAGGTTGGTCTAAGCTTGTCAAACCCAAAGACTAGCCCATAATTATGGCAGACTCAAAGGCTAACTTATAGTTGTGGCGAGCCTAAAGGCTCACCTGATTTTAATAAACCTGAAGGCTAACCTATAATTTTAGTGGGCCCAAAGGCTAGCCTAATTTTAATAGGCCCATCTATAATTGTAGTAAGTTCAAAGACTAGCCTATAGCTTTTAGCTTTGGTGGCCCAAAAGATGGACTATAGTTGTGGCAAACCCGAAGGCTGGCATGATTTTGGTAGGCCCAAAGGTTTGCCTAAGTTTGCTAGGCCCAAAGACTGGCCTATTTTTGGCAGTCCTAAAGTCTAGCTTAATTTTTGGTGAGCTCAAAAGTTGGCCGGATTTCAGTGGGCCCAAAGGCTAACTTGATTTTGATAGGCTCCAAGGCAAGCTAGTTTTAATAGGTCCAACTGCTAGCCTATAATTACGACAGGCCCAAAGGATAGCCTAGTTTCCATAGATCCGAAGGCTAGCCCGGTTTCAGTAGGTCTAATGGCTATCCTATAGTTATAGTGGGCTCAATGACTAGCCTAATTTTTGACAGGCTCAAAGGCTAGCCTGAGTTCGATGGCCTCAATGACTAACCTATAATTATGACGAGCCTAGAGAGTGGCCTATAGTTGAGACAATCTCGAAGGCTAGCATAATTTTCAGCGGGCCTAAAGACTGACCTAGTTTTGACAGTCCCAAAAGCTTGCCTAAGTTTGGTGAGCCTAAAGGCTGGCTTGATTCTGGCAAACTCAAAGGCTAGTATAGTTTCAACAAGCTCAAAGATTGACTTAATTTTGGTAAACCCAAAGGCTAGCTTGGTTTTGGTGGCCCAAAGGATGGTCTCGTTTGGCAGGCCTGAAGACTAGTCTTATTTTTGAACCCATAGGCTGGCCTAAGTTCAGCAGGATCAAAGGCTAGCCTATAATTATAGTAGGCCCACAGGCTAGGATAATTTTAGCAAGCTTGAAGACTGGCTTGATTTTGGTGGATCCAAATGTTAGCATGGTTTTGGTGAGCCCCAAGAATAGCCTAAGTTTGGTAAGTCCAAAGGCTGGCTTGATTTTTGACAAGCTTGATAGCTGACCTAATTTTGGTATACCTAAAGTCTAGCTTGGTTTTGACTGGTCCAAAGGCTAGCCTAATTTTGGTTGGTGCAAAAGCTGGCTTGATTTCAATAGGCCCAAAGGCTAGCCTATATTTGTGATTAGCCCAAAAGTTGGCCTAAGTTTGGCAAGCCCAAAGACTAACCTATGATGTCCAAAGCCATGGGTGGCTGTGGTGGTGATGGATATCCATCAATATGCAAAGCTATGAGTGGCCAGGGTGTTAATGAAGTTTAGTCAATGCTCCAAAGGTCGCAGGTGATAGCAGTAGTGATGACACAAAAATTGAAACAAGAGAACCTCTTTTCTTTTGTCCAACAACTTCCTTCTTTTTCTCTCTCATTCTTTCCCTTCTTCTTCTCCCTAACTTGGCTTCTTCTTTTCTCCACCAGAGAAAGATTTGGCCTATCTACATTGAATTTAAGCTGGATTTGGCCGAATCTTGGCCAAAACTGATCAGTCTAGTCATAGGCTTAGGCGGCTTATAGTGGAAGGTGACCTAGAGCTCCTTCTTACTTAATTTTCAGACCAGATCCAACTACAGGTAACTATGGGAGGTGGTGGAGGCAACTGAGGCTCTGCTGCTTGGACGGCTAGAGGGGGCAAGGCATTTCGATAAAGGGGGCACAAGGTCCCTTGCAGAGCATGGGTGGGCAGAGCAAGGGTGAGGATCAGTGAGAGGTGAGGCTAGTGGGTGACAAAGTGTGTAGGGATGAGGGCTAGTGTTCAATGAGGTGGAGAGTCAAGAGGTGGGACAGAGATATGTTGGAATGATGGCTCAAATAGGGCTCACATGGAGTGCAAGGGCCATGAGCCAGAGTCTCACCATTGGCTTAGGCAAGAGGTCCAAATGGCAATGGATGACCCCAGTCGGAGAGCAAGTCAGTAGTGTTAGGTGGCCTACAGGCGTAGCGGATAGGGGATGAACTAGGTAGTGCTCGACTAGCAAGGAGGTCGGCAGTAAGGAGATGATGGTGGGCATAGCCGAGCAAGGCCAAGACAGGGCTTTGGCAAGGTTTGGGAGCTCATTGAAGAGGGGTTGAAATGTTGCAGACTAGTCACCTCACAACTATGGGAGATTGAAATAGCCAGAGCAACTTGTTCCTTCAAGGAGGAGAGGAAGAAACAAGGAGAAGATCAGTAACCCAAGAATAGGGTAAAGAATTACCTTATTTTTTGCTTCATGTTTCCAAGTCTACATCTGTAAGTCTCGATGACTCCTAATTTTGATCTCTCTCCTCCCTTCATGTTTTCTCATGTCTCTTTGTGCTTGTAGGCTCTGCATCAATTTATAGGTCTTAAGAAGATTTTACATCAAATATTTGATTCAATTGATTTTAGAATATTTGTGGGATAGTATGTAATCCATTAATTGGGATTTGTTTTCCAAATGAAGAGAATCAAGATTTTTACCATGTTTGGATGTTGAATTTTCAAGAGGATATTTGCAAACTTTCCTAAAAATTGGACCAAAATATAATTTCATGACTTTCAGGATCTTTTTTGTAAAAAATACTTGTTTATAAAATTTCAAAATGCTCAAAGTTCTTTTTAGATAAAATTTAAACTTGTTTGTGAAAAAAACTTTCAAGGGGTTTGTTTGCAAAAAGTAGAAAGTTTAACAGCTTATTTGGAAATATAAAATTTTGAGTGGCTTATTCGTAAACTTTGGTTTTGCAAGGATTGCTTTGAAATTTCAGAATTTTCAAATTGAGTGGTTTATTCGTAAACTTTGGTTTTGCAGGGATTGCTTTGAAATTTCAGAATTTTCAAAGACTTTTTCATATAACTTCCATCCTAAGGACTTATTTATCAGAAAAGTCCGGTCAAGGACCCATTTGTAGAACATATTTGATCCACAGACCTATTTGTAAATATTTTCTATTTTTCATCTTGGTCCAATGTTTGATGTAATTTTGGCAGTGATTTTGGTACAAATATTCGGCTCACTCAATTGAGTTTAGTTTTGAGTCCGAATTCCCAACAATTCAAATCCAAATTAAATTGAATTTGTTATCAATTTTGACTATGATCTAAATCCTAAGACCCACATTTGAATCATAACTTAGTGTCATTCAAAGTCATATTTCGACTGAATTTTGATTACATTTAATTTTTGACCAAAATTAACTCAAACACAGTTAAATTTACCTAAAAATTGAGTTCGATTTCGACTTGAGTCATTGAGAAATTTGGGCTCAAGCTAAGCTTAATTCAAGTGGGTTGAGTGGACCAAATATTTAGATCAAAATTAGACCCAAAATTCATCCAAATTTTAGACCAAAATAAACAATATATGAACTTTACAAATCGGTCCCTTGACTGAATAAATTCTTGCAATAAGGTGCTTCACCAGTTTTTTTTAGAAATAGGTCTCTAAAATAAAATTTTGTAAAAAAGTCCAATGAAATTCTAAAGTTACAAATCAATCCCAACAAGGATTTATAAGTAAACTCCTCAAAAGATCAATAATTGCAATTTGATATTTATGAAATCTGGGTTCTATGAATAAACCCTTCAAAAATACTCCTCCTCAAACTTTCTATCTTGCCTCCCTCTGCCGTATAAGGTTTAGCCCACAAGAGCATGATTACTCCATTTGGACACGAGACAGGGTACCTACTATAGATCGAGTTCGTGAGGATGCACCTACTATTGGTCATACTTAGGTTATAGATGCTAAGGCGGGAGTTGCTTTGAGAGCTCCTAGTGACAGTGCTACTTCATGATGGTCTATTGATCGGTGGCTAGATGAACTTGCTAAGTGGCTAGATCACCTCAAGGAGCTTGTCACCACCGGCACCCAACAGATCTTGGAGTGCCTTGACTAGCTTGAGGGGACTTTGGGCATCTATTATTCTAGACAGGGGTCTAGCACTAAGCTTTTGTGTATCTCTTGCTTTTTGTGTTGGACTCGTGCCTTGTGTATATGTGGTTTTTGTTGAGCTTGGGGCTCTTAGTGTTGGGGCATGTAAATTTTGATTGTTCTTACTTGTATTTTGACTCTTACCATTGGTCTTTTGGATGTGGATATTTTTTGAGTTTATGACATGTAATGATGGTTGTGGATTGTGACTTGTACCTTATGGATTTTTCTTATGCTTATGCATTCTATTTTTATATTATGGCTTATGGATTATGCATTATGCTTCTCTATTACCCTTTTTGTTAATGTCAAAAGGGGAAGAAAAAAATTGCACAAGTAAGAAGTAAGGGGGAGTAAGAGAAAATAAGCAATTATTAATTGTTGGAATTGTAATTGTTGCAATTATAGTTGTTGATATATTATATGGTTGATATATGATGTTAGTATGTTGATAGATGGTGTTAGCGAGGGGTAGCTTACATATGTTGGTATTGTCTTACAACTTAAGCTTATCTTCAAAAGACTAGATTATGTTCTTTTTAAATTTTAAGGGTTTGTCATCATCTGAAAGGGGGAGATTGTTATCATTTATAGTTTTGATGATAAACAAACTATGTATTTGATCTATTTCTTGAGTTATGTGTAGCTAGAAATCAAGTTAAACCTACAATAAAGATTAAGTCTATTTAGAAGCCTTGGATATGGATGAATATAAAGATATCATTGAAGATAAAGTGTGATAGTAGATCAATAGATAGATCTTAAAGGAATAAAGATTGACAAGGAGAAGGCTCAAGAGAAGACTCAATAGGTTTAGCTTTTTTATTTTCTTTGAGTTAAAGATTTGTTATTTGAATTCATGACTTTGGACATTGGCTAACACTCAACCTACCATGGAATGCTTTCACCAGCTTATCTTTGAATATAAGGTTAGCTTGAGATGGTGTCAAGCATTAAGATTGAAGTTATAGCAAAAAAAAAATTTTTTTTAGTTAACTTCAGATGCCCAAATTTTATGATTCAAATATTTGAACATAGCAAAAATAGCTCTCTGAATTATTGATAGCTTTAGATATTTGAACTCAAGGTTCGAATACCCAAAGTTTGGTAGCTGTAACTTCTAAGAAAATTTATGCTCAAGGTTCGGTTGCTCGAAGATTCAGTCAGAAGTTCAAAATCATACAATTCGAACGTCCAAACCTTGTAATTGGACACCCAAACCTATGACTTCAGCTTCAACAGCTAGTAAAATTTGACTATTGGGAGGCTTCGGACATCCGAACAAATATAGTTATGATGTCCGAACACGGCAGAGCATAGCTTAATGGCTAATATTATCATCAATTGCTATTTAAGGGTTTGAAACTTGTTCTATCATAACTTTTGCATATTTTTGAGCAATCTTTCTTTGAGATAACAAGTTTTCAATAGCCCTCAAGCCTCCAAGAGCTCCAATCCTTGTACTTTAACTTTTAAATCTTCAAAGCCCTTATTCTCGCATTGAATGATCTTGTAGTGAGGCATTAGAGTTGTCTTTTCTTTTTCAATATCGATTGTAATCACTCCAAAGTTATTTGGAGTTATTAAGAGAGTAAAGCTCCAGTTTGGAGTTGGCCTTGCAGGTTGGAGCAAGGGTGAGTATACGAGGTTAGTTTCACCAACGAATTGATACACTAGTGAAGTGTTAAAGTCATCAAAAATAAGACAAGGGTTATGGAGTAGGAGCAGTTGACCTGTAAATCACTTGAAATCGCGGTGCACTCTTACGTTGCTTTATTTTACTTGACTTGTGATTGATTGTGATCGGCTTGAAATTATTTTTGCTATTGGATTGATCATATTGTTATACAAATACAAAAAAGGCGTCATTATTTTGCTAAAATCTAATTCACACCCCCCCCCCCCCCCCCCCTCCCTCCCTCTTTGGTGGATTTTGTAATATCACTAAATAGCTTCCATATTTTGTCGCCTATCGCTAACACCATGCATAATCTAAGAAGGAATACCTTATACTCTGCAATATTATTTGAGGCCTTGAATTCAAGTCGAGCTGAATATTCAACCACTCTCTCTAAAGGACAGCACCAATCCCATAACCCGACTCACAAGATGAGCCACCTATCTGAACCTCCTACAGCTTAGAGTCTGGTCCTGTAAGGTATGTGGTAGTGTCCAGTAAGAAGTCTATTGGGGCCTGAGCTTTGATAGCCTTCTAGACTACAAATGTTACTTCAAATTGGCTTAACTCGATGGACCACTTGAGCAATCTCCTCAAGGTTTTTGGCTATTGCAACATTTACCAAAGTGAAAATTTTGTGAGCACTGTGATTCAATGTGCTTGAAAGTAAGGGTGGAGTTTCTAGGTCGCCAATACCACAACATATGCTAGCTTTTCTAATGGAGGGTATCAAGCCTCTACACTAGTGAGTACATGACTCACGTAGTATATTGGGTATTATTTTCCACCCTGATCACTTACTAATACCAAACTAACCACTTTGTCCAATGCAGCTATTTATAGTCATAGTACCTCATTTGGTTCAAATCTTACTAGTAAAGGTGGTCTGGCTAGGTACTTTTTGAGGTTTTTAAAGGCCCAATTGCATTCCTCTATCCATTCAAATATAGGGCTTTGCTTGAGCACCTTAGGAAAGGACAAACCCTTCTCTCTGAATCTAGATAGGAAGTGATTAAGTGCCACTAGGCGACTCATGAGCCTTCACATTTCTTTGATAGAGCTAAGAGACTTCATTCCCATGATTGCTCAATCTTTTCAAGGTTGGCCTCTATTCCTCACTTCGAGATGAGGTAGCCGAGGAACTTTCTTAAGCCTACTCTAAAAGCACACTTCTCTAGATTTAACTTCATCTTGAACTTTCAAAGTGTATGAAAGTTTCTTCTAGATGTTTCATATGCTCATCGGCATAGAGGCTTTTCACTAGCATATCATCAACATACAACTCCATATTCCTCCTGAGCAAAGGCTCAAAATCTTTGCTCACTGTTCTTTGGTATGTTGCCCCAACATTCTTTAGTCCAAAAGGCATTGTAATGTAATAGAAGGTATCTTGATCTGTGATAAAGATGGTCTTCTCCTCATCATTAGGGTGCATCTGAATTTGATGGTAGCCTGAGAATGCATTCAAGAAGCTTAGGAGTTGGTAACCTGAAGTAGAGTCAATGAGCTAATCAATCTTAGGTAGAGGATAACTATCCTTTGGGCAAGCTTATTCAAGTCGATGAAGTCGACACACTTTCTCCATTTACTATTAGATTTGTTTACTATCACCACATCTGCCAACCATTCAGGATAGTGCATTTCTCATATAAATTCTATATTGAGAAGTTTACTTACCTCTGTGGCAATAACTTTTCGGCATTCAAGGGTGAAGTGCCTTTTCTTATGCTTGACCAGCTTATGATTTTCTGTGACTATGAGTTCATGTTGAACCACTAAAGTGTCAATATCTAGGAGATCCTTGGGGGCCCATGCAAAGAAATCTTGACTGCTTCTCAAGCGCTCTTGCAATTTGGTATGCAAGGGTTCAATAAGGTTCCCCCAAATCTTTTAGTATCCTCCCCCATGCTTTATCAATAACCAAGCTAATAAGCCACTCCATAGGCTTGAGAATGGATTCATTGATCTTCACTACTGTCGGTCCCTTGCTTTTATGGTCAAAACTATTTTGCTAGTAGGGTGCTTCATACTTCTTAGTGAGGCTTTGATCCCCCCATATTTCACCTGTGTCATGATTAGTGAAAAATCTCATAACTAAATAAAAAATTAAGATTACTACTTGGAGTTGATTAAGCATTGGTTGCCCCAATATCACATTGTAGGTAGAATGTGTTCGAGCTAGCACAAACTTTGATCTAATGATGATATTCCTAGGGTCTTCTCTAATAGTGAGGAGTAAGTTGATCATATCAAGTAGGGTAACTGAGTCCCCCATGAATCTGATAAGCATCCCAATGCACAGCTTTAGCTTATGCTCGATTTTCATTTGGTCATAGGCTCAAGTGAATAAGATGTTCATTGAACTTCTTGTGTGTATAATAATGCGATGAGTGGTGTAGCTATCTAGGACTATCAAAATTACCATTGGGTCATTGTGGGGTGTAAAAATTCTTTCTAGGTCTTTGATGGAGAAGACTATGTCCTTATAGTTAGGCTCATAATGATATCTCTTCTTCACCTTCACCTTTAACCCCTCTTGCTCCTAGTGGGGGTTCAACATTTGAGCCGATGTTGAAATGTCACTTTGAGTCAATGGGCTTGTTTGGATCATGTTGAGATTGCCTTCAATTGGAGGATTTCATAGTTCGAGAGTAAGGTCCCTTTGAAGAGAGTATTGATGACTCTCCCATACACAAGCTTCTTCAGCTCATTCACCTCAAC
Organism: Trichopus zeylanicus subsp. travancoricus; assembly: GCA_005019695.1. NCBI lineage: Eukaryota > Viridiplantae > Streptophyta > Magnoliopsida > Dioscoreales > Dioscoreaceae > Trichopus > Trichopus zeylanicus. Next base: position 1,034,853 of record RXID01022272.1, read on the forward strand.
AAACAAATTTCCCAAAGTGGCCTTCCTTGATGAACTTTTCAATTTCAACATTGAAGTGTCTGCATTCTTCTACATTATGACTATAATCATGATAAAAACAACATTGTCTTGATTTGTTGAGGTTTTGCTTGGTAGTGAGGATGGGTTGGGGCCTTCACGATAGATTTGTGTTAGGACTTTAGACCTTGATTTCAATCGGGTATAAGCTTCAAATTCAAGCCTTTGTTCTCTCTACTTAGTTTTCTGCCTCTTCAACTCATGGGGCTTGTTCTCTTGAGATTCTCTCTATTTTGCCTCCACCTTCAGCTTCCTTCTTCACCAATATCACTTCCTCAACATCAATATGCTCTCGGCTAGTTTGATGAATTCCATCAAGCTATGTGGGAGCTGGTGGGGCATCTCATAGGTATCCGTGATTGTTGAATTCTATTGATCATAGTAGCGAGGATGATAGACTGTCCAATTTTGTAACTTTTAGCTAAGCTTTGTTAAATTAGGTTAGATATTCTCTTAGGATTTCACTTTCTTTCTACTTTAGCATGAGGAGCATAGAGGGGTTCTTTTACTGAGGGATCAATGAGATAAATTATTCTATGAACATGTTTGCAAGTCATCAAAAATAGTAGTTGTGTACTTTGAGAGTCTAGAGTAGTATGCTCTAACTGTTGGCCTAGAATGGCAACCATTAAGGGGGGAGAGAGGTTTTGTAAAAAAAAAAATACCCTTTTAAAGAGATCAAAGGATGGCTTGGAATTGGCATGAAGGTGTCTACAATAATTTGAAGATTTGAGATTGACACAGACATAACCAAAGCAACTCAAGAATCTAACATCAACTAGTTTAGATTTTCATTTGTTTTAATTGAGTAAAGAATTTGTCTTGAGATTAATATTTTAGAGCCTTTTGGTTAATATTGAAACTTATCTTGGAATGCATTCACTAGCTCATTATTTATCCAAGGTAAGTTTGAAAAGATGTCAAATATGAAACTGAAGTTACAGTGGTCTGATAGGTTTTTCTATTAACTTTGAATGCCCAAAATTCCATGATTAAATGTCCAAAATTCCATAATTGGATGCTCAAATTTAGTAGAAACAACACTGAAATTACTAATAGTTTTGGATGCTCGAAGATTTGGAAGCTGTAACTTCTGAATGTTTTATATTCAGAGTTCGAATGCTCAATATCTTAGTTGGATGCTCGAACCTGTGTGGTTCAAGGGCCCAAACCTTATGAGTGGCTAGTTTAATTTTTTACTGTTGGAGTTGTTCATACAACCAAATGTTAAGGTTCGAATGACCAAACTCGATAGAGATGGCCAAGGGTGATTCCCAAATGGCTAGTTCTTACTCCAATAATTATATAAAGGCTTATGACTTCTTTGCTCAGTGAGGGAATAAACTTTTAATATTCTTAGAGTAAAAAACCCTCTCCCAAAGCCTTCTAACCCTAAGAGTACTCTAAACTATCAATTTCAAGAAAAATCAACTCGACTAAAATAGCTGAAAATCTAAACCTAGTCAATGTTGGGTTGTTGAGTCACTTTGGCTACATCCATGTTATCTTTGAATCTTCAAGTTGTTGTAGACATCTTCATGCTAATTCCAAGCCATCCTTTGATCTCTTTATGTCACGTTCGCCAATCCTCCATTGTGCTTCATTTTTTTTAAAGTTTTCGAACGTTTCCTTGAGAGTTTTAATATACTTTGGTTAAAAAATAACTCAAATAGACATTAAATATAAAGTTTGTTCATCATTAAAACTATAAAGGACAATTCTAGCTAAGTCTTGTAACATCATTGGGAATGCTTTACAAATAGTTGAGTCTCATGCCTCTTTCAGAATCATGGTGTTCTTTAAGGTATTAATATAATCAATCGACTCCTTTGAGCCATCATATATCTCGTAGGGAGGTTGGTGAAATTTTAGGTACACCGGGGAGTATGTTATTTCGAGAATTAAAGGAGTATTATACCTTAGTTGGTGAGAGTGACTTGGTGTCCATGACCTTTTCCAAACTAGATGTAACATGACCTCCTTTGGGAACTTTGACGTCGTGATATCTAGTACCTAGCTAGTATGTGTTTGATAGGTGGCCTCATCGGCTGGATCATAAGTTAGGTCATGTCTATTATAATCCTTTGAGTTTGATACTAAAGCAAAATTGCTATCTAGGGGTTATGAGGATTTTATTAATGGTGTCCTGCATGGGTGTTGAGATACAATTGTGATTCATGGTGTTGGGTCGATGCAACATCTCGTGTGAGAAACAGATACTGAATTGGAACATGCTGTTGAGTGTTATAAGCTTGGAGGCTCTACATTGTTTGGGTTTGATCTTATAGTTATTGGGTCTATAGGTTCTGTATAGCTTATGCTTGGGTCTCGAGCAATTGTGTCATCTACTGGATGGTAGCGATCAAGTTTTGGAACACTTGATGTCCCACCAAGTTGGAGAAAGCTGCTGGCACCTCTGGGCCGTTTGTAAAAGAGCTTTTCAGGGTTGTGGGTAAGTCCAAATTGTAGAGTTGGCTTGCTACATTGGTCTACTTGGCTCGTATTGAGTTGTGCAACTCCACCAATGTTGGGACTATCTGCCCTCTAGGTGGGTTCTTTGACAACAGGGGTCGTGTTGTCCTTGGTGGCATGGTCAAAGGAGAGCTGCTGGCACCTCTAGGTCGTTTGTAAAAGAGTTTTTTAGGGTTGTGGCTAAATCCAAATTGTAGAGTTGGCTTATTACATTGGTCTACTTGGCTCGTATTGAGTTGTGTAACTCCACCAACGTTGGATCTATCTGCCCTCTAGATGGGTTCTTTGACAATAGGGGTCGTGTTGTCCTTGGTGGCATGGTCAAAAGGTCATTAAAGGTTTTTGAGATTAACAAAAATTTAGGTGGAGTATATCTCAATGAAAATACTAATTGTTGACAGAGCCTGATTCAACATTAGTTCTGCTCCGGAAGGCTTCTCGAGATCAGATGTGGTAGGCTGCCCTTCCACTAATATGCAAGAGAAAACAAAAATCGCGAAAAGAACTATCGGCAGCTCTTCAGTGATAGTCATTCTGACGTTTAAGTTAGAAAAAGGCCCCGTCAATTCTCTTTGAGGGAGAATTAGAGGGAGAGAGAGGTCTTCTTATTTTTGTGGGTTATTCTCTATTTTATATGTTAAGAAAGTCTTTCTGTAGATCGGGATTCCATGATTTTCAATCTTAATTATGTTGAACTCTTCTTATTTGATTGCTAACATTTCTGAATTCAGTGTTAAGAATTTCTCTAGGATTTTTATTTTCCTAATTTTCTTGAAAAGCAGGCTATATGTAGATATAAGTCGAGCTCATCATACTTTTGTATGTCTTGGGTTATGTAATTACAAGGTGTATATTGCTTGTGACGTTGAGCTAATTTGATTTCGATGATATTACCTCCAATGGCAGCTTCACGATTTGTATCTCAGTTATTTTGATCTAAGTATCAGTTCTAACGTCGGTTCACATTCACTTTTAGATTAATTGATTTTAGCTTAGTATATTATCAAAGCCAAGGAAAATGATGGCTGCTTCAAAACATTTCTGATTGGAAATTGAAAATATTCTCACGAGTTTCTTCTTGATGTTCTTTTCAAAATCAAATAAGATCCACGCAATCTTCAATCTTCAATGACTTAGGAAGTCCGTAGCATTGTGATTGGAGGTCATGAGTCATGATAGAGACTAAGTTGCGTGAAGCATATCATTTCTCTGCTTCTGGTATTTGTATTTTATTATATATAACTCTGATTTTTCTGTCGTTAGTCTTACATTTCGATCCGTAGAATACCTTGATTTGTAAGTTGACAGCTCGACGAACATGTAAAGGTGGAGAAGAAGCCCTGTATGATTCTTCACTCGAGCACTTATTTATTTATTTTAAATAAGTCATATAAGTCATAATTTTATAATCAAAACTCCTCACGCCACGAAATGAATAATGTCACAATAATTTTTAATTTGTTAGAAATTACTTCAAATGCTTATTTAAACTGGACAAACTCTTTCATGATATTTTCTTCTCCTTTGTTCCGAAGAAAAAAGATAAGATAAGGTGAGTAGTCATTTGCTTGTTCTATACTTCCGTGTCAACTTTGGCTCAGTAATTTTCCCTTGAAGCAAAGGGACGTGATTGGATCCAATTTTCAAATCCCACTGCATTAAGATTAATATTAAGCTCAAAAACGTTGAATCAGATCGTTATAATTATTTTAAGAGTGTAAAATCAGCTTGACATTTTAACGATTGATACCTTGATTTGGAGTCATGGCCGCCCGCGCACTTTGACAAATATCAAGTTGGCACATCAACTTGATGCGGCAGAATGAGCGCTGGAGCCACAATTTAATACGCCACATGAAACCCATTTCCGGGCCATAAATCAGCAATTAATCCGTCATTATTATACAACAAAAACCATCACGCCTCTCGATCTGTTACCAAAATCTCATCACCCTTAGCCAACTTTATCCAAAAAACAATGAAGAAAAATCAAGCAACAAATGCATGATGCATGTATAATTCGTGAGAATACTAACGCTGCATCACTTCTTCTTCACGAGGAAGACGCTCGGCTCCGGCCCGCAGCCGGAGCCGTCGGGGTTTACCATGTAAAGCGCCTCCGAGTCCCTCGAGCCGACAACCTTCTCGAATCTCGCCCGAATGTAGCTCAGTTCGCCATCAGTCGACTCAGCCTCCCCCGGCCCCGGCAGCACTCCGGCCCCCATCGACACCCACCGTAGCAGCGACATCACGTACCGCTCATCATCGGATGCCTCCCGCCGCCGTATTGAGTACCCGGACTTCCGGCCGTTGCAGTACACTGGCCATACATGCTTCTCCGCGAGCTTCTTGTGCGTCCTCGTCTCGCTCTCGAGTACAATCTTCACCACACCGGAAGCCATCTCTTTTGGAGATAGCTTGCGAGCATTGGTAGCTCTTCTAGGAATATCGGCGGGGATCCGAGATCTTCTTGTATTGCCGAGCTCGCCTTTCCTCGCCGGTAACCAAACAAGGTGATCGTTGTGCCGCCGTCGGAGAGCAAGGCCTTGCTTGACTTGCCTAGCAGTGCCGCCATCTTGCACCCGGTCGTCAGCATGGGGAGCAACTCGAACATTTTGAAGATGCCGACCCCTCCGCCAGATTTTGTCCGTTTTCCATCGGTGGATTGCCGGAGCAGCGACATAAGCAGCGGAGTTTCCATAAGCGAAGGCATTGTTGCGTAGCTGAGCTGAACTGGTGCAAGTTTTTCATATGGTGATGCTTATATATAGAAAGGTGAGGGGAATTAGGATTAGGATTGGAGGAGGGTGGTTGGTTGGGTTGATAGTCTCTCTTGAGAGCTTTACTTGTGCTGCTTTAGAAAGTGGAAGAGAGGCACGTCCCTTATTGGTTGGTTGGTCCCTTGAGACAAAGGGCAATGGCTTTTGATGTGGAATTGTGGAGTAAGTTCATTGATTGGGAGATTAGAGGAGGAAAGGAGATTAGAGGAGGTGAATGGAATCATGGAAGAAGGGAGATAAGGGGAGGGGGAGTATTACTACAGAAGATGGTGGACGCCAGAGAGGAGGAAGGAGAGAGAGAGAGAGAGATAGAGAGAGGGAGAGAGAGAGCGCAGAAGTTTGTGCTTTCGCTTGCTTGTTTGCCATGCTAGCCCTACGACTTTACGTGATGAAATCAACCAAAAACAGCAAAGCAGAGTGGTTGAGCAATCCTAGTCCTATGACAAGGCTAAAAGATCTAAAAATCTAAGCGTGTCCAAGGTAGGTGCATTGATGCTATTCTCTCTCAATCACGTAATTCAAGGATATCAAGATTAACAGTGATTAAGCATTTGGGGACCTTGACACAGCTCATAACGATCATCTACTTTACATTGTGTTACACCAGAACATACATGAACTTCGTCAATTATCTGCTACGGCAAGCTCTCCTTTTCAATGTACTTTATATGGAGAAGGCACCTAGATCCAATTTCATAGAGGCGAAAGCTTGTAGGTTGCTAAAGATATCTTAATTATCTAACTAAGCTCCTTTGTTCCCGAAAAACCAAGACTTTCGCCTCACAACAAAAGTTGATATTTGATGAGACATGTCAAATGTGTAGCAGGGCCCAACTCTTGAACCAATTTGATGGAACTTGACAATGGAAACTAAACTGCAATTAGTCCTGCTTAATGTGAAAATTAAAATAAGCTCTTTACCAAGTGAAATTAATGAGGTTAATTATACTAGGTCAAAAAAAAATATATATATATAAAAAAGCTTTAAGAGGAATCTTTTTTAGATATGGATTTGACATGTTGCGGTCGTCGCTCAAAGCATGAGGGCACGTGAAAATTAAAGTCAAAATTAAAATTAAAAATAATAAATTAGAATTTTTTTTTTTATTAAAATTAACTTTATAGTAATTAAAAATTTAAAATTTTAATTAATTTTTAGAATAATTTAATTTAATAATAATACAAAGTAATTAATATTAATTTTTTAAAAAAACTTAATAAATTCTTTTGAGTCTAACGAACCTAAGGATTTCTAAAAATGGGATCTAAAACAATACTTATGAAAATATTGTCTCCGAGCACCCATTCATGGCTCTAAGCGTTCGTTCCAAGGGGACTTGCTTGCAAATTGTCCTCGTCTCATGCTAGTTCAATCAGGAGTCTCTTTCAAGCCATTATTGTGCAGAGGCCTTCCGAAGCAGAAGAAATGCATGTAAAGATTTTATGTCTCACACTGATCTATTTTTATTTTTTTATGATAATAACTTTAACTTTTTACAACACTTTATTGGTTGCAAATTACAAACTCATTTCTCGTTTCTCAAATCGAAACTTAATTGAACATATTTCTTTTTAGAATAGTCAGAGTCAGACAATATTCATTATGAAAACCTTTGGTATCTTATTATTCGCAAAAAGAAAAAAACTATATGAGGGGCCTAAGTGCAAAATAGCAGGCTTTTGTTAAAAAAAAAAAAAAAGGACTAGTCCGTTGCATCAGGTCATAGGTGAGAAATTATATGACATGTGGCCCCAAAGAGCACTGTTTGCAGCTTTTCTTGTGAAGTCCTCGTTGATGGCGTTACCTCAATCTCTCTTCACATTCTCCCGTGAAATTCCAATCTCATCAGAGGGCTTTCGTTTTGACAAGATAGACCTACAAAAGATTTCGTTATATGTTTGTCATGATTTTTTTCAGACAAGTTACTGTTTGCATGAAAAAAAATTCAACTTTTATTGTATTATACATAAAAAAAAAAAAAGTAATGCCTTTTTTACTATATCACGAATTATTCGACGTTAAGTGAAACATTCTACCATGCTGGTCAATTTTTAACCAAAGCATTTAGTCATGATCTGAATGGATTAGAGGAGGGTAATGAGATAGACGCCTCCGCAAATTTTTTAAATTTAAAGGGGTGTATGCGCTAAATCACAACATTTTCCGAGATCTTCGTGGATTAGAAAAGTTTCTAGGGGTATATAAGCAAAACCTCTCAGAAGTTTTATAACACAGTTCCCGTCCACAAATACGAGAAATTATAGGGTGTCACCTCTCAAAAATCCCGTTCAATAGACTGTCTTGTTTCTCGTCCGTGGCCTTTTGTCTTAATAGGCCGAGGCTTGTTGGAGGGAAACCCAGAGCTAGGGGTGTGCATTCGGTTAAAACCGAACCGAACCGAACCGAACCGGTCGAACCGAATTTTTCGAAAACTAAAACCGAACCGAACCGAACCGAACCGAACCGAAATATTTCGGTTCGGTTCGGTTATAACCGAATTGCAAAACCGAAATTGACAGGGTTTGAATCTGGTCATTTGCATAAGGGATTAAGGGGGAAAAAAAAATTTAGTACAAGATATACAACAACAACACAGCAGGAGCAACACAGCAGCAGGCTAGGAGCAGCAGCAGCAGCAGCAGCACTTGAAGTATAATGTACATAATTGTCATATTTGCAAGAGCAGGCAGCAGCAGGAGCAACACAGCAGCAGAGGCTAGGAGCAGCAGCAGCAGGAGCAACACAGCAGGAGCAGCAGGAGGATAGGAGCAGCAGCAGCAGCCAGCAGGAGCAATACAGCAGGAGCAAGTGAGCAACACAGCAGGAGTAGCAGCAGCAACAACAACACAGCAGGAGCAATACAACAGGAGGTTAGGAGCAGCAGCAGCAGCCGCAGCCAGCAGGAGCAATACAGCAGGAGCAAGTGAGCAACACAGCAGGAGCAGCAGCAACAACAACAACACAGCAGGAGCAACACAGCAGGAGGCTAGGAGCAGCAGCAGCAGGAGCATCAGCAGCAGGAGCAGCAGGAGGCTAGGAGCAGCACCCCTAGGAGCAACACAGCAGGAGCAGCAGCACACAACAACAACAACAGGAGCAACACGCAGGAGGTGCTAGAGCAGCAGGAGCAGTCGGAGCAGGAGCAACCAGCAGGAGGCTAGGAGCAGCAGCAGCAGGAGCAAACACAGCCGGAGCAAGTGAGCAGCACAGCATGAGCGCAGCAGAGCAACAAAAACCAGCAGGAGCAACAACAAGCAGCAGGAGGCTAGGAGAGGAGCAGCGGAGTAGCAGGAGCAGCAGCAACAGCGTAGCAGTACAGGAGCAGGAGCAACACAGCAGGAGCAGCAGGAGGCTAGGAGCAGCACCCCTAGGAGCAACACAGCAGGAGCAAGTGAGCAACACAGTAGGAGAAGCAGGAGGCTAGGAGCAGCAGCAACAACAACAACACAGCAGGAGCAACACAGTAGGAGCAACACAGCAGCAGCAGGAGCAACACAGCAGGAGCCAGGAGCAGCACAGCAGGAGGCTAGGAGAAGGCTGAGCAGTAACAGCAGGACAATGTATAGTTGCATACTAGCAGTCTAGCAAAAGCGGGCAAGCTGCAAAACACTTCAACAGCTCAAATTCATGTAACAAGACAGTTCAAGACTTCAAGTCGCAGGAGCAGCAGTCAGCAGAGCAGGAGCAGCACAGCAGCAGGAGCATGTATATTGTATAGTATCAGAAGCTGGCAAGCTGCACTACTGCAGAACACTTCAACAGTTATGTGGTTTAGAATAAATATGATCAACTGTAATTATGTGGTTCAGAATAAATAACAGTAATTATGTGGTTCAAAATAAATATGATCAATTCAGTAATCAGTTAGCATTTTAACTTTGAAGGATTATATCATGCCAAATGATCCATTAAGAAAAAAGCTTGAGAAATCTCCTGTAGTCCTGTGTACAGAAGTAACAAAACAGAAGCCAGAACTCAGAAGGCCCAGAACCAGAAGTTCCAACTTCCAAGCAGCATAACATTACTAGGGTGAAGCCAAAGAATGAGACAATCGTCCAATCAGTCACTTGCCCATATGCGAGCATAGCATATGGCAATGAGCCAATAATTCAACATCTTCATCGCCTCAAACAGCTTATGAAAAATTCAACAAATATTATTAAAAAAACCATAAAACAATTCCAAGAGGGTCATACTGTCATATTCCCTCTCTGGCTGTCCCCGTGAGCGAATGGTAGGTAGTGGTTGCCTTCACAGGCCATCCAAACAACCATGCCATTGCTACAAGTAGGGGTGTGCATTCGGTTAAAACCGAACCGAACCAGAGTAGGGGACCATTGGAACACCTCCGCATCAAAACACCAAAGACAAAAAAAACCTCAAATAAAAGCAAAAATTCAAGAGGCTCAGATGGCTTTAATGCATCATCAAAAACGAAGATGTCTCCCCTCAGGCATCAACCTGCTTGGCTGCTCCTGCAAAATAATAGTTGGATACATACCTGTCCCTCGATAGTTGGATCATACTGTTGAACCTAAAAAACATAGTAAAATATCATCACAGTAAAAACAATTAAGAAAATATCAGGTGAGTAGGTATCTGGGTAAGGAACTAAAGACAGTAAGATTATAACTTCACACATGCACTGATGCTGCGATGCACATGAATGATAAGGATATATAAGAATGAATCTGTAAGAGATGACCATAGAAAGTTAGGAACATGAACAGAAATGCATAAAAAATAAGTAAACATATTCAAACCTTAAGATGACTTTTCAAAATTCAACGGTTGCGACATCCAATTTCATTTTTATCAACTCTGAAATAAAAAAATCAATCAATGATTATCTGATCATAATAAAGAAATATACAATACAATAATAAAAATATTAGCAATGCAAATCTTACCCTCTTGAATCTTTTCAAGTTCTTCCAAACTTTCCTCAACATTGATTTCTGTTTTTGAATTTTTAATCCAATCTTGAGTGCAAATGAGAGCTTGTACTAGTGTAGGAGTCAAAGAGCTACGAAAACGATCAAGTACGCGCCCTCCTGTACTAAAAGCTGATTCAGAGGCCACTGTAGAGATAGGTATAGCTAACATATCACGAGCCATGTGTGACAAAATAGGAAATCTGCAGCTATTCACTTTCCAGAAGCCCAGAACATCAAAGTTTGGCTCATTTTTTTCAAGATCCTCTGATAAATACTTGTCTATCTCAGACTTCATTTCATCACCCATGAAACTTTTCCTATGCTCAGCAAATAGACTGCTTAAGATGTACTTACCTGATTGCTTTCGCATACTTGATCCTTCACCAGATGGCATTCCTCCCGGCTGTAGTCGCATTCTGTACTCTCTGAACAAATCATATACAACTTCACGCAACCTTCTCCTCATCATAACACCTCTTTCACCTTCATACATTTTTTCAACTCCAAACTCAACATATTCTAACTTGCGTCTTGGATCAAAGACAACAGGAACAAAGAGAAGCATATTAATCTTCTCTGGCTCACCCCAATACTTGTCATATTTGTCTTTCATCACAGCAGCCATTTCTTGGATTTTTGTATCACCGCTGACCTTCCACAGATTCAAAAGAAGGTTAACTTGACAAATTTCATCAAAAAATAAATTACTTGTAACATACATAGAGCCAGAAACTCTAAGAGTCAACTCATAGAAATGCTCTAAGAATGTAATAAGTCGCCTGACATTCTGCCAGTCAAAAGACAGAGGAGTTCCATCTTCATCATTAAGCTCATGATGGAAATTGCTATCTTCCTCTTCAAATTTTTCAAAAGCCCTCTCAAAAGTTTGAGCTGCTTCAAGCATCATATAGGTGGAATTCCACCTTGTGGATACATCCAAACAAAGACATTTCCTGCTTTCAATTTTTTCAATTTCCACACATTCTTTGAACCTCTGCCATCTTGCTGGAGAATATCTCACATATTTAACAGCAGATCTAACCCGAGCAATGGAATCTGCCATCTCTTTCAAACCATCTTTAACCACAAGATTAATGATATGTGTTATGCAACGCATATGAATATATTTTCCTTGTGCCAAACAAGTGCCCCAATTCAAAAATTTTTTTTTCAAATAGGAAATAGCAGTATCATTTGAAGAGGCATTATCAACAGTAACAGTCAAAACACTATCAATTCCCCATTCAGAGAGGCATTTTTCAATTAGTTTTCCTATAACTTCACCCTTATGACTTGTAATTTTGCAAAAATTCAAAAGCTTTTTCTTCAAGTTCCAATCAATATCAATATAATGTGCTGTGATACACATATAGTTTATGTTTTGAATTGAGGTCCAAGTATCAGTGGTCAAACAAACTCTCTGTTTGGACTCTCTGAAATACTGTTTCAACTTTACCTTTTCATCATGGTAGAGTTGAAAACAGTCTCTAGTCATAGTCCAACGTGAAGGCATTCGAAATCTAGGACAAGCTTGAGACATAAAGTATTGAAAGCCTTCATGTTGCACAAAGCTAAAAGGCAGTTCATCTACAACAATCATGTGTGCCAGTGCTTTTCTAATTTTTTCTTGATCAAACTTCCAGCTTGTTAGCACAGGCTCATTTGCTACTTCTTTCTGAATAGGTTGCATAGCAATTTGTGTTTGATGTGTATCAACATTATATGGATATCGCTTGCACTGATTCATGTGATGTCTAAGAGAAGAAGTACCATTTTTCTTTGAATCACACAAGAATTCATTACCACAGTAGTTGCATTTGGCTTTGGTTGACTTGCCCGGGTCTGTGAACTTTGTGTAATGCTCCCATACAGCTGATCGTGCTGCCATTCTTTTCCTCGGCATTGGAGGCTTTGTACTGCACGTAGACGTAGATACATTGCCCTCATTTGCAACTTCGATAGCCATAGGCGCAGAACTTTCCTGCGAGGCAGAAATTGGCATTGGACTTGGAATAACTGGATTTGTGCTTGAAAGCTGCTGACTGTCATCCTGGTTCAACATCTGTCAATAGAAAAATACAGAATTACATATTAAATTGTATGAAATCAAAAAACCCTAATTTAATTTCACAAAATTCAACCCTAACCTTGCAATTTGATCCCGATGATGCCGTTGTAGAACCCTAATTTCACAAAACCCTAATTTAATTTCACAAAAAATCAACCCTAAATTTCATAATTTTCGAAATACTCTCAACTTGCAGCTTAATCCGTTATAGAAAAATGAGAGATTGAAGCTCAGAGCGCGACCAGAGAGATATTGAGGGGTTGGGACTGAGAGTCAGAGCCTCAGAGGAGAGGAGGAGGGGGGTGGTCCGGGGGTGGACCGTGGACGAAAGGATTAACAATAAAATCGTATGAAATCAAAAAACCCTAATTTAATTTCACAAAAAATCAACCCTAAATACCCTCACCTTGCAGCTTAATCCGTCGTAGACTCGTAGAAAAATGAGAGATTGAAACTCAGAGCGTCGACCAGAGAGAGAGGCGTCGCCGCGTCGGGACTCAGAGCCTCAGTCCTCAGAGGAGGAGGGTCAGGGGCGTCCGGGGGTGGACGAAAGCTGGAGGGATGAAGGCGCAGCACCGCAGGTCCGCAGCAGCGAGAGCGAGAGCGGCGAGAGCCAGAGCGGCGAGAGCGGCGACGCCGGCGAGAGCAAGAGCGAGAGCGCCGAGAGGGTTAGGGTTAAGGTTAGCAGAACAGCAGGCGTCCGAACCGCTCTGCTGAAAACAGAGATTATATAGGCGGTCCGGTCTGTTCGAGCCGATTAGACCAAAACCAAAACCAAAACCGCAGTATATAGATATATATATATAATTCGGTTCGGTTCGGTTTTTACGGTTTTCGAAAATCAGAAACCGAAACCGAACCGAAATTTTAAATTTTTTTTTTATAAAACCGAAACCGAACCGAGAACCGAATAAACCGAACCGAATGGGTTATTCGGTTTCGGTCGATCGGTTCGGTTCGGTTAAAACCGAATAATGCACACCCCTACCCAGAGCTGCTCTCTAGTGGCAAAGTTCCCATCTTTCGAGCCCTAGTCCCTCTCTCTCCGTCTCGTCCTCTCCCGAAGACTCAGACATTTTCATGTCCAAACATCTCATCCCCTGCATCAAATCCTCCGCCAAACCCTCCCCCTCCGACTCCCGGATCCGCATACTTGCCATCTCCATCTCCCAAACCCTCAAATCCAATGAAACCAACCCGAATTGGTCCCAATCCCTCGAAGAAATCTCCCCCAATGACGAAGATTTGGCTCCGATCATCGCCCGGATCCCCGACCCCGATGCCGCCCTTCGTTTCTTCTCTTGGACTCGCCGCCGGCCCTACGCCAGTTCCCCCGACTCACTTGCGTACTCCTCCCTCCTTACGGTGCTTTCCAGGTCGCAGCGGTTTTCGGATGTTGAGTTTGTGCTGGAAATGATGAAAAAGGAAGAAAAGACGCCGTCTTGGGAAGCCCTGAGTGCTCTTCTTGGCGCTTATTCAAGTTCTGGATTGGAAGATAAGGCTTTGGAGGTATATTCTTGGATGAAAGGCCAAGAGGGAGTTTTCCCTACTGTTGCGGATTGTAACCTTTTTCTTGGGTTGCTTGTGAAAAGGCAGCGTTTTGATTATGCACGCGAGGTGTATGCTGAAATGCTGAAAAGAGATGGTGGTGTGGATAATTATAGTACATGTATAATGGTCAAGGGATTGTGTGTGGAGGGAAGGATGGATGAGGCCCAGAAGCTGATCAGTGATTGGTGGGGTGTTGGGTGCATTCCCAATGTTGTGTTCTACAATACACTTGTGGATGGATATTGTAAAAATGGGAATGTTCAGAAGGGCTATGCCTTGTTTAGGGAGATGGAGTCAAAGGGGTTTCTGCCTACATTGGTGTCGTATGGAGTTTTGATCCATGGGTTTTGCAAGAAAGGGAATTTGAAGGGAGCAAAACAGATTTTAGCAGAAATGGGAGAGCGGGGATTGCGTCCAAATGTGCAAATTTATAATGCTCTCGTGGATGCATGCTGTAAGCACAGTACCTTAGTTGAGGCAAAAGCGGTTCTGAAGCAGATGATTTCATCTGGTTGTGAACTGGATATTGTAACATATAATACTGTGATCAGTGTGTATTGCCGAAATAAAAAAGTTCATGAGGCTGAGCGTCTTTTGAGACAGGCCATTAGAAAGGGGTTGGCTCCAAATGGGCTCAGCTATACTCCACTTATTCATGGGTTTTCCAGAGATAGAGATTTCAGTTCTGCATCAAATTTGGTAGTTGAAATGATGGAGAAAGGCCATGAGCCTGATTTGGTAACTTATGGTGCTCTAGTTCATGGCCTTGTGCTGATGGGTGAGGTGTCTGAGGCTTTGGCTATTCGAGAAAAGATGATGGAAAGGGGAATTTTCCCAGATGCGTGTATCTACAATGTTTTGATGAGTGGACTTTGCAAGAATGGAATGCTTCCATATGCCAAAAAGCTGCTCGTTGAAATGCTTGACCATAACATTCTCCCAGATAACTTTGTTTATGCCACTCTCATTGATGGATTCATCAGACATGGGGATCTGGATGAAGCAAAGCGGATATTTGAATTTATGGAACAAAAAGGCATTAGGCCAGGTGTTGTAGGCTTTAATGCTATGATCAAAGGTTATTGTAAATTTGGGATGATGAATGATGCAACTTTGTGCATCAATAAAATGAGGCTGGATGGACTATGTCCTGATGAGTTCACCTATACAACAGTTATAGATGGTCATGTGAAGTCCTATGACCTGGATGGAGCTTTGAGGGTATTTGGTGACATGCTGAAGCGCAAATGCAAACCAAATGTAGTCACATATACTGCACTTATTAATGGATTCTGTCAAACTGGAAATTTGGATAGGGCTGAGAAGTTATTCAAAGAAATGCACATATCTGGTCTTTCACCAAATGTTGTTACATATAGTATTATCATCAGTAGCTTTTGTAAAGACAGCAGAATTGATAGGGCTGTTGCATATTTTGAAGAAATGTTGCATGGTAAGTGCATTCCTAATGAAATTACATATCACTATTTGATTAATGGTCTAACTAATAGTGTACCAATTCTCGATTCTAAGACATATGGCACACAAGAGACAAGTGGATCTGTGGTTCTGGATATGTTCAAGAGCATGATATCTGATGGATGGGATTCTTGGACTGCTGCATATAATACTATTATCTTGTGTCTATGTAGATATCAAATGCTTGAGAAGGCAATAGAGCTGAGGGATAAAATGGTTGGAAAGGGTTGTTTTCCAGATTCTGTCACTTTTGTTTTCCTCCTCTATGGAATCTGTGAAAAAGGAAAATCAAAGGACTGGAGAAACATTCTTTCTCATAATCTCTCACAAAATGAACTTGAAATTTCTATTCGGTATGGTAGATTGCTAGATACATACCTTTATCCAGGAATGAGTTCAGGGGCTACAGCAATTTTACAATCACTACTGGCAAAAGAGATGTCTCTAGATATACCAGCTACTCCAACTGTGTGATGGAAAATGCTTGGGTCATCATGTTAGAACATGAATTTGAGCAAAGATGATAGTCATTGAGCAACTTTCAGGACATGTTGGCAGTGAACTTCAAGAACAGCCTTCTCCAGGCAAAGTTGTCAGCATGAAGATGTAAGGATTCCCAGAAAATTAGGTGACTCTTTGTTCAGAAGCAAATAAAACATATGAGGCAGTAAACACTTGAGCATGTTGATTAACTTTTCCTGTTACTTCCACAGGTAAGTCAATCTGTCTAGAAGGGGTCAGATTGAGCCCTAGAGGCTTAAACACTTTGCACAGGAAATGTCACGTAAACCATAGATTGCTGTCCAAGAAAGCTGATGCCTCATCAATAAATTTGTTATGGAGAGCATCTAGAAGGGATCAGATTGAGCCCCAGAGGCTTAAACACTTTGCACAGGAAATTTCACGTAAACCATAGATTGCTGTCCAAGAAAGCTGATGTCTCATCAATAGATTTGTTATGGAGAGCATTTCATGGGGAGCTACTTTATACTCAGAAAAGCACCAAGAATTAACTTTTGACCTGATATCTTCTGCCATTGTTTGCTGATATTGAACAGGTGTTGTTACACATTCAAACTCCTTAATAGATTATAGGCATTTCATATGGTATACATTCATGAGTTTAATTGTTTATTTCATTCGATTTTTATTAGAGCAGAAGTTGAAAACTTCTGTCTACATTTCAGCCAATTGAACTCGACTGTTCGACCGACTGAACCTGACAAAGACATAAATCTGATTTTTGTCTACTATGCTTGGGTGACCGAACTTGACAGAAATGCAGAATTTCTGCAAATTTAGGCCAAATTTAATGGAGAGCCACATGGCAATATCTTTAGCAGAAAAGGCCTCAAGCAAGGAGATCACTATTTCCTTACTTATTTGTCTTAGTCACTGATGTGCTAGGCAGGATACTCAAGAGAGCTAGTCAACACAAGCTGATTATGGGAATAGATGCAGACAAAGCCAGGAGGTGGTTACAAATTTACACTATGCTGATGAACCCTACTTTTCTGTGTACCAGAGGTGGAATCTTTCTTGAATTTGAAACTATTACTATGTCTATTTGAAGGGGCTTCAGGAAGAAGATCAACTTCAACAAAAGCTCTGTTGTCGTATTTGGGGGACAGCAAGATAACACTGAAATGGCCGCCTCACTAGCAAGAGTAATGAACTGCAAGACAGAGAACCTACCTTTCAAGTTCCTTGGCTTACCAATTAAAGAGAAAAGACTTTAATAAGGCAGAGTGGAGGCCACTGATTGATGAAATTGAGAAGGGATTGGCAAGCTAGAAAAGCAAGGTATTATCCATTGGTGGTAGAATTGTTCTAGTTAATTCAGTTCTGTTCATGGTACCAATCTACTAGATGCATTTTATATGCTTCCACAGTGGGAAATAGCTGAAATTGACAAGGAAAGATCGAGGATTCTTTGGACTGGAACGCAACACCACAGAGGATACCACCTGGTGGCTTGAGGTAGTGTATGTAGACCCCTTGAGATGGGAGGCCTTGGCATAACGAGTATGAGAGAGTTTAACATATCTCTCTTTGGGTAATGGTGGTGGAACTTTCATGAAGCCCAGATTATTCATGGGCTAGGGTTATTATGTTGAAGTATTTCGGAATGTGGGGAGGCAGCATCATTAACTATAAAGAACCTTCCAAGTGCTCTCAATTCTGGAAAAGGGGTTGTAAACACTGACACTGCCTTTCAGATTGGTGTGGAAATATAGTCTGGCACGGGAGACAAAACACTGGTTTGGCAGGATAGGTGGATTAATGGGCAAGCAGCACAGGAGGCTCTTTATAAAGCCACTATGGCTGCTGGAAATTGGGAGATCACCTTGAAAGAACAAAGGACTGCCAGAGATGGAAGCACATGCTATTGATGATGAGCTCAGAGAGTGCTCAGAAACAAGCACAGCAAATGATACAGAATGTTTAGGATGACAATGTGGATGACAGGGTTATCTGGAGATGGAATAATAGTGGGGAGTTCACAACTAAATCTCTCTATAGTATGCTGATGACAAGCATTACATACACAAAATTTCCTTTGACAATATGGAAGAGACAATGCCCTTTGAAGATCAAAAGTTTTCTGTTGGCTGCCGTTCAGAAACAGAAATTTGATAGCACAGAGTCTTGTTAAGAGGAAATGGCTAGAAGTGCCTCACCCATTCTCCCTCTGTGGAAATGTGGAAGAAACTAATTCCCACCTATTGTTCCAATGGGAAATACTCCGATGATCTGGAGGAAGCTGGTAACTGGGCTGAAAATAGATAGATTACCAGAGAGCGTGAAGGAGGCTTTGGATAGTTGGAGATAAGGTCTTCCAAGCAAGCTAGTTGCAGCTGCTGATATGATTGATTGTCTTAGGAGTTTGCTGGATTATTTGGAGGGAAATAAACAACAGGATTTTTAGACAAAAACACAGACCAAAAACTGTGGTTCTGCAGGAATGCACTAGACTCTTGCATGCATGGAGGAAAAGTGTGTTCAGATTATAAAGCTGATTACTAATATGAAAGATAAACATCTATGCAGGCCCCGGGAGGAACGGGCAATGGATATGAGTGAGGAAGGTGATGGGCAGCATGCTGAAAGTGATGAGCAAACTGGGTATTACATAGACAGCATGTAGCTGCACTTTTGTTAGACTTTGATCTATTTTGTAGCCCAGCAGGTTTTGGCTGGCTTAATTATGTCATGAAAAATCTTTGATGGTAAGTTTTACTACCTTAAGCAATGGTGATACCAGTTTGCCCCCCGCAAAAGATTCATATGTAACTGAGGACACGTCATACAACCACATAACAATAATCCAATTGTGTGGGAATGTATAGGCCCTGTCAAACCTCATCTACAGATGGCCCTAGTTTATAATCATTTCAATATCAAATTTAAGCTAACTGACTATTTGCCCAACCCTCTATAAATTATCTTGCACTCCTTTTAGCAAGTTATTTGAATTCTTCATTTTGTTGTATTTTTTTCATTCTAGTTTGTGGTTAATAATTTTGTGCGATAAATGATATTTGAGTGGCATATTACATCATGCCGATTTATGGTTTATCTATTATAGTTTGTTTTGATGTAGTATTTATTTTGTCTTTATTACTAAATGAATTTCTTTCTAGTTTTATTTCAACTGGTGATTAGTATATTTAAATTATTTTTCATAGAACATGTTGCTACAACATCGTACAACAAATCATTTTATGTTTATTCTTAAATAATTTTTATTGATGACTGCCCAAACTGGCTAAACACTACTGCTTTTTACTTCTGCAGGGGCTTCCTGGTCCTGCATTCAATTGATTCACATACTCTGGATTTGGGCAGCTATGCTTCATTCTGAAGAAAGCCTACCACAAATATACATCCGGTGGACTGCTGCAGTGAAAAAAAGAAGATTGACAGGCAATTGACTTGTCGACAGGCATGTTTGTGGTATTGTCAGCTTTTTGGATGAAAGTGATATTGTTAACCATTCTAGGTGGATGTCAGCTGAAAATATGTTTATTAATTGATTCCAAGGGAACTTGGCAAGTTGCTAAATTACAAGCCATGCTGAAGTAACTTGAGGTTATGAACTTCATGAACCAAAAGTCACTGTTCCCTAGTATATGTTAACTTTCTTGGGATAGCTTCAAAAGAATGATATACAGCAAGTTTTGTGTATCTCTTGCTTTGACATGAATTTCGGGTGTGCTCTTGCCAGTTAACTTACAGGAATTCCAGGTCTAATGTTGTTCAGATTCCAAAAGCCAATTGCTTTCATCATGTACTATTTTCTTAAAGGCAAAGCATTGCCAATAGCTAGTATTACAATATAGCTTAGCCATTGAATGCAATCTTCTACTGCAGGAATGACAATCCAGGTATTTGCTTTCCTTGGAACAGAAGCCACATGATCCAGTGGATCACTCCATGGAAGAAAGTCGCAGTATATTCCTTGTGAAATATTCCTTGAAGGTAATTCTCTATTGGCATGTGATTTGAAGATTATAAAAATCTGTAATTTCTTCAGTTGTTTGGTTATTTATAGTTTTTTCTGTAATATTGATGTTATCCTTGGTCCATGCAGATAATGTATTATCTGAAAAAGGTGCTAGTCTTTTCATTATATGCAAAACTGGGACCATCAACCTCAAGTTAGTTGCTGGCAATTCATGGAAGGAATTTGCCACCAGAACACAATAAATGTGATTTCTACAGGTTGCCACACCATGTGACCTTTATGCAAAACCATCTTGGTGGTGGAGGCACTAAGGTTGGGACCATGTGTCTGGGTCCAGCCAGGTTCTAGAGAACCATACCCGTACAGCATAGTGACAAACAGAACATTACTGTAGACAAGCTGGGCCCATCTCAGGGCCAAACAGGTCTGGTTTGCCTTTTCTTGATCTAATGGGCAATACTATTGTCCCACAACATATAACCCCATGACCCACAACCCATCCAAAACTGAATTTTAGCCATTGGTTTTCTACTTATAATTCGATCTTAGACTGCTCGATCGAAATCAATAGTTGAAATTCACTTTGAAGGGCTAGTTATGTGGGCCACCTTAGTATAGCCTAATCTAAAAGTATGTTCCTTAAATCTTTCTCTAGAGAATATATAGGCTTATGATGATCAGAATATTGGGTATGCCTTACCAAAAGAATTAAAGTAATGGACTATAATGGTCAAACCCAGGAGTCAAAGTGGAGCAATGTCATGAGTGCTGCTTTGTCAGGAAAGCAAGAAAGAAAATGGTTGGACTTGGGAGAGAATGAAGTGCAACAATCATGAGAAGTCTTAGTGGCCAGGCAACTCAACAACACTCCCTTTTTTAGTGGTGAAAGGGAAAGGACGTGGGGATGCATGCCAGTAGACACTAGCCACTGCCTCCCAGTGAGTTTACATACTCCTCCATAAATGGTGGCTTTTTCTAACCGACCCCTCTGGTGTAATGCTGAGATTAGGAGAAGGATTCAATTCTAGTACGTTAACACTCATAGTTACTCTATTCTTTCTGTTAATCCAGGGAACAGCCAATTTCTCCTCTCTGGTGAGTTCAAGAAGGATTATGCTTCAAGCTGTCTCCAATTGCTACTTGTGGAGTCCATGAAGCACGAACACTGCAGAAAATGGATAATAATGCAAGTTTGTTTACTTTCACACGTTGACAATTGCCTGTGAATGTGTTTCCTGACGCGAAGTTCTTTGTTGAACAGTTGATATTGGGAGCAATATCCAATGAGCTGTTCACTGGATTTGTTGAGCGGCCTACTCAGATGGGATTGTGGGGCATAAACTACAGCATGTCATAGCTCACCAATGGATAAAGCTCGGGTTAATAATAATAGCCTGTTGAATCTCCATGGGTTAGTTTCCTGCTTCGTTGTCCCCTCATCTTGTCATTTGAGAAGCATGAATCCGTCAAACTTGGAGCATAGATGGTAGATACTCATCATGTTTTGTTGCATAATTGCATCATTCCCTTGCTTCGCAGCATGATATGCATGCATGTAGTTTATATTGATGCATGCATCAGCTGAATGAATTCTGAAATATTTGGTTGAAACAATAATGTATTTGGCTGATCTCGCTTGCCTGAGCCCGGAGAGACCAACGGTTTTTGCAGATTTTGCACTGTGGATATATTCTGGGCCTTGCTTACAGCTCAGCTGCTCCGTTTTGTCCTTAATTTCTCAACCTACCGTGGGACTAATTATTATTATTATTATTATTATTATTATGTTGTTGATTAATCAAGTGCATTGCATCCTAATTGAAAATTTTTCATTTGATAGCACAAATGACTTGGATTTGGTATATCCTTTTTTATGATACGTTGGATATTATTTTTTTAATTTTTATTTCTTTAGAGTCAAAGAAAACTTAATAAAAAGACATTGTCCAAATTCAAAAATTAAAAGATGGAGTCGGGACAATTGAAATCCATTTATTGTGCTCTTTCGTCTCTTGTGAAACCCGCTCCTTCCGCGTGGTTCCGACACCACAAGCAACACGTGTCGGTTCGTGATAGGTTAAAGGCAAGATTGAGACTGAGGTCTCTTATGTAGTTCCGGCGGTGCAGCGGACGGCCGAGGCTTCGGTTTTGTTTTCAACGGCCTCCCAACTGAATCCAAAGGCGCTCAGCTATTTAATTCCCTTAACTGCCTCTTTGCCCGTCGGCGTTTCCCGTTCCAAATGGGAAACGCTGGGTCCATATTTCGGTCCCTTTTTCCGGTGCGTGTTCATTGATCTTTGGAAAGGCCAATCCTCCTCTCACTGTGACCCTGTATTGTGTCACTCGGGGTGAGGATAGTGCCCTATACTTCCTCTAACGTAAAACCAAGAAATGCAGGGAATGCTTCGCCCAGTTGTGGTGCGGTAAGCTACCGCAACGCCACCCTCTTCTACTCGATCCATAACTGCATCGACGAAAGCCAGGGGACGAGGAGGAAAACGAAACCGAGGGCGACGACAGCTTCGTCTCCATCGCAATGCCGTGATATAGAGCTGGGGTTTCTAGGGTTTGAAGATCTCCATAGCTCGATCCATGGGTCTCTGCCACAGCATTCCCCGGAGCACCCTTTCCGCCGCCGAGGACTCACCGCCGCCGCCTGCAGCACCGCTGCCGGACGAGATAGCTGCTCCCACTGTGGAGGGTAAGGAGAACGAGAGCAAGCCATGGGCTTCGCCATTCTTTCCGTTCTACAGCCCCAGCCCCGCTCACGGCTTCTTCTCCAAGAAATCGCCCGCGCCTGGAGGTGGGGGGTCGGCGAAGAGCACGCCGAGTAGGTGGTTTAGGAAGCCGTTCCCGCCGCCGTCGCCGGCAAAGCATATCAGGGCCGTGCTCGCGAGGCGGCAGGGGGCGGTGAAGCCAAATGAGGCGGCGATCCTGGAAGATGGTGGGGAGGAGGGCGGAGTGAGGGGTTTGGATAAGAGTTTTGGGTTCTCCAAGGGGTTTGCGGGGAAGTATGATGTTGGGGAGGAGGTCGGCAGGGGGCATTTTGGATATACCTGCTTGGCGAGGTTCAAGAAGGGAGAGAACAAGGGGCAGCAGGTTGCTGTGAAGATCATTCCCAAGGCCAAGGTCTTAAAAAAGCTCAAATTTCTCCTGATCTCGTCTTTCTTTTGCTGATTTTGTTCCGCTTTACTTAGTAGGGAATCTCTGACTCTGAAAGGTCTCTCTTTTTTTTTAACGAGGCAATTTAGTAGCAAACGAAGGTTAAACTAAAATACAACGGCCTTGTTTGGACTAAATTTTAGTTTTGATAGAGAAATCGAGGATTTGCTTCCTGGTAGGTATTTTTTTAATATTGTTCATGATCAAGTTCTTTTCTTTGCATTTTTTTTTTGTTTTTTGCACTTTTTGGATTCTAGTTGCGGAATTCTTCGTATTCTGAATTTTCTGGTCGTGCATTGCTGAAGCCAAAATACTGTAGCGGGTTCTCTTTGAAAATAATGAATGGTATTGATAATTCTAGAATTTAGCGGTTGTTTTTAGGAATTGGGTGATGCTGAAGATGGAATACTACAACATGATGTTTTTGTTTATGTAGTTAGAGAACCTGCTTTGCTTCTGCTCCTTCTCCCCCTTTCTTTGCCTCGGTTCATATTGGTATTATGTTGCAAGAATTCCCGGGAAGGTTAATTGATCATGGGAAACCAAATATTGTATTTAGATTATCCCAACCATGAATTTCTTATGGTTGTAGATTTTTACACAACAGACCTGTGAGAATGCGAGCGAGTCTCTACTACTCTAATTTGGCTTGTGAAAGTTCTCCAATGGTAATACTGGTTGCTGTATACCTCATTGTTTAATGCACAACATCCTGGAGAAAGAAATCTCTTTTTTTTTTCCATGAGTATGAAACAGACAACTAAGTCTGTCCCACAATCTTTCAGATGTATCTAGATTTTACCCAGTTAAATATTATTGTACTATTTCTTTTTGAACATTGCGGATTTTGCAGAAATGTCTTTATGAAGGCAGATTTTTGTCATATCATCAGTTTAGGATGGAGGGATTACTACCAGATTACTATTTAATCTCAATTTTGAGGACTTTTCTACTCTAGTAAAAATGTGGTTCATTATGGTCACCAAGTACTTAATCAGCGACCTGATTTTTATTTGTGTAACTTTTGTGTATGTTTATGCAATGCAACCAAAATTTGTTGGGTTGTTAGTAGGGAAGATGGTTTAGGATGGGGGCAGGTTGCAGAGAGGATAATAACTACTAAAGCATTATGTTTTGGGTCCTCATTTTTTTTTGAGAAAATCCAAATGTTTGCAATTCTGTTTGTTTAGCCCAAATCAATCTTGTTTCTAGACAATCTAAACAGGAAAACATTTATGTTCTAAATAATGACTATTGAGAAGTTGATGAATACAGCATGGCATATTTGGGAAGTTGCCTTATGTTTCAAAAGTCAACCTATATGACACATTTAGATTATCATCATGGCAACAATAAACCAATCCAGATCATTGTTGTTTTGTTGTTGTTGTTAGATGACTTACTTTGTACTTAATTAGTGCATACATGTTGACTACTTTCCACTGGTCAATTCAGCGTGCCAACTTTTCTTTACCAAAAAAAAAGAAGAATTAAGGGAACAAATCTTAAACTGATTTGGTTGGTGATTCCATAAGATTAACTGACTATATGCAATAAATACACGATCAAGTTCCTGTCTTGGCAATGGCCAATTTCAAATTTCAATATTGTGCAAGTACCTGTGTTTGGAAAGGCATTCTTGTCTTTGATGGGCCTCTCGTATTTCACCAGATGACTACAGCAATAGCTATAGAAGATATTAGAAGAGAGGTGAAGATCTTAAGAGCTTTGACAGGACACAGCAACCTGGTCAAATTTTATGATGCATATGAAGACAATGAAAATGTTTACATCATAATGGAGTAAGTTCCTTGATGTATACTACTGTATGTTGCTTGTTTTGTTGGTTTTTCCGTGATATTTCACAACAGTTAAGCTTCATGAAGTTACTAATTAGGAATAACAATTAATTTATTTGATTGGGCCATCTTGATGATGACTTGTTGGAAGCAGAACAAGTAGAACATAGTTAAGTGAGAAAACAATCAAAACTAAGTCTAGGACATAAGATTTTGCCAAGTAATTAATTTGGGTGTTGTTTTTAGGTGGATAGGATTGCTTAAAGGTTAGTGAAATACGACCATTAAACAATACATTGCTGAGAGGTGTCTAAAGCAGTATGACATCAATACAAATGTTTGCAATCATTGTACGGGATGCTTCCAAATTGGTTACAAGGATAATGTCCAGTCCATATTCCTGTGTATCCTCAGGTTACATATACAATTGATACTTTTTCCATTATGTCAGCCTTTATCCAACCTGCCTGAATTGTCTGGGTAGCCTTTGCCATGAGCGTTCTTTTTAATTGTTCTGGCATGATGGAGCTATGCACCTGAAAATGTGTCTAGCTAAATATGATGAGAAGTTACCAGAGGGTTTTACCATTATCAAAGCATTAAGTATTGACATTTACTGGAAGTCCAAAGATAAGAACCAAAGCGGCATCCATTTTGGTGTTTGCACTAACATCCTCTGCCTGTAGAACATAGACATTTTGCTGTACCTGAATTCTATGTTTTAGTAAGATTATTCTGAACCTGCCCTAGCTGATTAATCTTGACAAGCATTGGTAATAGCTGGAGTTTCTGCTAACAACTTTTTTGAGGTTGGACCTGAAAAGTTGTGCAATAAAGCTCAGCATTTGTGATCTAAAAGCTGTTTAGTGGTCATCTATGTCTTCATTTGATTTCAGGTAATATATATGAAGTTGCTTGTTTATGAAAAGCTAGGAAGAAATTGACTGGAAGTTATTGAGTTTGGGAGGTTCTTTTGTATAGTTCTAAAGTGAAAGATTTGGAATGTGACAAATAAGATCAAATAACAGCATTTCAGGTATAATGTAACTAAATTCTAGAAGTAACTGGATTATGGTGAATTTTGAGGATAGAAGGTTGGGATTGCTGAAGCCTTAGATTTAATGATTATATTTTCTGGCATATTGCATTTTTTTTTGGAATTATGCTACAAATATATTTCATGCTTATATTTTCTGGGTTACAGTATAATGTTAATATGGTAGATTGTACTGCCATTCTCAGGTTATGCGAAGGTGGAGAACTTTTAGATAGGATACTTTCGAGGTAACTTGCATTCTGGTTTCATCATCAGTTTATTATTTGTATGTTTTTATCTGTAGGTTCAAGCAATAAATTTTCTTTGCTTTTGGTTAAGATGGTCTATATGAAAGCATATTTGAATCTTTGAACAGTGGTGGCAAATATTCTGAAGATGATGCAAAAGCTGTCATGGTACATGTCCTAAATGTCGTTGCATTTTGCCATCTTCAAGGAGTAGTACACCGGGATCTGAAACCAGAGGTATTGCCTTGTTAGCTTTGTTTTTTTTTCTCTTTTTTCTGAGGAAATATACATGGAATGTAGCATCAATAGTTGTCTCTTAATTAATTGCTTCATTTTATTGTTATCTTTCAATATGTTGGAGTTGAAAGCCATGTGAGTGACGGTGATATTGCACAATGAGGATATTCAAGTTATTTTTCAGTATGTTGGTTGCTTATCAACACTGTTGTTCCTGATGCATAGCATATTCTAGTTTCATAACTATGCCTTTTTATATGTTCGATTATGCCTGTGTAACTGTTGGTTATTCATTTTCAGAATTTTCTTTTTACATCAAAGGATGAAAACTCTCAGTTGAAGGTTATAGACTTTGGCTTGTCCGATTTTGTCAAACCAGGTCTGTTACTACCCGTGAGGATAGATATTTCCTGTTCTATTTCATCTTTGTAGGTCATGGAAATGACCTCATCTTTCTGTAAAAGATTGAGAAGATGAGCTTTTCTTGTGTATGCTATGCTAGGTTTCTTGAGTGCATTCATTAATTTCTGTTTATCCACTTGGTTTTGCAGATGAAAAACTTAATGACATCGTAGGAAGTGCGTATTATGTTGCACCAGAAGTCCTTCATAGGTCATACAGCACAGAAGCTGATGTGTGGAGTATTGGAGTAATTGCATACATTCTTCTATGTGGTAGTCGTCCATTTTGGGCCCGAACTGAGTCTGGTATCTTCAGAGCTGTCTTGAAAGCTGACCCAAGTTTTAATGACCCACCGTGGCCTTCTTTATCTCCTGAGGCAAAAGATTTTGTGAAGCGTTTACTAACCAAAGATCCACGCAAGAGAATGACAGCGGCACAGGCATTATGTGAGTGTTGTTGACTAGTAATTTCTAGGTTTGCTTTCTTTCCTTCTCAAATTATCCATAACTTCTTTTGTGCAGGTCATCCTTGGATTGGAAATTATAATGATGTGAAGGCGCCCCTCGATATTTTAGTGTTTAGAATGATAAAAGCCTACTTACATTCCTCCTCCCTGCGGAAAGCTGCTTTACGGGTATGTATCTAATTTTTCCTGCCTTGAAGAATATTTTGTCCATGGTGTTGAAGAATGTTTAGGGTTATCTTTCCTGCTTTTCTAGTATATGCTTCCTTTATCTACTTACAATCTAGGATTGGAGACTATGAACTTATATGCAGGCAAAGAAGTTACATGTTAATTTGTTATATGCTTCTTTTTTCTTGGCTAGAAGTACTAGGAACAATGTGCCTTACTGAACTTCACATGCTTGCTTGTACATTCCATGGTTGATATCTTCATTTTAGTTTTTATGGTTTGAAATTGCTCTAACTAATCTTATAAACAAAAGAAATTGCTTTGGAACAGGCACTTTCAAAGACATTGACTGTGGATGAGCTCTTTTATCTTAAGGGACAATTTGATCTTTTAGAACCAAACAAAAATGGTTGCATAACTCTTGAGAATGTCAAGATGGTTAGTGTCATTTCTATGCTGCTATTTTTGCCAGCTAAAGGTAGTTTCCTTTGATATTTAGACATACTATTACACTAAATTTTCCTTTATATTCCATGTCTAGGCCTTGACAAAATATTCAACAGATGCAATGAAGGAATCTCATGTTCACGACCTAATTGTCTCGGTATGTTGTAGCGGAGAGTGGTCATTTACTTTTATATTTTTATTATGTCAGTTATGACATACTTGTATGTCTTTTGCCAGCTAAATGCTTTACAATACAGAAGAATGGACTTTGTAGAGTTCTGTGCTGCAACACTAAGTGTTCATCAATTGGAAGGTCTTGATAGATGGGAGCAACATGCTCGTTGTGCTTATGAGCTCTTTGAGATGGATGGGAACAGGGCCATTGTTATTGAGGAACTTGCTTCGGTGAGTTTGATTTCAAATTTTCATGTGAATCTCGTTCATCTTAACAACCTAGTATCAAAGTATGACCTTGTCAAGAGAGATGGAAGTAGTTGTTCATTTCTCACTCTGAACAACTGAAGCACACCATGGTCACTTACCTGAAAAATTGCAGCAAAATTTCTACAGTACTTTCCCTCTCGAAAAAAGGAAAAAGAGCACTTGTTAATTACCGTTTCTTGTTCCTTGATAAATACTAGTAGTCAGTTATCATTTAATTTCAGTCATAAAAAAAGATGATAAAGCAGAATGGGGCTTGGGCCAATTGTCCACAGAGCAGCACACTATTAGGCATGAACTGTTCATTTCTTTTTTTTTCTTTATTTTGCAAACCCTGCCAAATCTATCATTTGATTGGATTCATGACTTGTTACTTTATTTTCTGCAATGAAGCGGTTAAATGCTGATATCCTCTTTTGACAATTTCAGGAACTTGGGCTCAGCCCAAATGTTCCAGTACATGCAGTTCTCCATGATTGGATCAGGCACACTGATGGCAAACTGAGCTTCCGTGGATTTGTCAAGTTATTGCATGGTGCTTCTAGCCGGTGCCTCCCAAAGGCACACTAGTTCAGCACTTTTGAGTCTGTTTGCATGCTATTAGCTGGGATTGCATGGATGAGCACAGCCCAGTTGGCCAGATACTGATTCCAGGCAAGGCTACCGTTGAGCTACAAAGCTATCATGGTACAATGTGTTTTTTTTCTTTTCCTTTTTAGTGCATTGCCATGGGGTCAACTACAACAAGTCTGGAGCAAGAAGAGGCAAAAAAAAAAAAAAATCTGCTGAAGTTATTGGAGGAGTAATATACAGTTGATTGGGTTAGCGTTCTGTAAGGTATTTTTCTTGTCACAGTTTTTTATGTGATGGTGAGTCATTGCTCGTGATTTCAGTGTAACTTTGTATGTGAGCAAACATTGTATCCTGGGAATTACTATTCTGCTGCTATCTAACCTAGTCATCAGAGAAAAGTTTGATACTATTAACTCATGGTTTCCGTCAATTTTGGATTGTTTTATTATAATCTGAAGCAATTAATTAATTTCAATGACAGTGCGTTTCAAGGGAAAGTCTTTTTCAATTGGTTCTGACAAGAGAATTTGCAGAACCAGACATTTTATTCAAGTATAGCATTGGCGGCATGGGTTGGAAAAGGTAATTTACTTTTATTTTTTTCGGTCATTTGATTGACTTAACATAAAACAGGTATAAGATCATAAGAAGTACTCTTAACTCAAAAAAAGTAAAATCTACCTCTTTATGTTTTTAATTTTTTTGATGTACACGAGCATTTTGCTCGCCGATGTGATGGTTGACAAGCAAAGTAGCAAGCCATGCACATGGATTGAAAATATTTACTATATTTTTTTATCTTTTTTATTTTAGTTCTTTCTTGTTGATATAAATGTTTTTTTAACCCAGTGATTATCATGTGCTTCCACGAATATCTAACGTTGAATGCGCAGCCAAATCCGATTAAGTGTCCATTCTATGCGTCGCTGTATCGATGACAAACACACGCACACAGTAGGATCAACGGCGGCATCTAGAAAGTCTTGACCTCTTGATAAGATCACATCGGCATCTAGAAAGTCTTGACCTCTTGATAAGAACACATCGCATTCGTTTTCTTCGATTTTTATCTGGATTAAAAGAATATAATAAACTTATGAATTAATGTTGGTTGCATTTTCCACTTGATAACAAGAATGTCAGACACTTGCGTAGCATATTCCAAAGAAATGGTGTCATTTTCCGAAGCAAAGTGTTCCGAGCTGCGTCAATGGATGTTGAGAGATCTTTTACTCCATGATAATCACATTGAGGATCATCCGAATGAAATTTTGAGTTTTTATTATTAAATTTTCTCGCATTCAAATACGATGATATCATTGAAAAGATCTACGAGATTAGAATTTAACATGAGCTCCTTCCTGAGTAATTTATGCATTAAAACTTGATCAATTTTCAGATGAATGATTTTTCTGGGAGCATACACATAATTTTCCCAAAAAAAAGTTGAGAAATCGTTTCACGTGTGTTCATCTTTTGCTTTGTTTGTTTTTGTCCGGACGCTTTCTCTGACTTGGCCAAACCAGCTCGTCAAATTCGAGTAAAACACGGAGATATTTTCATTTGGTCTCAAGCCCAAGCACATGAAAAGCTTTTCCAAATTCCCAACCGACAAAGTACACATGAAAATAAAAACGATATTACCATATAACACACTAAAACATTGCTTTTATAGTTGTATCTTCACTGTTTATGGATTATGAACAACAATTACCATTGTTTTTTTAATAGAAAATAAAAATATGATCATATTTGATTTTCGCAATCCAAACGAGACTACAATTTTCATATTATTAAAATAAAAAATGATGAAGAAAAGCGAAAAACTGGAGGAATGGGAAATCAAGGTGGGGAAGAGAGTCAGAGAATGCTGCCAACGCCGCACAAAACTGTGTGGCAGCAGGTTCCCAAGATCTTGACCAAATGAAGGACATGCATGCCCTTTTCATTACTCTCTCACCATCCATCATTTCGCCTTTTCATTTTCTTGTGTGGATTCTCTCCCCATCCATCATTTCGTTTGTATTCACTGACAACAAATCGGGCTTGCGCCTTTTTTAATTTCATAAAAAAAAAAATTAATGGTACCTCAAAATCATTTGGTCCGATTTGATAAACTTAGGTAAACATAAACCAAAATTTAGGTTGTTGACCGAGATGACAAATAGCCGATTTTCAAAATAAATTTTATCTAAGGTTGCGAAGAATCTATCTCTAAGGTAGTTAATTGAGACTGACTTTTTAAGTTAAAAAATTATTAGAATCGAGTCCAAAGGTTGAGCGATGAATTTATATCTCCAAGATAAAAACCTAATCGTACAATGAGCTTCGTAACCTCGATTCAGTAATGAGATCACCTGCTAATCCATAATTTCTTGAGAAATCTAATTGGGGCTATTAGCTCTCCAATGTCCCGACTAATTCATAATAAATCATTATATAATTATGATATCTAGTCTACAATTATTCGGAAAAGTCAATTTTGAATAATTCAAAATTGGCAGCTATCTATTATGAGAAGTCCAACATAACAGTTATATAATATCAGGGAATATCAATGCGATAGATCTCCGGGTGGAACTTGTTATAAAATAGCATGACAAATAGAAATATAATAACTAATACTCAACCTTTTATAACAAACTATTACACTGAAGATAAGGCTAATTTGAATGTCAGAGTAGCCGCCGCTGGAGAGATTTTGATGGTTCTCTTCACTATTTTTCTCTGTACAG
Organism: Trichopus zeylanicus subsp. travancoricus; assembly: GCA_005019695.1. Taxonomy (NCBI): domain Eukaryota; kingdom Viridiplantae; phylum Streptophyta; class Magnoliopsida; order Dioscoreales; family Dioscoreaceae; genus Trichopus; species Trichopus zeylanicus. The sequence continues at coordinate 1,066,380 of RXID01022272.1, forward strand.
ATTGACGGAAGAATGGCTTAGTAGATCTGATTTCAAGGAGTTTCCTAGATCAAAATTGGTGGAGAACTAAGTTCTATTAATAAATTGGTACTTTTATTGAGATCTATTCCGCCATCTTTCTCCTTGTTGTTTCTAGAAGCTCTTTGGCCATACCTTTGACAACAAGAGCATCGATGTCTAGAAATTAACTTGGAGGGCAAGTTGTTCCTACGCTAGCAAAATCCTATAATTCCTCCAGCGGACTATGTGAATCGATCCACTGAGCCAACTCGGCCATGCAACCACTCGAGCAACAAGAAACTCAAGGAGTCCCTTTGTAAACAGTCCTCGAGGTACCAATAGTCCCCTCCAAATCAATGAGTTTGTAAGAATTCCTCACGTTGACTACAACAGTTCAACAAATAACACAGTTATTGGAAGCCCAAGTACATGCTATGTAGAATCTACAGATATAATAGTTACAAAAACAAACTCAAATGATGCAAAACTTCCAGGCTCATCAAGCTCGAGTTTCATCACAAGATTTGACCTAGTTTCCGAATCAAGGGTGGCTTTGAATCAACCAAATGAGTCCCACCTACATGTTAAAAGCCAATTGCCCTCTAGATAGATTAGCTCGTTGACTCTACCTTGAGATGTCAACTATTGAGTTTCTTGGATGCATTTTTGGGCTATTATCAAATTCGGATGCATCTCAAAGAAGAGGAGAAGATGGTCTTCATCACTGACCAAAGGACTTTTTGTTACAAAGCAATGCCCTTCGGACTAAAAAATGTTGGGATGGCATATCAAAGAATAGTGAATAAGGTCTACAAGCACCAACTTGGCAGAAATGTAGAAGCATATATTGACAACATGCTTGTGAAGAGTTCCTAGGCTAGGAAACACTTAAAAAGACTTTGAAAAAACTTTGGACATACTTTGGCAATACAAGATGAGACTGAACATAGAAAAGTGTGCTTTTAGTGTGGGATCAAGAAAATTCCTCAAATAGCCATTTCAAAGTGAGGAATCAAAGTAAATCATGAGAAGGTGCAAGAGATCTTATAGATGAAGTCTCCTAATTCTATCAAAAAACTACAAAGACTTATGGGTCAATTGGCAACACTTAATTGCTTCTTATCTAGGTCTAGTCAAAGCACTAAAACAAAACTCTAGATTCAAGTGCATTGAAGAGTTCAATCGAGCCTTTGAAGATTTGAAGAAATATTTAGTTGAACCTCCTTTGCTAGTGAGGCCTGAGCCAAATAAGGCATTGTACCTCTATGTGGCGACCTTGGATCAAGTTGTCAGCTCAGTGTTAGTAAGTGATCGAAATGGAAAACAACATTTCATCTACTATGTGAGCCATGCACTCATAGGTATAGAACTCCAATATCCTGCATTAGAGAAACTAGCCTATACCATAGTACTATCAGTTTGAAAACTCTACCTATACTTCCAGGTGCATTTGATAATGGTGTTCACCAATCTCCCCCTTTGGCAAACCTTACAAAATTCTGAGACCTCAGAAAGACTACTCAAATGTTCCATTGAATTAAGACAATTTGAGGTAATGTTTGAGCCTTAGAAAGCTATTAAAGCTCAAGCCTTATCTGACTTCCTGATGAAAACTATCTCATATCCTACTAGGCCGAAATCCAAACCTTGAGAGGTTTGAGTAGATGGTCATTTTTGTGAGTTAGGTTGCAAAATCTCAAGCCCTGATAGGAGAGTAGCCGAATATTTAGCTTGGTTGGAATTTAAAGCCTCTAATAATGCAGCTAAAAATGAGGCTCTCCTACTTAGTATGCGCATAGTGATAGTAGCAAGAGCCAAGAAGCTAAAATTACTCAATAATTCTCAACTTGTTTGTTCACATGTCATTGAAGAATATGAAGTGAAGGACGAGATTATGACTAAGTACCTGATGGAGGCCCAAAAGCTTATAGCAAGAATGGATCAAGTGAAAATTTGTTGTGTACCTCAGAATAGCAACACTGCAGTGGATGATCTAGCTTGGTTAGCTTCAGCCTCATTTAGTTTGATTTTAAGGCAAATTTTTGTGGAGAATCTTTAACAACCAAGCTATTCTGAGACTATCGAGGTACATGTAGTGGACTTAGAGCCTAGCCGGATAGCCCTTATCATCGTTTACCTTGAAAAGAGGCAACTTCCTGAAGAGCTGAAAGAGGCTCAAAGGATCAAGAAGCTTGCTTCGAACTTCATTATGGTAGATGGAGTATTGCACAAAAGATCACTAACAAGGCCAATATTGCATTGCCTAAAATTTGATGAAGCAAACTATGCCCTTCATGAAGTCCACAAAGGGATATGTGGGAGCCATGGGGGGAGGAAGATCTCTTGCACACAAGCTTCTCAGCAGGGATATTATTGGCTCAACATGGCCTTTGAGGCATTCGAGTTCATTTCCAAATGCAAGTAGTGCCAAAGACACACTTTGGTGTTTGACACTCCCATAGTTTGTCCTCAACAAATCCAGTCTGCTTGGCCCTTTGATCAATGGGGAATAGACATATTGGGTCCATTTCCCCTAGCCTTTGGGCAAAGGAATTTTCTTATAGTTGCTATTGACTACTTCATTAAATATGTAAAAGTTGAATCCCTTGCCACTATTATAGAGAAGAAGGCCCGAATGTTCCTTCGGCAAAATATAATCTGTAGGTTTGGACTATTTTAAGTGTTGGTCTCAGACAATGGAAGACAATTTGATAGCATGAACTTTAAGGAATATTGCAATAACCTCCAGATTGAGCAAGAGTTCACAATGGTTGCTCACCCGCAATCCAATGGTTTGGCCAAGGTGACAAATTAAACTTTACTTACAGTCATAAAGGAGCACCTTGAAGATGCCAAGGGTGCTTGGGTCGATGAACTCCCACATATCTTGTGGTCCTACAGGACTACTCCCCGGACAGAGGTGAGTTGCCATTGATGCTCGCCTATGAAATTGAAGTAGTCATTCTTATAGAGGTCAGCCTCACTTCACCATGACTTAGGACCTATGACCCAAAAATCAAGTGAAGTCAACATTGATGCTAAAAAAGATATGATTTTGGAGGTTCAAAAAAGAGCTCACACCAAGATTGCTGAGTACTAATGGTGAGTAGCCAAATACTACAATGCTTGGGTCCAAAGGAGAGAATCGCAATCAGGCGATTGGGAACTATGTTGAGCCAAGCTCATAGATCAAGACTCAGGAAAGTTGTCCCTAAACTAGGTTGGACCTTTTAAGGTCATTTGCGTAGTAGGGATAGATGCCTTCAAGCTTGAACACCTGGATGGCAAATTGTTCCCAAGAATATAACATCAAAAAGTTCTATATCTCAGATAAATTCTCTATTCTTTATTTTTTAGAAAAAGTTTTATATTTAAGATCAGATATCCTCTAAAAAGGAATCACATTTTAAAATACTATTTGGAAAAGAACTCTCAAAAAGACTTTGGTCCTCTGAGGTGAAAAAACCCTGGTCTTCCAAGGAATAAAGACCTTGGTCTATCTAAGGCAAAAAAGACCTTGATCCTATGAGGCAAAAAGACCTTAGTCTACCTAAGGCAAAATGACCTTGATCTTTCGAGCCAAAAAGATTTTGGTCTACCCAAGGCAAAAAGACCTCAGTTCTTTGAGGCAAAAAGACTAGGCAAAAGGACCTTGGTCTACCTTGTGGGATCAATTTCAATAATCTAAGAGTGACCGAGATCTCAGAGAGCAACCTCAATATACAAATCAAAATATATTTTAATTTGAGTGTATTATCAGGTGTTGTGAGAATATTAATTTTCAATAGGCGTGAGCCCTTATTTTTAATTACTTCAATAATTATTAGGAACCTCCTAAGGTAAGAATTTTTGCCAATAAAATAGGAACACAAAAGGAAAAAAGAAAGCATGATATCAATTTATTTGAAAAGTGGTATATGACTTAAACAAGGACATGCCCTCATTTTATAATTTAATAGGTTTAAACACACAAATGATATTAAATGAGAAAAGAGAATGGAAAAAGCTTGATGTCAGCTATTGCCCCTTTGATATGTACTAGATCATGTGAAGTTTGACATGAATGGGTCTCGGTTTGATCCTTGGCATATATTGATGATTTAATTTGGTGACATAGCCTAGAAGAGATGGATTAAGGAGTGTTGATGATTAATTCCTTTTAATAGCATTATTGAAGACTAGTCAGGTTTAGCTTGAAGTGTGGCCATGGGTCTTGGGCACTGATGTTTAACTTCTTTTGATGGTATTACTGATGGTTTGTAAGGCTTTGCTTCGAAGGGAGTGCCATTAACATCTTTAGGAGAGGATGAATTAACTCTGGAGGATGCATCATCAATTGCTTCTTCGACTGGCCTAATGAGTGCTTCTTCAATGGCCTTTGAGATTAACTTGAGTAGTGCTTCACTAATAATTTCTGAGTTTAAAGGGGGCATCATCAATGGCTTCTAGGGTTGACTAGCTCAAAGGGTAACCGAGAGCTTCAAACATGTTGTCAATGGCTTTAGGCTTGTTATTGACTGACTTTATTTGGATGAGGTATTCTGGCTAACTAATTGAGTAAGTGCAACCTACCCTTTGTTTGGACTTGATTTGAAAGAATGATCAGTGGCCTTCGCTTATGTTGACCATCTTTGATTTGGTAATCAATGGCCTATTTTGGCTTATTGTCAATTTGATTTGAGGTACTGTAGATGGCCATGGGCTTATTATCGACTAATCTTATTTGAATGAGGTATTTTGGCTGATTGACTGAGTGAGTACAAGTCTACCTTCTGTCGAATTTGATTTGGAAGAATGATTAACTGTCTGGGCTTATATTGATCATCTTTGATTTGGTGATCGATGACCTATTTTGGCTTGTTATTAATTAAATTTGAGGTATTGTTGATGATCGTGGGCTTGTTATGGACTAACCTTGTTTGGATGAGATACTTCAATTAGCTGATTAAGTGAGTGTAAGCCACTATTCCTTGGTCTGGATTTGATTTAAAAGAATGATCAACAGTCTTAGCTTATAATGATCATCTTTGATTTAGTGATTGATGACCTATTTTGGCTTATTGCCGATTGGGTTTGAGGTATTGTCGATGGCCTTAGGCTTATTATTGACTAACTTTATTTTGACGACGTATTTTGACTGACTTATTGAGTGAGTGTAAGCCTAACCTTGGTCCAAAATTTATTTGAAAGAATGATCAGTGGTCTTGACCTATGCTAATTATCTTTGATTTGGAGATAGATGGCCTATTTTGGCTTCCTATTGATCGAGTTTGAGGTATTATTAATGGCCATGGGCTTATTGTCAATTAACTTTATTTGGACAAGGTACTTTGGCTGACTTATTGAGTGAGTGCAATCATACCCTTGGTCTAGATTTGATTTGAAAGAATGATTAGCAACCTTAGTTTATGTTGATCATCTTTGATTTGGCCTATTTTGGCTTGTTGTCAATTAGGTTTGATGTATTTTTCACAGCCTTGGGCTTATTATCCACTAACCTTGTTTGGATGAGGTATTCTGACTAATTGACTAAGCGAGTGTAAGCCTATCCTTTGTTTAGATTTGATTTGAAAGAATGATCAGTTACCTTGGCCTATATTGATCATCTTTGATTTGGTGATTAATAGCCTATTTTAGCTTGTTATTAATCAAATTTGACGTATTATCGACAACCTTGGGCTTGTTGTTGACTAACCTTATTTGTATGAGGTATTTTGGTTAACTGATTGAGTAAGTGCAAGCCTACCCTTGTTTCAGATTTGATTTGAAAGAATTATTAATGGTCTTGGTTTATGCTGATCATCTTTGATTTAATAATTGATAACTTACATTAGCTTATTGTCGATTGGGTTTAAAGTGTCATTGATGGCTTCGGTGGTATACCCAGTGAGACTTTGTTTGACCCTGTTTAGCACTATTCGAGCTTGTGTTAGTTGGGTCAGGATGATGGCCTTACCCACTGCCTATAGGGTTGGGCATAGCTTTGGAATGTTGCCAGAGATTTAGTACACCATGCAGGATTTAACTTGACCCTATTCTAGTTCTATTCAAACTTGTCCAGGTTGAACTTGACCTATGCTTTGGTTCACATTTGGATCTGATCAAGTTTGATCTAGTCATGGATTCAATTTGTCCTGATTTGAAATTTAGACTTAGCTTTTGTCTAAGTCTACTTTAGTTTAATATTTAGAACTTGACCCAAATTTAAGTTTGATTGATTTATTTTGATTTGATTCAATGTTCAGAATTTGACTTGGACCAAGTTTGATTTGATTCAACTCAATGTTCAAGACTCAACTTTGGTTTGAGTTTGATTTGAAACTCAACTTGAGTCACTTTAATTTAATCAATTTATGTTAATTAATTTGGTTCAAGGGCCCTCGGGATATTATAATGATATTATGGCAAGCTCATAAACTGGCCATAAGTTTGAATTGACTTTTAAGTAAGACCACAAATTGGTCCTAAGTTGATTGGTTGTCGGATAAGACCACAAATTGGCCCTAAGTCGATTGGTTATTAGGTGAGACCAAAAGTTTCCCTAAACTATTTTGACTTTTGGACGAGATCACAAATTGGCTCTAAGTCAATTGATTATTAGGCGAGATCGTAGGCTATCCCTAAACTAACTTAACTTTCGGTCGAGACCACAGACTGACCCTAAGTTAATTAGTTATTGGGTAATACCATAGGATAATCCTAAACCATCTTGACTTTTGGGTAAGACTGCAGGCTGATCCTAAGTTGTTGGTTGTTGGATGAGATCGCATGCTGGCGCTAAACCATCTTGACTTTCATGCAAGACCATAGGTTGGTCCTAAGTCAATTAGTTGTCAGGAGAGACCGCAAGCTAGCTCTAAACCATCTTAACTTTTGGGCGAGATCGCAGGCTGGCTCTAAACCAATTTGACTTTTGGGTGAGACCATATGTTGGCCTTAAGTCGATTGGTTATTAGATGAGACTATAAGCTAATCCTAAATCAATTGGTTATTGGGCAAGATCGCATGTTGGCCCTAAACATCTTGACTTTCAGGTGAGATTGTAGGCTAACCCTAAGTTGATTATTTATTAGATGAGACCATAAGCTAGTCCTAAATCATCTTGACTTTCGGACCAGACCTCAGGTTAACCCTAAGTTGATTGGTTGTTGGGCTAGATAGTAAGCTGGTCTTAAGTTTATTGGTTATCAGATGAGACTGCAGACTACCCTTTTTGAATTTCAGACAAGACTGCAAGATGGCCCTATGTCGATTGGTTGTCGAGCGAGACCATAGGCTAGCCCTAAACTAACTTGACTTTTGGGTGAGACTATAAGCCACCCCTAAGTCGATTGATTATCAATTGAGACTACAGGTTGGTCCTAAGTCAGTTGGTTATTGAGCAAGACCGCAAGCTGGCACTAAACCATCTTGCTAGGATGTTTTATTATTATTATTTTTTGTTGTTCTTGCTCTCCTCCTTGTTGTCAATTCAAGAGGTTCTTGTTAGCAATTCTTTTCCAACATAATGCCATGGTAATAAATGAGGCTATGTCTGGCTATGATGGTGATGGAGATTCACTGGTATTCTACATCGCAGATGACTATGGTGTTAGTGGAGATCCACCATCATAAAAGGGCCATAGGTTGCCAAGGTGTTGGTAGAGAATTGCCAGATTATAGAGGGTAGCAAGTGGCCATAGAATTGGTGGAGATCTATTGTCATACGGAGGGCTGCAATGGCCATGGTGTTGGTGCAGATTTGTTGTTATACAGAGGGCCATAGGTAATCATAGTGTTGATGAAAATCTACCGTCATATGGATAATCGTAGGTGACTATAGTGTTAGTGGAGATCCACCGGTGTTTTACACCATAGATAATTGCAGTGTTGGTAGAGATCCAACAGCACAAAGTGGCGGGTTGCCACGGTGTTGACAACCAAAAGAAAGGCCCATGATAGGGCTCAGATGCCCAATTCTTTTAGATTTGATTATCCAAACTCGGGCTACTATGAACATATGGTAGTTGGCAGAGAATGAGGCCATGGGTGGCTATAAGCCTTGAGAAAGATAGGGAAGTAGAAGCAATAGGCATGATAAAATAAAAACCTTGTGGGGGATGAAGAGAAAAGGAGATAATAAAAGAAAAGACAAAGAAAAGGATGAAATCTTATATCTTTTCGATCCCTTGTTGATTCTTTCTTGCCCTCCTCCTAGATGACGAGATCTTCCTTGAAACTTATCCTTTAATTCATTCAAAATTTGCCTAAGAATTGTCTCTGAATTCTATTTTTTAAAATTTATGTGCCCTAGCCCCCTTTTTATAAGACTTTGAGAGGATCTCCCATTTTACTTATTAGGATTTGTTTGGGAGATTTGATGAATATTCTCTTGTCATAAACCCCACATTTGAATGTCAGATTGATGTTCTCTGATATTATACCTTCTTTGTTGAAAAATCAAATTGATTTTGATGGATTTTGTGAAGAATTTCATTTTCATTTCTGTAGATTCATAATTGAACCGAGCATCTGATTAGGAATTGGACATTCAACAATGAGTAGTGCTCACACAGTCAAATAGTACCAGACGTTCAATTAAAATTGGATGCCAATTATGAATAGGGGTCCATAGAGTCAGACAGTATTGGACATCCGATTAGAATCAAATGTCCAATTGCAACTCGGCTCAGCTTCTGGGCCCACTCATTTTTTATTTTAATTTGAGACCGAATTTTTCAATAATTTAGACTTAAATTAAACTCAATTTTCAATTAAATTTGATCATGATTTAGATTCAATTGAAACCTAAATTTGGGTCATAATCTAGTGACATTTAATCCCATGTTCCAATTAAATTTTGACTAAAATTTAATTTTTGGCTAAAATTGGCTCAACCATACCTAAGGCAAAAAGACCTCGATCCCCTAAGATGAAAGGACATTGATCCTCTAAGGAAAGAAGACTTTGGTCTATCCAAGGTGAAAGACCTTGGTTCTCCAAGGTAAAAAGAGCTTAGTCTACCCAATGTGAAAAGCCCTCGATCATCCAAGGCAAAAGGACCTTGGTCTACCCAAGGCAAAAGACATCGGTCCTCCGAGGTGAAAAGACCTTGAACTACTCAAGGCAAAAAAACCTCAGTCCTTTGAGGCACAAGATTTTGGTCTACCTAAGGCACAATTTACCTTGCTCCAAGCCAAGTGAAAGATCTTGGATCATCCAAAGCAGAAGACTCCCTTTGAATGGAATGCTAAAAAAGATAAGAAAAGAGGATGAAAGGTCCTTGGCCGATTTATCCCTCAGAGGAATCTACTCCAAAAAGATTGGGCTTATCTAGCCTGTGGGATCAAAATTAACCACCCGGGATAGTGAAGACCTCGAGAGCGACCTTGAATCAAAAATCAAAATTTATTTTAATTTAAAGTGTACTATCAGGTGTTGTGAAAATATTGACTACCAACATATATAAGCTTATGTTGTTAATTACTTTGATAATTATCAAGAACCTCCTAAAGCAAGAAAGGTAGTTAATAAAATAGGGACACAAAAGAAAAGAAGAAATCATTTGATTAATTTTAAGAAATGATACATACCTTAAGTAAGGGCATACCCTTACTTCACAATAAATTTTAACATAGAATTATAGAAAATATGAAAGAAATGAAAAAAGAAAGAGAGTGGAGAAGAAGCTTTGATGTATGCTATTACCCCACTCCCCCTACGCTAGACCATGTGTCGTCTGATCCAAATCAATTCAGCCTTTGGTAGGTATTGATGGCATTATCCAATGGGACACAAAATGGAATGGGAGAAGTTTGAAGTGTTTTCAATAGATTTGAATATTGGTGATAACTTAATTTAGTTTAGGGCATCACCAATGGCTCATAAAGCTGGGTATAGCTTTGAAAACTACATTGTTAACTATTTTTGGGATTGACTGGCTTGAGGAGTGCATCATTAACTACTTTTGGAATTGACTAGCTTGAAGAGTGTATCATCAACGGCTTTTGGGGTTGACTAGCTTGAAAAAGAGCACACCATCAATTACTTAGGGGGTTGACTAGCTTGAAGGGTGCATTATCAATAGCATCTAGGGTTGACTAGCTTGAAGTGATCATCATCAGCTGCTTCTGGAGTTGACTAGCCTAAAGTGTGTCCAAGATTTTGAGCATGTTGTTGGTTGACTTTATTTGAACAAGACATTATGGCTAACTAACAAAGCAAGTTTGCACCTACCTTAGTTCAGTTTGAATTGAAATATTGCCAATTCTTTTAGGTTAGCTTAGCTTTGAAGTATGGCCGACAACTTCAATTATATTATTGGTTGACTTCATTTGAACAAGGCGTGGTGACTAACTGAGTAAGCAAGTTCAAACCTTCCATATTTTGCTTTGATTCAATAATTGAAGGCCTCTTAGGCAAGTTGTTGATTAAATTTGGAGCATTACCAATGCTTTTAGGTTAGCTTAGCTTGAAAGATGCATCATCAATGGCTTATGGGTTAACTAGCTTCAAAGTGTGGCCAACGACTTTGAGTGCATTGGCAATTAACTTTTTGATTTGGTAGCATCACCAACGTATGGTGTTGGGTAAAACTTTGAAGTGTTGCTAAAGTCATTTTTAGCATACCCAACAAGACTTAGTTTGACCTTATTTAGTTCTACTTGAACTAATTTTTCTTTGGTTAGGTCAAGATGGTAATATCACCCTTTATTCATGGCCTTGGAATATTGTTGAGGGTTCAACACATCCAATGGGACTCAGTGTGACTCAATTTAATTTTGTTGAGACTAATATAGTTCGAGTCCTATTTAGTTTCATTTAAGAGTCAAGTTTGAACTTGTATTGGACCTTTATTAAGTCCAAGTCTACAAAACTTTGGTTCAAGTTTGAGTCAATTTAGTTCAACTTGGTTTTAGTTTAGGCTTAGGCTAGATTGGTTCTGGTTTGACATTGAGTTTGTCATTTTAGTTTGGATTTGATTTAATCTAATTAGGGTTTGATTTGAGCTTAGTTTAATTTGAATTGGATTTAATTAACCCATCTTGAGTCTCATTAGGGTTGAGTCTGAGTTTATTTTATTTAGGTTAACTTAATTTGAATTTCTAGAGTTTAGCTCAATTTGGATTTTAGTCTATTTGCTTAACCAATTTAGGTCCATTTCAGTCAACTTGGCCTTTGTTCACTTATTTTGGCTGAGTTTAATTTTAATATGATTGAGTTGCTTCATGTTAAGTAGTTTGATTTGAGGATCTATAATTATTTATGATAATTTAGGTGGATCTGTGATCCAGCCTTAAATGTGTGAACCCAAGAGCTAGCTTACCTCGTGAGCTTGAAAGCTAGCTTAAAGGTGCAAGCCCGAGGGCTTACTGGGTGTGAGTCCGAAGACTGGCCTTGATGCGAGGCCAAAGGCTGGTTGAGTGTTAGCTTGAATACTAGCTAAGTGCAAGCCCAAAGGTTGGCTGAATGTGAGCTCAGAGGTTATCTTAGATGTGAGCCTAAAGACTAGCTGAGTGCGAGCCAGAAGGCTAGCTAAGTGCTAGCTTGAAGGTTAGTTGTATGCAAGCCTGAAAGCTGACTGAGTGCAAATCCAAAGACTAGTTAAGTGCGAGCCCAAAGGTTGGCTTAGTATAAGCCCAAAAACTAGCTTTGATGTGAGCCCGAAGGCTAGCTGAGTGCGAGCCTGAAGGCTGGCTGGGTGTGAGCTCGAAGGCTAGTTGAGTGAAAGCTTGAAGGCTAGCTGGGGTGCAAGCCTGAAGACTGACTAGGGTGTGAGCCCAAAGGTTGGCCAAGTGTGAGCCTGAAGGTTGACTTGGAGTGATGGAAATTCGCCATCTTAGAGAAGTCGTGGGTGGCTGTAGCAGTGTCGAGAGTTCATTTTCTCCAAGAGGCTATGAGTGATCGTGATGTTGATGAAGTTTTGTCAAAAATCAAGATAAGGGAAATCTCTTCTCCTTCCTTTTCTTTTTTCTCTTTTGTGAACAAACTCTTCTCTTTTTTTATTTATTTTTGTGAAATTTTCCTTTTTTTATGCATTTTTTATATTTTTTCCCTTTATTTCTTTTTCTTCCTTACCCGTAGCCCTTACCCTTCTTCTTCTTCATGACTGGACCATGGTGGCCTAGTCTCCTCTTTGCCTAGATCCGACCAAAAATGGCCGAATCTAGCTTGGCTTCCCAATGGCAAGGAGGGTGGTACACCCCCCCCCCCCCCCCCCCCCCCCCCCCCTCCTCATCCTCCTCCTCCTCCTCCTCCACCCACGCCCACCCCGCTTGCCATCTCATAGCAAGATTTGGCTATAGTGATGACATGCTGCCATTTGATGCAGGAGTGGGTAGTGATCGTGGTGGCTCGGTGATGGTGGAAAGGAGGCTAGGGGCAGAGGGGACGAGCTCGGGGGGAGCTCATGAAGGCAGAGGTTGGGTTGGAAGCAAAGGAAAATTTCGATGGGTTGGAGGCGAAGGCGAAGCAGCTGCAGCTATGGTTGGCATGGGTAGCAACTATGTGTGGAGCTCGAGTGGGGCAATGTGAACCAGTGGAGGGTAGAACCCAAATAGCGACTAGCATGTGGGAGGTGGCTATAGCTAGCTTGGGTGGTAGGCTCAGGACAAAGATCGCGAGCGTTAGTTTAGGATGGGAGGCAGTAGCAAGGACTTGAAGTAGAGGGAGAGAAGTGTGCAGAAAGAAAAAAAATCAATGTTGAGAAACTCACTCCCTCTTCCCTTGGTTGTTCCTCAATTTTTGTCCTTGAAAATCTCTTCACGATGATATCCTACTTCTTCCAATCTCCCACATTTCTTTCAATTTTAATAAGATTTATATAGAGTTTGAATAGATGAAGTTGGGCTAAAAATAATGTCTTTTTGTTTAAATTATTGAATGGTAGATATGGTTATAGAGGAATATGGATATGACTTATCTTGAGTTTGGATGAGTTTGCGAAGAGATATAGATAAATCAGTTTGTTATGGATAACGATAATTTGAAAATTGTGCTCATTTCGTATATTGAATTTATAGAGGGGATATTTACAATTTTTTAAAAAATTAGACTAAATTATAATTTTATGATTTCTAGGGGTCTTTGTATAAAAAGTACTTATTTATAAAGTTTTAAACTTTTAGGATCCTTTTTGAATAAAATTTGGACTTATTCATAAATAAAAATTTTCAAGAAACTTATTTGTGAAAAGTTAAAATTTTAGGAGTTTATTTGTAAATAAAAAATTTGGAGAAATTTATTTGCAAATCCTATATTTCAGGAGCACCAAATTATAATTATTAATTTTTTGAAGGGTTTATTTGTAAACCTTAAATTTTATTGGACTAATTTATAATTTTAGTATTTTATTGGACTTTTTCGTAAACTTTTTATTAGACTTTCAGTGGTCTTTGTATAAAAAGTACTTATTTATAAAGTTTTAAACTTTCAAGATGCTTTTTGAATAAAATTTTGATTTATTCATAAATAAAAATTTTTGAGGAACTTAATTGTGAAAAGTTAAAATTTTAGGAGTTTATTTATAAATATGAAAATTTGGAGGGGTTTATTTGTAAATCCTATATTTCATGAGCATCAAAGTATAATTATTAATCTTTTGAAAAATTTATTTGTAAACCCTAAAATTTATAGGACTGATTTATAATTTTAGTATTTTATTGAACTTTTTCATAAAATTCATACTCTAGAATCTATTTGTAAGAAAAATCTGGCTAAGGACCCATTTAGTAAAAAAATCTATTTGCAAAAGTCTTAGATTTTGTTATTTTGGCCCAGATTTTAGATTAATTTTGGGCCCAATTTCGGTCCAGGTATCCAACCCACTCAGTCCATTTGGATTAGGCCTAACTTGAGTCCAAATTTTTCAATGATTTATGTTTAAATTGAGCTCAATTTTTGTTAAACTCAGACATGATTTAAGTCTGATTAAGACCCATATTTGAGTCATAATATAGTGGTATTGAAGTCTCAATTCTGATTATAATCTAATCAAATTTGATTATGACAAAAATCACCTCAAATAAATTACCTCATTCGCAGCCTCTTCCTGAGTTCTAATCAGAGGAGAGGGTGCGAACAATTTTCAAGTACTTTTCCCTATATCAACATTTCAGGAATTCACTATATGAGTTTGAATTGTCACACAAAAGTGAACTTGGACTGCCTCATAAAAGTGGACTTAGTTTATCATGTAGAAGTGGACTTAATTTATCATTTGGATGTGGACTTGGGTTGCCATGTGAAAGTGGATTTAATATTGCCATGTAGAAATGGACTTAGTATATCACGTGAAAGTGGATTTAATATTGCCATGCATGAGTGGATTTAGCTTACTATGTGAATGTGGAATTAATATTGCCACATGAGAGTGGACTTGGTTTGTTATAGGAAGTGGACTTGATTCGCCATGTGGAGGTAGACTTAATTTACTATGTGAAAGCGAACTTGGTTTGCTATGTAGAAGTGGACTTAATTTGTCATATAGATGCAAACTTGATCGTCACATAAGATGGACTTTTAATTTGTCACGTAGAGGTGGGTTTATATGCCATGTAAATACAAACTTGATCGTCATGTAAGATGGATAGAGTTTTATGTCCATATTTATCTCGAGAAACATGGAGTGCATGTTTGATTGAGCATTCCTTTTTGGGAAAGTCGGACATTCCATCATATACAAAACATAGACATTTTTGGTTATTATTGTTGTTACCCCAGGGCTTGGCATAGTACCGTTTGAGAAATTGGCCATTGATAGGTGGCACAGGCTTTTTCCCCTTGTCATTGATCAGTTAGTAAGGTTCCCATTTAAATATCCTTTCAATGATATAAAATCCTTTCCAATTAGGCTCGGACTTACTTTTCTTGATTTATGCTTGATATATTTTTAGGTTTTGTGGGGCCTCAAGCTTTATTTCATCCAAGGAGTCTAGCTTGTCAAGGCAAAGACAAATATTATCTTCTCTTGTGATTTCTTCTTTCAAGGAAATCCGTAAAGAGGGGATTTGCACCTCTAGTGGCAAGATTGCCCTAGTCCAGAACACCAATGCATATGGCGTTGATTGGATAAGGGTTCAATATGTTGTGCAATAGGCCCATAGTACCTCAACAAGATTTTGGTGCCAGTCTTTCTTATTTCTGACCATAATTTTTTCAAGATCTTGGAAAGGGTCTTATTGAATGCCTCAAGAAGTCCATTAGCTTTCGCATTGTAGATGAATGAATATCTCCAATCTGTCTTATGATGATGCGCGAATTGTCCTACCTTAAAAGTTTTTGAAGGATGATCCATTATTACAAATGATCCTTCAAGAGACATCAAATCAATATAAGATATTTTCTTGAAAAAGGTGAATAACTGTATCTACTTTTATCTTTTTTGGTGGAATCACTTCAACCTACTAAGAAAAATAGTTGATTGCTACCAGTATGCAGCGATGACCTCTAGAAGAAAATAGTTTGATTGGGCCAATGCTGTTTGTACTGCATACCTCTATTGGACATGAGGACACTGTTAGACGTAGAGGATTTGGGTGTTGACGGATGAAGTCACCATGAATTTGGCATAGGTGACATCTTCTCGCGTATTCAATGTAATATCCTACCATCTAGGACAATAGTAGCCCATATGCTTAATCTTCATCATCATTTTGGGTCCAATTGATAAGCTCTATAGACTCTAGAATATACTTCATATATAAGTTCTTTGGCTTCTTTATCTAAGAGATAGCACATAAGTAGTTGATCAAAGGACCTTTTATAAAGAGTATCATTGATAAGCAGAAAGGGCACGACCCTCTTTTTGAGTTGTGTTTATATGGATTTATCTTCTAGGAGTTCTCCACTTTTAAGATAGTTAGTGAATGGTGTTCTTCAATATGTGGCCTCTTCTATTAGTTTAGACTCAATCATCTTGTGCTCAATATTGAAGACTGAGCTCATCACTTGTCTACTATGAACTATGATTAGAATTTCTTCTTGATCAGGGTTAGCCAGTGTCTTGGCTAGTTTGGCTAAAGAGTCAGCTTTCACATTGATAGATCGAGAAATCTTAATTATTTGAACATTTGGGATTTACCTTATGAGCTCTTGAGCCTTTTCATGATATTTCAGGAGCTTAAATTTGTGGACTTTATATTCACCTTGGATGTGGCTAATAACTAGTTGCGAATCACCAAAAATATATAGGCATGATATTTCTATATTGAGGGCTATTTTCAGTCCTACAATTAGGGTCTTGTATTCAACTTCATTATTTATGCATGATTTTGAGAGAAAATAGGAGTATTGTAAAATGCTCTCATTTAGAGTGACATAAATAAGTCCAATGCTTACTTTAATTTGCGAAAGCTTTGGTTTGATCCTTAGTTCGATGGATGATACTCCATTAAAGTATAGCTTCTAGTAAGGTTCTCCTCCTTCAACCAAAAGGATTTCTTCATCACGGAGCCTGCAACTCAGAGGGAGAATCATCTAGTATTGGATAAATTGCAAGAAAATTGGTGAGGGCTTGCTCTTTGAGCACCTTTTGAGGGGTGAATTTAATATCATACTCCATGAGGATTAAAGCCCACTTTGCTAGCCTCCCACTGAGTATAGACCTAGTCATCGGGTACTTTATAGGATCAATCTTTGATATTAAAATGACCTAACGAGAAAGCAAATAATACCTCAGCTTCTTGATCATGAATATGAGCTCTAGATAATGCTTTTCGATGGGGGGTAGTTACTTTCTTCCCTCACTATCATTCTACTCAGATAATAGAGTGCATTTTCTTTACCCTCTTCATTATTATGGGTAAAAAGTGCCCCTATGAATCCTTCCATTATTTCCATATAAAGGATTAAGGGTTTATTAGCTAGAGGTGTTACCAGTGTTGGTGGCTTTAGGAGATACTACCTGATCTCTTTGAAGGTCTATTAGCAAACTTGATCCCAAATGAATGGAGTGTCCTTCTTTATCAATTTGGAAAAAAGCTTGTATTTTCTAGAGAGGTTTGAAATGAATATTCTTATGTATGCAAGTTGGCCTCGGAATAACCTTAATTGCTTTAAATTGCTAGGTGTGGCATATTCCAGATAGCTTTGATCTTAGATAGATCAATTTCAATCCTTCAGTGTCTAACAAAAAACCCGAGGAATTTTTTTGATGATACCCTAAAAGAATATCTGATAGAATTCATCTTTAAGTTATATTTCCTAAAATGGTTGAATACCACTCTTAGGTCTTGCATGTATCTATCTTTGGACTTAATTTTAACCACCAAGTCATCCACATAACATTCCACTAATTGGTGTATGAGATCATCAATGATTTGAGTCATGGATCTTTGATAAGTGGCACCTGCATTCTTGAGCCCAAAGGGCACCTTGTAGTAGTAAATTCCAATTAGTGTCCTAAAGACTGTATGTTTCTCATCAATAGGATGCATCTTGATTTGGTTATACCCTGAAAACTTATCCATTAAAGAGAATATTTCAAAGTCGATCGTGTTGTTAATCATGATTTTCATTATTAGCAATAAAAAAATTATCTTTTGGATATGCTTTATTCAAGTCCTTATAGTCCACACAAATGTGGATTTGGCCATTTTTTTTCTTGACTGGCACGATGCTTGCCACCCAATTTGGGTATATTTCTTCTCTGATAAGGTATGCTCCAATCAGTTTCTTCATTTCTTCTATCACCTTCTATTCTAGGCCAAATTTCATCTTCCTAGGTGCTTGTTTGATAGGTAAAAGCTTGGGTTTGATAGCTAGCTTATGGACTATAACTTTAGGATCTAGTCCAGGCATCTCCTTATAGCTCTATACAAAGTAGTCAATGTACTCTTGGAGCATCGCTTCGAGATGGGTTTGCTTTTCCTTTGAAAGTTGAGTGTTGATGAAGGTCAGCTTGGGATTCTCCTCTGAGCCTAGGTTGATCTCCATTAGTTCATCGACTGTGGCTTGCCCCCGGTCCTTAAGTTCTAGTGGAGCATCTTTTGGTTTGAGAATTATTTATTCACCAAGTGATTCATCATGTCGAGTGAGGTCTAGCAAAGGTTCCCCTAAGTCATTTTGGCTGCATCATGCCCCCTTTATTTTGGTTTTGATGAAATTTCAACAAGAATGTCGCCTTCTTGTGATGTCTAAAAAGTCACGGCCACCTCGGCGCATGTGTCAAGGGGTATTGATATCATTTGGTCATCCTGAATATCAGAGAGATGTTTAATGGTGGCCATAAGATACATGTGGGTGTTTGGAGTAATATAACCTAGTCCTTTGATGTTCTTGTTTCCTCTTCCAGGAATGTAAGCATGTTCTTAGAATGGATCCCATAGATTTTTGAAGAAATAACTCTCTCTCCCTTTATTTATCGACATCCACAGCTAGATTTGTTGATTATCTAACAAAGTTAGTCTAAGAAATATTTAGCCATGATTACTGGTTGGTGGTCACCATTATCCCTTGGATCTTCAATCCCTAGGATTTTATGTATGCTTGGGGAATAAGGAATTACCTTATAAAATAGTATTCCTTTTTCTCTTTTGTGCTATGGAGGAGTGTAGAAAGTCGTTAATTCTTCCATGATATTGATGCTCAACTCATCCAATGTCTTAAATAAGCCTTTCGAAACTTTAGTATTGAAGAGAGTTTTTTTTTATTTAACCTCTATTATCATCTTGGTCAGAAGTGTAACCACCCAGATAGACTTGCAGGGCTTCTTTATCTAAAGATGCTAGGTTAGAATCGCTTCTAGGTGAGGAGGAGTAAAGATCAGGCTAGTAAGGATACATGGCTTAAGTAGGGTATACCCTCACTGTACAATGAAATTCAACATAAAAATATGAAAGAAACAAAGAAAAGAGAAAGAGTGGAGAAGAAGCTTGATGTGTGCTTCTGCCCCACTTCTCCTGCTCTAGACCATGTGACTTTCGACTCAAACTGTGGAAGGAAATGGGAGATGTTTGAATTGTTTCCAATGGCTTTGAGCATTGCCAATAACTTTATTCGGTTGAAGTATTTTCGTTAGCTAATAAGGCATTGGTGATAATTCTATTTAGGTTGGAGTATTTCCATTAGCCAATAAGATGTTAGCAATATCTATATTGACCTTGAAGTGTTTCCATAGCCAATAAGGTGTAGGCGATAACTTCTTTGATTTTTGAAGTGTTTCCATAGCCGATAAGGTGAATGCCATAGTTTCTTTAGTTTTGAAGTGTTCCCATAGTTGATAGGGCATAGTTGATAACTTCTTTGGTTTTTGAAGTGTTTCCATAGCCGATAGGGCATAGGCAATAGCTTATTTTATTTTTAAAGTGTTTTCATAGACAATATGGTGTAGGCGATAACTTTTTGAGTTTGGGTAGTGTCACCAATGGCTTATGAGGTTGGATATAGCTTGAAGATACATCGTTAATTGTCTCTGGGGTTGGCTAGCTTAAAAGGCCCGTCGTCAATTGCTTGTGGAGTTGACTAGATTGAAAGGCGCATTGTCAATTACTTGTGGGGTTGACTAGTTTGAAAGGGTGTGTTGTTAATTGCTTGTGGGGTTGACTAGCTTGAAGTTTGGCCAATAATTTTAGGCACATTTTTTGTTAACTTCATTGATTTGGTACCATCATCGATGACCTAGGGGGTCGAGTATAGCTTTGAAGTGTGGCTAATAGCTTTGAAAATATTAGTGATTAACTTCTTTGGACTAATAGCATCACCAACGGCTTATGAGGTTAAGTATAGCTTTGAAGTGTGTTTGAGAACTTTGAGCATGTTGGTGATTAACTTCTCTAATTTAACAGTGTCACCAATGGATTATGGAGTTGGGTATAGTTTTGAAATGTGACTGATAGCTTGGAGCATATTGGCAATTGACTTCTTTGGTTTGGTAGTGTCACCAATAGCTTATGGAATTGGATATAGCTTCAAAGTATGGCTAATAGCTTAAAGCATATTGGCAATTAACTTCCTTGGAGTAGGGTATTTGTGGCTAATTGGGTAAGCAAGTTCAAGCCTACCTTAGTTTAGTTTGCTTTGAAGCATTATCAATACTTACGGGTTGGCTTTGCTTGTTAGATATGTCATCAATGATTTCTGGGGTTGATTAGTTTCGAAGTGTGATCAACAATTTTAAGCATGTTGGTAATTAACTTCTTTAATTTCATAGTATCATCAATGACTTATGGAGTTGGATATAACTTTGAAGTGTTATTGAAGGATTTTGTAGCATACCTAGTGAGACTCAGTTTGACCATATTTAATTCTATTCGAACTAATTTTGGTTCAAATCAGGGTGGTAACATCACCCTTTATTCATAGACTTGGAGTATTGCCAAAGTTTCAGCACCCCCAGTGGGACTCAATTTGATCTTATTTACCTTGGGTCCAAGTTTGATGTCATTTGGCTTGAGTCAAGTTCAATCTTGTATTGGACCTTTGTCAAGTTTAGGTCTGCTAGACTTTGGCTCAAATTCAAGTCACTTTAGTTCAACTTTGTTCTAGTTCAAGCTTAGCCTGACTTGGTTTTGATTTGACTTTGAGTTTTCCCTTTTGGTTTGGACTTGATTTAACCCAATTAAGATTTGATTTGAACTTAATTCAATTTTGATAGGATTTTACTTGAACTCAACTTGAGTTTGATTAGAGTTGAATCTAAATTTTGGTTTTAGTCCATCTGTTTGATCAATTTAAGTCCATTTGAGCCAACTAGGTATCCATTTATTGTGATTGAGTTTAATTTTAGTGTTATTGAGTTATTTCATATTAATCAATTTGATTTGAGAGTCCTTGGCTATTTATGATGATTTTAGATGGGTCCATAGCCTAGCTTCAAATGTGCAAATCCAAAAGTTGGTTTAGTTCACAAGCTCAAAAGTTGGCTTTGTGAGAGCCCGAGGGTTGACTAGATGTGAGTCCGAAAGCTGGCTAAGTGTGAGCTCAAAGATTGGCTTAGATGTAAGCCTGAAGATTAGTTAAGTGAGAGCCTAAAAGCTGGCTGAGTGTGACCTAGAAGGCTAGCTTAGATACAAGCCCAAAGACTAGCTAAATATGAGCCTGAAGGCTAGCAAAATGCAAGCTCAAAAGTTGGCTGAGTGCGAGCTTGAATGCTAGCTTAGATGGGAGCATGAAGGCTAGCTAAGTGCGAGCTTGAAGGCTAGTTGAACGTGAGCTCAAAAGCTATCTATGTACAAGCCCAAAGGCTAGCTTGAATGTGAGCCCAAAAGCTGGCTGAATGTGAGCCTGAAGACTAAGTAAGTGCGAGCATGAAGGCTAGCTGAATGCGAGCTCGAAAGCTTGCTGAGTTTGAGCTCAAAGGTTGGTTGATTGTGAGCTTGAAAGTTGGCTTGGATGCAAAATTAAAGATTGGCTAAGTGCAAGTCTAAAGGTTAGCTTGGATGTGAGCTCAAAGGCTGACTCGGTATGATCCTAAAGGCTGACTGAGTATGAGTCCAAAGGTTGGCTGAGTGCAAACCCAAAGGCCAGCTTAGATGCTTGCCTAAAGGCTAGCTTAGATGTGAGCCCAAGGGCTGATTTGGATGTGAGCTCAAAGGCTGGCTGAGTGTAAGCTTGAAAGTTAGCTGAGTGTGAGCCCATAGGCTAGTTAAGCTGCTCAGAGTTGGCTAGATGCAAGCTTGAAGGCTGGCTTAGATGCAAGCATGAAGGCTAGCTTGGATGTGAGCCTAAAGGCTAACTAAGTGCGAGTCTGAAGGCTGACTGAGTGTGAGCCTAATAGCTGACTTAGTGTGAGCCTAAATGTTGGCTTATATGCGGCTCAAAGACTAGCTGAATGCAAGCCCAAAGGCTAGCTTATGGTGATGGAGATCCACCATCTTTGAGAGGCCACAGGTAGCCACAGCGAGATCATGGATTCGTCATCCTCATCACCATCTTTGAGGGGTCATGGATGGTCACAACGAGATTATAGATTTGCCATTTTCATTGTCATCTTCATTACCAAGAACCATGGGTGGTTGTGGTGTTATTGAGAGCTCTTATATGTGTGTGTGTGTGTGTGTCTAAATTATTAAATTTTA
Organism: Trichopus zeylanicus subsp. travancoricus; assembly: GCA_005019695.1. NCBI lineage: Eukaryota > Viridiplantae > Streptophyta > Magnoliopsida > Dioscoreales > Dioscoreaceae > Trichopus > Trichopus zeylanicus. The sequence continues at coordinate 1,088,375 of RXID01022272.1, forward strand.
CTCTTTTCTTCCTTCTTATTTTTTTCAAACCACAGCAACTATTTATTTATTTATTTTTTCTTCTTTTTCCCCTTCAAGCCCAAAACCTCTTTCTCTATTTTTTTTTGGCTCAATTTTTTTTGTTGCAGCACAAGCCTTTTTTTATTTTGTATACCTTTTTTTTGTTTTGGTTTTTTCTTCATCCTTAAGCCAAAACCCTCTCCTTTAGCTTTCTTCACAAAATTTCATCAGGCCTGAAAGGGCCCAATCCCCCTTCTAGGCCAAATCTAGCCAATTCTCTTCTCTAATGAGGTAGGGGGAGCCCTGTCCCCTACCCCTCGATTGGATCTAGTGATTTGAGGCCTGATATGGCGTGTGATAGCTTCAATTTGGCATGGGGCAGCTACGGTAGAGTGGTGAGGGGTCAAAGGTGGTGGAGGCAACTGTTGTCATCATCACTGGTGGACCAATAGGTTTTGGCGGCCATGTAGTCCAAGGAGGTTGGGGCATTGACGATCAAATGGAGTGCAAAGCTTTGGGTGACAAATGGGCTGAAGCACTATTTGGGTGCTAGATCAATAATGAATGGGGCTGGGGGAGTGGTTGAGGTGCTGGATGGCAGTGAATGGCTAGGGCAACATGGACAATAGTGGTAGGCTGGCCTCGACAACATGGTGGAGTAGGTACTAGCATGGGCGTGATCTCCATTGGCAATGAGGAAAGGTAGAACCTACAAGGAAAGCTTGTGCAATGATGATGGGTCGAAAGTAGGATTGCGGCCATGGCGAGCAGCACCAGGAGGTCCTTGGGAAGCCACGGTGAAGGAGGCGCTTGAGGGTCCCTGAAAGATAATAACAAAACAAAATAAGAAAGAGGAAATGGGAAGAATAGATAAAAACAGAAGGAAGGAGAAGTATACTTTCTCCGTATTTGAGTTTTAAGTTATCGCTAATCCTCGTTCTCGTTCTCCAATTTTCTGATCTCCTCTACCTCGATTTGCAAGTTCCACGAGTTTTTATAGGTTCGTAAAAATCAGATTGATCTCCATTCAAAATTTTAAACTTATGATGATTTATCGTCTTGAATTGATTATGGATGTGGTTGGATTGAATGAGGATGCTTGGTTTGAAATTGAATAAACTCGTAAATGGATATGGATAATTTTATTTGATGTAGATGATAAAATTTAAAAATTATATTTATCTTAGATATTGAAATTATAGAGAGGTTATTTGCAATTTTTTTCAAAAAATTGAACTAAATTATAATTTTATGATATTCATGGGTCTTTTCTATAAAAGGACTTGTTTATAAAGTTTTAAAACTTCCATAGTCCTTTTTGAATAAAATTTAGACTCATTCATAATTAAAAATTTTTGAGAGACTTATTTACAAAAAGTCAAAATTCTAGAGGCTTATTTGCAAATAGAGAATTTAAGGGGTTTTATTTGTAAATTTTGGATTTCACAAGGAGAAAATCATAATTATCAATCTTTTGAGGGATTTATTTGCAAACTCTAAATTTTCTTGAGCTGATTTTATAATTTTTAGGATTTTATTGGACGTTTTTGTAAAATTCTTATTCCAAGGATCTTATTTATAAGAAAAATTCAGCCAATAACCCATTTATGAAGATTTTTTTAATCCAGGGGCGTATTTGTAATATTTTTATATTCCATCTTTTTGACCCAAGTTTTAGATGAATTTTGGGGTCAATTCTGATCGAAAAGTCCAAGCCACTCAGCCCATTTGGATTAGGCTTAGCTAGAGTCCGAATTTTTCAATGATTTGAGCTCAAGTTTTAAGTCAAATTGTGACCGATATTTGAGCTATAATTTAGTGACATATAAGTTTTAATTTTAATCATATTGCAATTATTTTTAATTAAGGTAGAAATTGCCTCAAACACCATAGTTGTACTCACGGGCGAACCACTCTCTAAAATAATTATCTCGAGAGTAGCCCTAAGGGAGACCTATGGGATCTCTCATTTTATCAGTAACATCCCCAATGAATCTATTATCTTCTTCTTGCCTTACATCTTAAATTTCCTCATTATTGAAATGATAGGGTGGGAATCGACTTTGTTATGAACCTCCGATGGTAAATATGACAGAGCATATTGTCACTAGAAGTTCACTTTCTTCATTTCCTGCATCAGGGTCTTTTAGTAAGCTTTGAGTTTATCAGAAAAGAATTCCTCAAGAGTGACTTGGCTTCTCTCTCCTTGGAACATATTCATCAAGAGCATCAATGTATTCTTGGACAGCTGATTTCTTGACATCATATTCATCTAGTTAAACTATCTTCTTCTTCTTACTTCTATGCTTTCTCTTCTTGATACTTTGAGCAATTAAAGTAGTGTACTCTGATAAGGTTTTTTTCATTACCATTTCAGACTCTTTAGGGTTTCCAACCATTTTCTTTGTTAGTTTCTTGGTAGACATTTTATAAGTGTCCTTGTTCGAGGGTACATTGTGCTTCTTCTCTAAAGAGGATTTTAGCAAGTGGTTCATGATCCTCTAATACAGTGATATGATTGATGTGTTCAATGGGTATTTTGAGTAGGGTTATATTTAAGAGAGTTAGCTTACCTTCTCATTATTACTTCTCAACCTAATCCTTGAACACATAGCAATCTTCAATAGTATGCCCCAAAACCTATAGTAAGGACAAAAATTTGGGTGATCTATTTTGTTTGCCTTGCTCAGCCTTTTGGATTCTGGCAATTGCAGGCCTAACTTTGAGGCATCCTAGAAGATTTTACTTGCTCTTTCTTTTTTGAAAGAATAATTTTTTTCTAAGCCTCTATTGGATATCATTGGATTATTCCACTTCTCCATCTCCTCCAAGAGTTGGTAGCTTCTGAGAATTACCCTTATTCATGGTGGAGTTAGAGGTTTCTTTTACTCAGTTACTGTGAATGCAACTCTATATATTTTTAGAAGGCTCTCCATGCTTTACCTTATCTTTTTTTGCATTGAAACTTTGTAAACTAGATAAGGTTTGTGGGCCAATCTTTTCCATATTCTTGACTTACATAATAAGGTCTTGGAAGGTATGGATAGAAAATATGCTCAAATAAAGTACCGATTCTCCCCTTATGTTGTCAAGTACCAGGTTCACTATCTCAAATTGACTCATGGGTTGTTCACACTTAATGCTGAGATTTCTCCACCATGTGATATAATCCAAAATGAACTCATTATCACATTTTAGGATTAAGACAAGGTCTGCAATGGTCACTTTATTATTGACTCCTTTGAACTTAATTCAAAAAGCCTCTTTCATTTGTGCCTAATTTTGTATGGATTCTAGCTGCAAACTAGCATACCACTTGAATGTTACTCCTATCAAACTTGCTAAAATTGGTAGGGTAACAATGAGGGATTATTACTTGAATCTCCACATAGCGTCACAAAGTGAGCTATGTATTGTTCAAGATTGCTCATGCCATTAAACTATTTGAAACTAGGCATGGTATAGCCTTTAGGACATGACACTCAGTCATGATAGTTAGGGTATGGTTTGTCTCAACTGTATAGCTATCAGTCATTGTACCTACTGTTATTTGTATGTTGGGAGTTTCATGTTGTTAGGGATCTCTGAAATCAAGGATTGGGTATCCCTTATTGGAGGAGGTGCTTGCAAAGGGCCCACATTTTTGTGGATCTCATTTACAAGAGATGCACTTTCTATCACCTCAACTGCTTGAGATGGCTATTGAGATCATTCTAACTTATCAAGCTTCTAGCTCATTTGTAGCATCATCTCCATCAACTCCATAACCTTCTTTTAAGCTTCATCTTTCTCTTTGTTTTACTATCTCAGTTATTTTTGCAGTGCTTCTATGATCGCTTCTTGATTAGAGCTTCAGTTATGACCAAGGCTTCCATTAGAAATTAATGGTCTATGTCTTAAGAATCAAGTCTAGGCTTTGGGTTGAGGCTAACTTCTCCTATTAGTTGAGTTGTCTTATTCAAGAGTCTAATCATGGAGCAAGTTGCCACACCTTTTCTTTGGTGTGGTAGCAAGGATTGGTTCACAAGGGCCCTCTCTTATTAGATTTCTTCATCAATAAGATTTACTTAAGTAGCCTTCTTTTGGCATTTGCCCAGCTGAAGTATGGGCTCGTAGTCCCTCCTAGAGTCATGATGAGAAATGACTCTGATAGTGTGGGTGGCCTCCATTGGTGAACCCTCGTGTTAGGTTGTAACTTTACGGCGACTCTTGTGATTTGATTTGGTGATTCACCCTTTTACCATTATTTTAAAGTAAGACATGCCTTCTATGATTTACTTGTACCCTTCTCTAAATCACTTAATGGAGTGAAGAAGTTGGAGATGATAATGATTGACTTCGTTTGTGGGGTAGGTCTCCCAAGTTGACTAAAAATTTCAACAGCTTTTCCTTTACTTGTGACAATTCAAATGAGATCTTTTTCATCGATGCCTGTGTTAGGATTTGCTTTTGATTGCCACTTGTGAAGAGTTGGGTGAAGGCGGCCAAAAACTAAGCTTTGTTTTGGTCTTGGTCTTTGGAAGATTGACATTCTTTTTGGTTGAGGTATGACTTCTAGCTCTTCATTCAAATAAACCTTCTCATTAGGGATAATGATAGTAGGCCTCCTTTCCCTTGATGAAAGGCAAGAATTAGACTAGTTTTGCATAACAATAGTTTCAGTTGGCATAGTAATAGGTGTCTTCTTGAATTGGACGATCTTAGAGATGGTCCCAAACTTGATTTGAACTTTAGCTACTTTCATTGGTTGGGGTAGATGCATAGCTGATCCTATTTCCAGGATGATGGTGTATTTTGGGGCAGAGATGTTCTTTGCTGTTATCATTTAATACTTTTTTCTTTAAAGGAGAACATAGTTAATTGGTCTTTAATTATAATTCTACTTTATTAGTGTCTTTGTCATATTAGCTAGATTTCTATACTTGGAGGAGAAGTCATGTCCCATTGGCCATGCTAGACTTTGTGGCCGATTGTAGCTATAATGTGTTTAGTTTACATAACACACAAGCCTGCCAATAATCAAAGAAAAGTTCCTAGATTAAGACTAACTCAGACTCAGTCCCATCGAGTGTGCCAGACTTTGTGGTTGACCGGTGCTATAATGTATTTAGTTTCCACAACACACAAGTCTATCACATATCAAGGAAAATTTTCAATTTGAGACTGAGTCAAACTCAATCCCACTGGGCATACTAGACTTTGGGAGAACAAAATTGACCATTCGGGATAGTGGAGACCTCGGGAGTGATCTTGAATCATAAATCAAAATTGATTTTAAAGTGTGCTATAAAGTGTTGTGGGAACATTAATTTCTAACAAGTGTAAGCCCCTATTATTAATTATCTCGATAATTATCAGGAAGCTCCAAAAGCAAGAAACCTAGCTAATAAAATAGAGACACAAAAGAAAACAAATCATTTGATTGATTTTAAAAAATGATACATAGCTTAAGTAAGGGCATACCCTCACTTTACAATAAATTTCAACATAAAATTATAGAAAACATGAAAGAAATGAAGAAAGGAAAAGAGTAGATAAGAAGCTTTGATGTATGCTATTGTCTTCTCCCCTTTGGCTGGACCACATGGCATTTGACCCAAATTGACTTGATATTTGGCAAGTGTTGATGGCATCTTCTGAGGAGATGTGAAAGAAAATAGGAGAAGTTTGAAGTGTTTTCAATATCTTTGAGCATTGGCAATAACTTCATTTGGTTTGGGGCATCACCAATGGCATATAGGGTTGGGTATAGCTTTGAAAATTACATTATCAACTACTTTTGGGGTTAACTAGCTTGAAGAGTGCATCAATAACTGCTTTTGGGATTGACTAGCTTAAAGGGTGCATCGTCAATGGCTTTTGGGGTTGACTAGCTTGAAGAGCACATCATCAACTGCTTACAAGGTTGACTAGCTTGAATAGTGCATCGTCAACGGCTTTTGGGGTTAACTAATTTGAAGTGTGCATTATCAACTATTTTTGAGGTAGACTAGCCAGAAGTGTAGCCAACGACTTTGATCATGTAATTGGTTGACTTCATTTGAACAAGGCATTGTGGTTGACTGACTAAGAAAGTTTGAGCCTCCCTTAGTTTGGTTTCAATTGAAGTGTTGCCAATACTTTCATATTAGCTTAGCTTTGAAGTGTGGCTGATGGTTTCAGGTGTGTTGTTGGTTGACTTCATTTGAGCAAGGAATGGTGACTGACTAACTAATCAAGCTCAAGCCTGCCATAGTTTAGTTTGATTTGATAATTGACAACTTCTTAGGCATGTTATCAATTAAATTTGAAGTCTTGCTAATCCTTTTGGGTTGGCTTAGCTTGAAAGATGCATCATCAACAACTTTTGGGTTGACTAGCTTCAAAGTGTGGCCAATGAATTTTAGTATATTAGCAATTAACTTTTTGATTTTATCTCATCACCAACATATGGTGTTGGGTATAGCTTTGAAGTGTTGCTAAAGGTTTTTGTAGCACATCTAGTGAGACTCAATTTGACCTTATTTAGTTTTATTCAAACTAATTTTGGTTTAGGTCAAGATGATAACATCATCCTTTATTTATGGCCTTGGAGTATTGTCGAGTGTTCAACATACCTAGTACGACTCATTTTGATCCAATTTAATTTCATTAGGGCTAATATAGTTTGGATTTAAGTTCAGTTTCATTTAACTTCAGTCGAGTTTGATCTTGTATTAGACCTTTATTGAGTCCAATTCTGTGGACTTTGGTTCAAGTTTAAGTCAATTTAGTTCAACTTAGTTTTAGTTCAGGCTCAACCTAGCTTAGTTTTAGTTTGACTTTAAGTTTTTCCTTTTAGTTTGGACTTGATTTAACCCAATTAGGATTTGTTTGAGCTTAGTTCAATCCGGATTGGATTTGATTAACATATCTCAAATCTAATTAGGGTTGAGTTTGAGTTTATTTGGTTTAGTTAACTCAATTTGAATTTCTAGAGTCTAGAATGATTTGAGTTTTAGTCCATTTATTCCATCAATTTAGGTCTATTTGAGTCAACTCGGCCTTTGTCCATTTGTTTTAGCTAAGTTCAATTTCAATGTGATTGAATTATTTTATGTTAAGCAATTTGATTTGAGGGTCCTTGTATGTTTATGATAATTTTAGGAGGATCTATGTCTTGGCCTTAAATGTGTGGACCCAATGGCTAGCTTAGCTTGCAAGCTTGAAAGTTGGCTTAGAGGTGTGAGCCTGATAGCTCACTGGGTGAGAGTTCGAATATTGGCCTAGATGCAAGCATGAAGGCTAGGTAAATGTAAGCCTAAAGACTGACTGAGTGTGAGTCTGAAAGCTAGCTGAGTACAAGCCTAAAGGCTGACTAAATGTGAGCTAGAAGGCTAGCCTAGATGTGAGCTTGAAGCTTAGCTAAGTGTGAGCCTGAATGCTCGTTGAGTGCGAGCTCGAAGATTGGCTAAGTATGAACTCGAAGGTTGAATGCATGTAAGCTCAAAGGCTGGCTAATTGTCAGCCTAAAGGGTAGTTGAATGCGAGCCTAAAGGCTAACTAGGTGTGAGCCCAAAGGCTGATTGAGTACAAGCCTGATGGCTGGTTGGAGTGCAAGCCCAAAGACTGATAAGGTGCAAGCCCAAAAGTTGGCCGAGTGCGAGCACGAAGGTTGTCTTAGAGTGATGAGGATTCACCATTTTTGAGGAAGAAGAAGGGCAGCTCTCCCCTCCATCTCACAGTCGGATTTGGCCTATAACAATGACAGATAGTCGTCCAATCTAGGCACAGGCAACGACCATGGTGGCTTGGTGATGGTGGAAAGGAAGCTGAAGGTTGATGGGATGAGCTCAAGTAGAGCTCGTAGAGGTGGAGGGTGGCGGGCTGGAGGTGGAGGTGAAGCTCATTGGGCTAGAGGCGGAGGCGAAATAGCTATAGCTGTGGCCGGCAGAGGGCAAAGCTTTGATGATGACCAGTACATGGGAAGTGGCTATGGCCAACATGAGTAGCAATTGCGACCAGCATGGGTAGTGGGCTCAGGACAGAGGTGGTGGGCATTGGTTCGGGATGGGTGGCAATAGCAAGGCCCTAAAGTAGAAGAGGAGAAGTGTATAAAAAGAAATAAAATAAGTGTTGAGAAACTCACCCCTTCTTCCCTTGGTTCCATTGTTCCTTTATTTTTCTCCTTGACGATCACTTCATGATGATATCCTGCTTCTTCTAATCGCCCATATCTTTGTAGGTGTTATAAGATTTATTTAGAGTTCGAAGAGATGAAGTTGGGCTGAAAACGATCTCCTTTTGTTTGAATTTTTGAATGATGGATATGGTTGTGGAGGGATATGGATATGACTTATTTTGAGTTTGGATGAGTTTTTGAAGAGATATGGATAAATCTATTTGTTATGGATGATGATAATTTGAAAGTAATGCTCATCTCAGATATTGAATTTATAAAGGAGATATTTGTAATTTTTTTTCAAAAATTGGACTAAATTATAATTTATGATTTTTAAGGGTCTTTGTATAAAAAGAACTTATTTATAAAGTTTTAAACTTTTAGGGTGTTTTTTAACAAAATTTGGACTTATCTGCAAATAAATATTTTTGAGGGATTTATTTGCGAAAAGCTAAAATTTTAGGAACTTATTTGTAACTACAAAATTTTGGAGGGATTTATTTGCAAACTCTATATTTCATGAACATCAAATTATAATTATCAATCTTTTGAATGATTTATTTGCAAATCCTAAATTTTGCAGGACTGATTTGTAATTTTAGGATTATATTGAATTTTTCAGTAAAACTTTTACATCAAGGACTTGTTTGTTAGAAAATTTGACCAAGAACCCATTTATAAATATTTATTTAGCTTATGAATCTATTTATAAAATTTTTATATTTTGCCATTTTGGTCCAGATTTTAGATAAATTTTGGCCCAATTTTGGTCCAAGTATCTAGTCCATTTAGCCCACTTGCATTAGGTCTAGTTTAAACACAAATTTTCCAATGATTCAGATCCAAATTGAGCTTAACTTTTGTCAAATTCGGACATGATTTAAGTATGTCTGAAACCTACATTTAAGCCATAATTTAGTGGCATAGAAGTCTCAATTTTAATCATATTCCAATCAAATTTGATTGTGACAAAAATTATCTCTAGCATCCTCACGATGATTGATCAGAGGAAGCATCTGAGTCGAAATCGATCAAGATTGGCCTTTGAGAAAGAAAATCTATAGAGTATCTTCATAAGATGAAGGTTTAAAAAGAGGGTAAGAATTCTATTAAAGCTCCAAGACAACACCAATACAAATTTTTATTCAAAAAGAAAAGAAAATATAACCAGTCGGAATACATGGAGGCTTAGAAGTCTTTGCCTGCTCGACTAGCCTCAGGATGCCCTTTTTGATCTCTCTCACCTTCACCACTTCAATTCCTTTGAGGCACTGAACTGTCAAGGTGTCATAAAGCTTAATTCATAAGAACACAAAAGCCCCTTCAATTTTGGCATTGTCAAGGGTAATCTAATGTTGGATCTCCTAGTTTTTGCAGACCGAACAAAGCTAGCTCCTATCCAGGAAATGGAACTCCCATCGCAATCAACCTTCATCATCATCAAGTGATGAGCAGATGACTAAGAACCAACCTTAACAGTCTCAAGTTAGCGAGGAGGTGAAGGAGCATGAGGTATCGGCTGCCCCTTCCTTGTCCTTTCTTCATTGACATACTAGCTTTCCTCCTCCTCTCTCTTCCTCTGGGCTATAGGTACTAGCTGAAAGTAGACAAGAACCCTTCAATGCTCGCATGATACACCAAGAGGATGATGTCAATCTAGCATGAGGCAAAGAAGACTTTCTCATTGGTGGTGATGCCAAATTTGAGGCCTTTGAAAAGGTAAAGCTCTTATCTATAAAAGGTGTCATGTCTTCCCTCATAAGGGGAAATTCCCTTATAAAGCCAGAGAAAGCAAAAGAGGGCACCATTTGAAAGTGGACTCATCTATAGAAAAGAGATTGGAGACCCTTATATAAGAATTTTCTAATTGTCCGATTGTTCTCATGCAACATTACCCAAGCCATCAAAGTCCAAAGGATGAGAATTTCGAAAGTCTCCCTTTAGATCCAAGGAATATGCATCCACCATCTAATTAATACACAACCTTAAAAAGAGTAATTAAGAGGCATACAGAAGGTCACCTTATTAAGCAAATAGGCTATCACCTAGAAGGAAAGAGAAGCCCTAATAATTAAGTGGGACTTGGTGAAATATTGGTTCACTTCCCCAAGCAATGTAGTGATTGGTACCATGCATTATGAAAAATTAGAGTAAGCAAAGGTGCAACTCCTTAGGTGACATGATAGCTGATACTTAGCAAGATAGGGCTAAGATTTCTGGGATAATAATCCCTAAGGTCATATCACTTTTTTAGCTATCAAGAAAGAGAAAAAAAACATGAGGCCCTAGTTAATAAGGTGAGGTTTAGAGTTGGGGCATATAATAATACCTCAAAATTAGAAGGACCAGCTCGATGAAGCCAGATATGCATAAACCAAAACATGGGCCAATGGCTGTGGTGATGGATAGTCAACTTTCGAAGTGAATCCTAGCTGAGGTAGCTAAGGGTTAACCTCTGAGGTTATCAATTGAGGTAGACTTTTTAAGTTGAAAAGCTATCAGGACTAAGCCCAAAGATTGAGTGATGAATCGATATCTCCAATATAAACGTCTAATCATAAAGTGAGCTCGATAACCTCGGTTTAGTAATGGACTCACCCACTGACCTATAATTCTATGAGAAATCTAATTGGGGCTATTTTCTTGCTTGGATATCCTAACTAATTCATAACCAATCATCAAATAATTATGATATCTAATCTATATTTATTTAGGAAAGTCAATCTTGAAGGATCTGAAATTGGTAGTTGTCTATTACGAGAAGTCTAACATAAGAGTTACCTGAGATCAAGGGATACTAATGCGATAGATCTCCAGGTGGAACACCTTATAAAAGAGTACAAAAAATAGAAAGGTGAGAACTAATATTCAATCTTTCATAAAAAGCTATTACACTAAAGATAAGGTTGACTTGAGCATCAGAGCGGCTATCACCAGAGAGATCTCGATGGTCCTCTTCATAGTTTTTTCTCTATGTAGGTTGACAAAGAAGTGACTTAGCATATTTGATCTCAAGGAGTTTCCCAGATCAAAATTAGTATAGAATTGGGCTCCATCAAGAAAAAATATGTACTCCTTAAAAACACTCAAATTACACTTATATTTGTTAAAAAATTATAATTATTTTTATATTTAGTATAATAGCTCTTTATGGAAGCTTGAACATTAGTCTTTGTCTTTTTATTTGTCATGCTCTTTTGTAAGGTGTTCCACTAGGAGATTTATGACATTGGTATCCCTTGATCTTAGGTAACTGTCATGTCAAACTTCTCATAATGGACATTTGTCAATTTCAGATCCTTTGAGATTGACTTCCCCAAATAATTATAGATTAAATGCCATAATATACAATGATTGGATATGAATTAGTCGAGACATCCAAGCTTGCTAATAACCCTGATTAGATTCCTCATGGAATTACAGGTTAGTGAGTGAGTCCATTACTAAATCGAGGTTATCAAGCTCACTGTACAATTAGGCTTTTATCTTGGAGATATTGGTTCATCACTCAACATTTGGTCTCAGTCCTGATAGCTTTTCAACGTAAAAAGTCTATCTCGATTGGCTACTTTGGAGGTCAACCCTTAGCTACCTCAGCTAGGATTCACTTTGAAAATTGACTATTCGTAACCTCGGCCATCAGTCCAAGTTTTGGTTGATGTCTACCTGACTTCACCAAGCTGGTCTATATGATTTTAAGGTATTATCAGTGCCCCCAACTCTAGACCCTACCTTGTTAACTCGGGGACTTGAATTTTTCTTCTTTTTCTTAATAACTAGAAAAGTGACCCAATCTTAGGGGTAATGGTCCTAGAAATCTTAGCCCTATCTCATTGAGCATCGGCTGCAGTGTTGCCCAAGGAGTTACACTTTTGCTTACTCCAATTTTGCATAATGTATGGTACCGACCGCTGCACTGCTTGGGGAAGTGAACGGTTGTTTCACCAAATCCCACATAATCATTAGGGCTTCTCCTTCCTTCGAGGTGATAGTCTATTTTCTCTTTAAGACAAACTTTTGTATGGCTCTTAATTGCTCTTTTCAAGGTCGTTCATTAATTAGATGATGGAAACATATCCCTTGGATCCGAGGGGAGGCTTTTGCAATTTCCAGCCTTTAGACTTTGATAGCTTGGGTTATGTTGTGTAGGAGTGATTAGATGGTTAGAAGAATCTTATATAAGGGTCTCTAATCTCTTTCTTGTAGATGAGTCTATTTTCAAATAGTGTCCTCTTTTGCTTCCTTTGGCTTTATAAGGGGATTTTCCCTTCTGAGAGAAGAGATGACACCCTTTATAGGTAAGAGCTTTACCTTTCAAAGACCTCAAATTTGCTATTACCACATATGAGAAAGTCTTCTTTGCTCTATGCTAGATCGACATTATCCTCTTGGGTCCTTGAGCATTGAAGGTTCTTGCATGCTTTCAGCCGGTACCTCTAGCCCAAGAAAAGAGAGAAGAAGAGATAGCTATTATATTGTTGGAGAAAGGATAAGGAGGGGGCAGATAATCCCTCATGCTCCTTCGCCTCCTCACTAACTTGATACTGCTGATGTTGGTGTTCAATCACCCACTCATCACTTGATAATGACAAAGGTTGATTACGGTGGGATTACTATTTCTTAGATGAGAGACAACTTTGTCCAATTTGCAAAGACAAGGACATCCGACATTGGATTACCCTTGACTATGCTAAAATTGATGGTGCTTCTGCTTTCTTCCAAACTAAACTTTAGCACAACTTGAGGGTTCAGTGCCTTAAAGTAAAAAAGTGCATCCTAGGGCCAGTCAAGCCGACAAAGTCTTTCAAGCCTCCATGTATTTTCAACTAGTTATACTTTCTTTTCTTTTTGAAAGAAATTTTGTACTGGTGTTGTCTCAGATCATTAATAGAATTCTTGTCTTTATTTTAAACCTTTATCTTGTGAAGATACTCTACTGATTTTCTTTCTCAAATGTTGATCTTTATCAATTTGACTCCAATGTTTTCTCTGATCAATCATTATGAAGGCTAGATAGGCCTAGTCTTTCTAGGGTAAATTCCTTTGATGGGTAAATTGGCCAAGGACCTTTCATCATCTTCTTTTTTTTTTCTAGCATTTCCTTCAAAAGGGGGTCTTCTACTTTGGACAGACCAAGGTCTTTCACCTAGCATGGAGCAAGGTATTTATGCCTTAGGTAAACCAAGGTCTTGTACCTCGGAGGATTAAGGTCTTTTTACCTTGGGTAGACCAGGGTCTTTTTACCGTGTAGGACCGAAGTCTTTTTGCCTTGGGTAGACTGAGATCTTTTTGCTTTAGGTAGACTAGGTTTTTTTTTTTGTCTCGAAGGACTGAGGCTTTTTCACCTTAGGTTGACCAAGGTATTTTTGTCTCGGAGGATTGAGGTCTTTTCACCTCTGGAGGATTGGGATCTTTTTGTATTAGGTAGATAAAGGTCTTTTTACCTCAAAAGATTGAGATCTTTTTTTAATTTGGGTAGACCAAGGTCCTTTTATCGTAGAGGACCGAGGTCTTGTTACCTCAGAGGACCGAGGTCTTTTTGGGAGTTCTTTCCAAATGGCATTTTAAAACACAATTCCTTGCTAAAGGATACTTGATCTTAAAGATAAAACTTTTTCTAGAAAATAAAGAAGAGAAAAATATATTTTAGAGATAAAATCTTTTGAGATTATCGATATGCCATGTTCTTGGGAGCAGTTTACCATCTAGGTGTTCAAGTTTGAAGGCATCTGTCCCTACTATGCAAATGACCTTAAAAGGGCCAACCCGGTTTGGGGGACAATTTTCCTGAGTCTCAATGTATGAGCTTGGCTAAGTGTAGTACCCAATCATTTGATAGTAGTTCCCTCTTTCGACCCAAAAATTGTATTATTTGGCCATTCACCATTAGTACTCGACAATCCTAGTGTGAGCTCTTTCCTGAATCTCCAAAATTATATCTTTTTCAACACGAATGTCGACTTCATTTGATTTTATGTCGTTGGTCCTGAGTTGTGGTGAAGTGAGGCTGACCTTTACAAGAATGACCATTTCAGTTCCATAAGTGAGCATAAATGCCAATTCATTGATCATTGTGTAGAGAGTGGGCTGATAAGACCATATGACATGCGGGAATTTGTCAAGCTAAGCACCCTTGGCATCTTCAAGGTGCTTCTTTATGCATATGAGTAAAGTTTGATCAGTTACCTTGGCCAAACCATTGAACTATGGGTGAGCAATCATTGTGAATCTTTGCTTAATCCAAAGGTTGCTGCAATATTCCTTAAAGTTCACACTATCGAATTACCTTCTATTATCTAAGACTAGCACTCAAGGTAATCCAAACCTATAGATTATATTCTGCCAAAGAAAATTTCAAACCTTCTTCTTTGTAATAGTAGCAAGGGGTTCAACTTACATTTAGTGAAGTAGTCAATAGCAACTATAAGGAACTTTCTTTGCCCAGAGGCTAGAGAAATGGACCCCATATGTCTATTTCCCATTGATCGAAGGGCCAAGTAGACTGGATTTGTTGGAGGCAAATTGTGAGAGTGTGAAACACAGAATCATGTCTTTGGCACTGCTCATATTTGGAAATGAACTTGGATGCCTTAGAGGCCATGTTGAGCCAATAATATCTTTACTTAAGAAGCTTGTGTGCAAGAGATCTTCCGCCCCTCTAGCACCCACATATCCCTTGATGGACTTCGTGGAGGGCATAGTTTACTTCATCAGGTTTTAGGCAATGCAATAGTAGCATTGTTAGTAAATTTTTGTGTTCTACCAAAATGAAGTTTAGAGCAAGATTTTTTATCCTTTGAGCCTCTTTTGGCTCTTTCTGGAAGTTGCCCCTTTTCGAGGTATGCGATGATGGGGTCCATCTAGCTAGGATCTGAGTCTACTACTTTATTTACCTCGACAGTCTTGAAATAGCTTAGTTGTTGAAGATTCTCCATAAAAATTTATGTCAAAATCAAACAGGGCACGGCTGAAGCTAACCGAGCTAGAGCATCCACTTTAGTGTTGCTATTCCATGGTACACAACAAATTTTCACCTGATCTATTCTTGCCATAAGCTTTTGGACCTCCATTAGGTACTTAGTCATAATCTATTTCTTTGCTTCATATTCTCTAGCGACCTACAAAGAAACAAATTGAGAATTTTCTAAGTGCTTTTAACTTCTTAGCTGCCATTGCTATTACTATGCTCAAGCCTAGTAGGAGAGCCTCATATTCAACTGCATTATTAGATGCTTCAAATTTTAGCCAACCTGAATATTCAGTTACTCTTCCATCCAGGCTTGAGAGAATAGCACCAATTCTATAGCTTGAGCTACAAGAAGAACCATCTACTTGAATCTCCCAAGATTTAGATTCTAACTTGATAGGATATGAGGAAGTTTCTACTAGAAAATCAGCTAAGACTTGAGCTTTAATAACTTTTTGAGGCTCAAAGGTTACATCAAGCTAGCTCAATTCAATGGACCACTTGAGTAGTCTTTCCAAGGTCTATGGTTCTTGTAAGATTTGCCAAAGTGAGAGATTGATGAATGTTGTGACCAAATGCACTTATAAGTACGATTGAAGTTTTTGAGCTACCAATACTATGACATAGGCTAGTTTCACCAATGGGAGATTTCAGAGTTTTGCACCTATGAGTACATTGCTCACATAGTAGATGGGATGTTGTTTCCCATTTTGGTTACTTACTAATATCAAGCTAACGGCTTGATCCAAGACTACCATATAGAGGTACAATGCTTCATTTGGCTTAGACCTCACCAGTAAAGAAGGTTTAGCCAAATATTTTTTCAAATCTTTAAAAGCTCAGTTACACTCTTTGGTCCATTTGAATCTAGAGTTTTATTTTAGTGAGTTGAAGAATAGTGAACATTTCTCACCAGACCTGAATAAGAAGCGATTGAGTTTTACCAATCGACTGTAAGTCTTTGCATTTTTTTGATAGAATTAGGAGGCTTCATCTATATGATCTATTGAACTTTCTCTCAATATTTGCTTTGATTTCTAGCTCTAAAATGAGGTATCCGAGGAATTTCTCTAAACCCACACTAAAAGCATACTTTTCTGGGTTCAGTCTTATTTTGAATTGCTAAAGTGTGTCAAAGTTTTCTCAAGGTCTTTTAAGTGTTCCCTAACTTGGGAACTCTTTACAAGTTGGTACTCGAAGACCTTATTCACCATCCTCTAATATGTCAACCCAGCGTTTTCTAGTCCAAAGGGCATTGCTATATAACAAAAAAATCTCTTAGTCGGTGATGAAGACTGCCTTCTCCTTATCTTTGGAATACATCTGAATTTAATGATAGCTTAAAAATGAATCCAAGAAATTCAAGAGTTGACACTTAGAGGTAGACTTGATAAGCTAATCTATCTTCAGCAAGGGATAGCTATCATTTGGGCAAGTTTTATTTAGGTTGGTAAAGTCAGCACACATTCTTCACTTGCCATTGGGCTTTTTAACCACTATCATATTTGCTAGCTATCCAGGGTAATGGACCTCTCTAATAAATTTTATTTTGAGAAGTTTATTTATCTCTTTGGCAATAGCTTTCTGATGCTCGAGGACAAAATGCCTCTTCTTTTATTTGGTTGGTTTATAGTTCTCTGCTATTGTGAGTTCATGTCGTGTGACCAAAGGTTCTATACCTAGCAAGACTTTGGGAGACCGTGCAAAGATGTCTTGACTTTTCGATAAGAGTTCCCAAGTTTGGTTTGAAGGCATTCTGCGAAGTTTGCTCTGAGCTTCAATGTTTTCCTGAGCTTTCATCAATAGTCAAGTTGATGAGTTGTTCCACGGTTTGGCATGAACCTTGGGTTAGAGGTAGGTTCCTTGATCCATACAACCATTGAGTTTCTCCCTTTCTAGGAAAGATTACTTTGCTAGCAAGTCACCTCACACCTCTTCATAAGGTTTTGATCTCCTCACACTTCACTTATGCCATATTTAGTGAAAAATCTCATAACTAAATGAAAGGTCAATATTACTACTTAGAGCTAGTTTAATGCTGGATGACCCAAGATCGCATTGTGAGCCAAGGAAGCTCAAACCACTACAAACTGTGATTTGATCATGGAACTCTTTGATTTTTTTGCCAACTATTAAGAGTAGGTTGATCATGCTGAGTGGAATGATTGAATCTCCTATAATGTCGATTAATGTCCCTACATATGGTTTCAACTTTCGCTCAATTTTTATTTAGTCATAAGCCTGACCAAACAAAATATTGGTCGAGCTTGCTAAGTCAATCATAATTCATTACATGGGTAGCCTTGCAAATCTTTTGGTGATAAGACTTTATCTCTATAATCAAGGTTGCAATTTTGGACTTTGATATTCAGCTACTCCTACCCCCCCAGTGATGACCCAATGCTTGCCAAGTGATTTTGGAGCTTTACTTTATGTCATTTGGTTCATTAGGATCATAATAGGGTGATCCTAAACTGGAGGAGTATGCAATTTTGGAGTCAAGTCCCTTCAAGGAGAACCTTGTGGTCGAGCTTCCTAAGTGGGTGCTTCTTTTACTCCCTCACCTTGACAAATGAAGTGTTTCAAGTGGCCCTCCTTGATGAACCTCTCAATTTCATCTTTGAGTTGCTGACGCTTCTCAGTGTTGTAACCATAATCTTTATGAAAATAATAATATCTCGACCTATCCAAGTTTTGCCTACCTGCACGAATAGGTTGAGGTTTTCTCAAGTAATCCCTATGCTCAATTTGTGCTAACACTTTGGGCCTCAAGTTATTCAAGGCAGTGTATGCTCATAATTCAAATTGGCATTCTCACTATCTAATCCTTTGTGTCTTTGGCTCGAGATGCTTGGATTCTCGAGTTTCTTTCCTTGGTTTACTGCTGCTTTCAGATTTCTTCTTCGTCGATATTATTTTTTCAGCATCAATATATTTTCAAGCCAACTAGATAAATTCTACTAAGCTTCTAGGAGGTTTGTAGACTATCTTGTAAGCCACCCAAGGTTGTCTAACCCTGTTGACCACTACCGCCAGGACAATGAAGCTATCTAGCTCTGAAACTTCTAGTTGAGCTCTATTATATCGAGCTAAATACTCCCTCAAGCTTTCTCCTTCCGTTTCCTTTAAAGCTAAAAGTGTAGAAGGGTCCTTTCACTGATGTATTAGTGAAATAAATTTCTTTATAAACTTATCAACAAGGTCACGAAAGCAGGTGATTGAATACCTCGAGAGATTAAAGTACTAGGCTCGAGTAGGGCTTTATAGCATCATCAAAAATACCTTACACATTATGGAATCTCATGCACATTGGAAGATCATAGTATTCTAGAATGTACTCACATGGTCAATATGGACTTTTAAGCCATCATATGTCTCATAAGGTGGTGGACTGAACTTCGGCTGTATCTAAGAATATGCCATCTTAGGTATGAAAGGTGTATCATACCTTATCAAGATTGGAGAGATTTGTATTTTGGGTTTGTCTTGAGCAGTGTGGGACACAATCTCCCCTTGAATGTGTTGGATAACCATAGGTGAGGCTCAGCTCACATAAGTGTAGTATGTGGCCTCATCGTCAGGTCATAGATGGGGTTGTATTCTTTGTGACCCTTTGAGGCTTAATACCCAAGATCCTAATGGCTTGGATGTTAATCCATACTGGGGCAATTGGCTTTCGACTTGTAGGTGGTACTTGTTTGGCTGATTCAGAGCTGCACCCCAATTTGAAAATTGAGTCGGATTGTATGATAGGACTTGGGCTTAATAAGCTTGAAAGTTTTGCATCAATTGAGTTTGATTTTGCAATTGTTCTATCTATAGATTTTACATAATCTTTGCTTGGACTTCCAATAACTGCATCATTTGTTGAATTATTGTAGTTGCATGAGAAATTTTTGCTGACTCACTAAGTTGGAGGAGGTTGTTGGTTCGTCAAGGACTATTTGCAAAGGGACTCTCGAGTTTCTTGTTACTCAAGTGGCTGCATGGTTTAGTTGGCTAGGTGAATTGCTTCACACAGTTTGCTGAAGGAATTATGGGATTTTGCTAGCTAGCATAAGAGCGGCTTGCCATTCGCCCCGCCCCCCGCCCCCTCCCCCCTCCCACGTTGATTTTTGGACGTCGATGCCTTGTTGTTAAAGACATTGTCGAAGACTTTCTAGAAATGTTGTTGGAGGAAGATGTCAATGAAAGTACTATTTTATTGATCGAGCTTAGTTCTACACTAATTCTATTATGAGATACTTCTTGAGATTATATTTGATAAGCTACTCCTCTGTCAACTTGTACAGAGAAAAAAAACTGTAAAGATGACTATTGGGATCTCTCCAGTGGCGGTCGCTCCGACGTTCAAGTCAGTCTTATCTTCAGTATAATAGCATTTTATGAAAGATTGAGCACTAGTCCTTATCTTTTTGTTTGTCGTACTCTTTTATAAGGTATTTCGTTGAAGATCTGTCGCACTGCTATTCCCTGATCTCAAGTAACTATCATGACAAACTTCTTGTAATGGACAATTTTCAATTTTGGATTGTTCAGGATTGACTTTTCTAAATAACTATAGACTAAATATCATAATTATATGATGATTGGTTATGAATCAGTTGAGACATCCGAGCCTACTACTAGCCTCGATTAGATTCCTCATGTAATTACAAGTCAGCTGATGGGCTCATTACTGAATCGAGGTAATCGAGCTCACTGTATGATTAGACTTTTATTTTGGAGATATCGGTCCATCGCTTAACCTTTGAATTTGGTCCTAATAATTTTTCAACTTAAAAGTCTGTCTCGGTGAATTATCTCAGAGGTTGACTTTTAGCTACCTTAGCTAGGATTTACTTCGAAAGTCTGCTATTTGTCATCTTGACAATCGACCTAAATTTTGGTTAATGCCTATCTAACTTCGTCAAACTGGTCCTAATGATTTTGAGGCATCATTAAAATTATTTGTCACCAATTTTTTTCAAATTTATTGATTCTGAGATAAGCATACTCTTATTTATATCATATTAATTTTGTCTTAATTAATTAGAGGTATTTATCTAAGTAAAATAAAATTACAGAGACAGAGAGAATAATTATGGATTTTTATACAATGCAAATATTATTTTAGAAATGTACAAATAAAAATCTAAAAAAAATAATTTGCTCTTTTCTTCTCATTGTCTTATTCAAATGATGCATAAAAATAGATGCAAAATGCGATCATCGTAATTAACCTGCGAAGCACATCTCCGTCTTCTTTTCTGCATGAAGCAGCTCTCTGTGCAGCTTCCGATCCAGACGGACCCATATTGTATGATGTTATATTTTTTGAGCTTCTTTGAGAAAACTTTATAACAATTTAATTTGAGGAAGGGGAACCAATGCAGGCCATGAGTTCCAAGAAGATGTGTGAGCGCACTGGCGTCGTCTAACTCTCCTGCGCAACCCCCTTCAATTCCACAAAGATCCGAACGAATGCTGTCTCCAATCAGAAATTCCCATCACTTTCTCAATCTCCATGCAATTTAACATGAAACAAATATTTGGCCACTGGGTGGACGCGCAACAAACGTTTGGCAAGGCCAATCATCAATTCTTATTTTCTTTTTCATGTAAATTCTGTTATATTAATTTTGGATAAAAATATTTACAAAGATTTTGAATTTCAGCCCAAATCAAAATATTTTTATTAAAATATATCGATTTTAATTTATTTCGATCAATATTGTAATAAAATTATTTTAAAATTTTTAAGAAGTATTGTCGAAACATATAAATACTATTTGGTTTGAGATCGAGATTAGTAATAATATTTTTTGAGAATTATTTTTTTATTATTAAATTAATATTACTTATTTTATATCATTTTTAAATTAAATTATTATAAAAATAATTAAATAATTTTTTAAATATTAAATTATTATAAAATTAATTTTAATAAAAAAATAAATTTTTAAAAAAAGTTTACTAATTTTTGTTTTAATTCTGATACGAATGGAACGATGCTATGAAATTCTTTGGAAACCTAAAACCATGGTTCCGAGTTTTGGCCGAAACGTTTCGGTTTCGGTCGAACCCACGCCGAAACGGTATTTATCGTTTCGGTTTAGGGTTTCGTCGTCGCAGCAGAGGGCTTGGCGGCCGCAGGCGCGGGTTGGCGCGTGCGGGCGAGAGCGAGGGCGGCTACCGGCGACTGCGGCTGACTGCGGGCGAGGGCCGGCGAGGGCAGGCGAGCTCGGGGCGGCTGCAGGCGACTGCGGGTGAGAGCGGGCGAGGGCATCTACGGGCGACTGCGGGCGAGGACGGTGTGCTCGGGCGGCCGGTAGGCCGCGCGGGGCAGGCACAGGGCGGTCGGGATAGCCGCAGGGCGTGCGGGCCGATCGCAGGGAGCGCGTAGTTTCTGCAGGGAGCGTAGGCCGTCGACGGCGAGCGCAAGGCGCGTGCATGGTGAGCTCGGCGCGCATGGGGCGAGCTCAGCGCGCGAGGGGAGACCGCAGCGTGCGCGGGGCGAGCTCGGCGTGTGCGGGGCGACCGCAGCGCGCGCAGGGCGAGCTGAGTGCGCCGGCGGCTAGCTCAGCACGTGCGGGGCGGGCACAGGGCGGTCGGGGCAGCCGCAGGGCTCGCGGGCCGGCCGCAGGGAGCGCAGGCCGTCGGCGGCGAGCGCAGGGTGCGTGCATGGCGAGCTCGGCGCACACGGGGAGACCGCAGCGTGCGGCCGGCTAGCTCCGCGCGCGTAGGGCAACCGCAGCGCGCGCAGGGCGAGCTGATTGCGCCGGCGGCGAGCTCAGCACCGCAGGTCGGCCGGCGATGATCGGTGCCCCCGCGAGCGCAGTTCGGTTTAGGGTTTAACTGGTTAGTTTTATTTAATTAATCACATTTAATTAAGTTAATCACAGTTTACTGTGCTGCTTTTGCTTTTTTCCCCGGGAATCACGGGGAGGTGCTGGTCGGCTGGTCGGTTGGTCGGTTGGTATTGGCTGATTAACTGTGATTTGGCCGTGAATCACGTTGATTAACTTTGATTAATGCCCGTGAATCACGGGTTTCGGCTGGGTCCTGAGGCTTATATATACTTAATGTAAGTCTGTAAGAGCAGACGATTTCATTTGTGTTCTGCTGTAAATCGTCCAACTATTCCTGTTTCAGTTGCAGAGGTATGAAATTTTCTGTTATCATAAATTGATGTATCATAATTTTTTCTTTTTGTTTGTTCTACTTGATGTATCAGATATAGTATGTATGTTGAGACTTGAGAATTGAACTGAAACAGGAATATTAAATTATTTGTTTTTATGGATTTGCTCAATTTGCATTATGCGCATTATGTATCTAATTAATTGAACAGTGATATGATAAATTATCCAAAATTAAGTTAGATTTACTACTTAAAATACGTATTAAATTATTAAATTATTTAAGTTACATAGTAAAATATTAAATTAATAAATTATTTAAATTACGTATTTAAAAATATATTTTGTATTTAAGTGTATGACAAAATAGTAAATTATTAAATTATGTAAATTACGTATTAAATTATTAAATTAGTAAATTATTTTAATTATGTATTAAGTTACATGTATTTTCGTATTAAAATATATTAAAAAAAATATTAATGTACGGATTAAATTATGTATTCAATTACATATTTTGTATTAGAATATATATTCAATTACATATAAGATAATTATTTTTGAAACAGATAATGGCAAATCCGGATGATTATATTACAGTTCCAGACCAAGTGACACTGCAAGCAGGAAGAATAATTATGTCAATTCTTCGTCAAAAACTTATATTTTATCGTAGAATTATTCCACATTCGGCATATGATCTACTTGGACAAGCCTTAATTGAGCAGGCATTACAAGACCGTGGAAGAGTCAATGATCAAATTTATCTGCCCTCTCAACAAGATTCACTTCATGCTATCAATCAGCGTCTTTCCGCAATTTCCCCTGAGCACTTTGCACAGTGTGATATTTATTTTTCATGGGTTATTGGACCACTTTTACTATGTGTTGTCAATCATTATGGTTATCATTTTCATTTTGGACCTTCGATGTATGGTTATACTCCAGAACCATTGCCACGAGATCGCGCTGAGCTAGTTGTTCTAGCTCATATGCCTACAAATGCTCGTCCGGAATATCCAGGTACTGAATTTGTAATTCCACACTCAGATGTTCCAAACTCAACCGATGATGACTACGATGATTAGTTGTATTATCTTAGACTTTATAAATTATGTATGTGTGAAATACATTTTAATGAAAAGTTAAATTTGCTTATGTTAATTTTTAAATTTTAATCATATTCATATTATTTCTTGTATGTTTTTTTAATACACTAATATATATTAAAACTAGACAATATCAGTGACTAACTATCGAAATTAATTTTAATTAGCTTAAATATTATTTAAAATTATTGTAAAATTAAATATAAATTCATTCATAATTTTTCAAATTTTTTCAAATTTTTTTAAATATTTTATTGTATTTTTAATTTGAAGTCAAAGTACAGTCAAAGTATAGTCAAAATATGGTCAACGCTCAATTAATAATTTAAAAAATTCTTTCGGCCGAAACCGAAACGGCCGAAACTGAAACCGAAACGGCCGAAACGTATCGGTTTCGACCGGTCCCGAAACCGAAACCGAAACCGATACCCAAAACCTTGCCTAAAACTATAGCACTTACTTCCGTCCGTTCTAATCGTGGAACTTGTGTTGAAAGCAGATAAAGCTCCGATAGGATTAGACTTAACACGACCATTGACACTGTTGGATGACACTGTTTCAAAAGGTCGCAGACGTGAATGAAATTGTTGGTGAGCATGCTTTCGCGCGACTCACGTCCCTCTTCCATCTCCGTTGAGAATCTATTTTGCATTTATTTTTAGAATAATTACGTATAAGTCTCTATAATTAGTCTTAATTACGTACAATCTCCGTAATTTTCGGAATTAACTATACTCTCCCATTTTCGAAAATATTTACCCATACCCCCTGATTGTTATTTAATCAAAATTTTCCCAAAAAATTTCGATTTTACCCTCGGTTATTTTTATAAATATACCCCTAAAAACTTGTTTTTTATATTTTACGTCCCGAAATTTAATTTTTTGCAAATAACACCATGAAATAACTCTGATTTATAGAAAAGTCCTCAAAAATCGGATTTTTGCAAATAAATCCCCGGAAATTATTTTGATTTACAGAAAAGTTTCCGAAATTCGGATTTTTACAAATAACACCCCGGTGCGTAGGAGCGGAGGCGGAGGCCGAGCGGGCAGGAGCGGAGGCGGAGGCGGGCGGGAGCGGAGGCAGAGGCCGGGCAGGCGGGAGAGGAGACAGAGGCCGGGCAGGCGGGAGCGGAGGCAGAGGCCGGGCGGGCGGCAGCGGAGGCGGACACAGGCGAGAGTCGGCGGCAGAGACCGGGGCGCCGGCGCGCAGACACCCGGGAGCGGACGGCCAAGGCCGACGCCGTTCCGCCCCTGCGTGCCGGGGACGAAGGCCGAGGCCAGCGCAGATGCGTGCCGACGCGCCGGCCTCGGGGTGTTATTTGCAAATAAACCCCGAAATTATTCCGAATTACAAAAAGTCCAGAAATTTTCTTATAAAACCCTCTCCTTCCTACTGTAGCGCTAAACTCTCAATCGCCGCTCTGCTCTGCCGCTCCCTGCGCTTGTGTTGCCATCGTTGCCTCGCCGACGAGGAGATCGCCGTCCGGTCGCTGGCCTGCGCCCCCGACGCCGTTGCCGTCGCCGTCGGTGCTCGCCCCTTGCTCTGCCCTCGCACCATTACTGCCCCACCGGCGGAACACCGCCATCCTGTCGCTACCGTCGCTATCGCACTCCTTCGTCCACGGTAAGCCACTTCCACCTTCCGAACCCCCCCTCTTCCGGAACCCCCGCTTTCCGTCGCGGCCGAGGCCGGCGAGGACGCCCGGTGGAAGAAGGCTGGGTGGTGGACGTCTGCGCGTGATGGCGCCCTAGCGCGGACGCCGAAGGCCGGGTGGTCTCGACTGTCTGCACCGATCGCCCTCGAGCCGGCATCTGCCAGCCGCCCACCGCCGAATGGCCTCAGACCCGCTCCCCGCCCGACGGCCTCGAACCCGCTCCCCGACCAACGGCCTCGGACCCCCTCCCCGCCCGACGGCCTCGGACCCGCTCCCCGCCGATGGCCTCGAACCCGCTCCCCGCCCGATGGCCTCAGACACATCCCATCTCTCCCACCCCCGCCCCCCGATGCCTCCACTCTCCTCACCCCTCTCCCCGCCGCCGGCCTCCGATCCCCTCCCCTTCGACTCCTCCGACCACTCACCGCCCGACTGCTCCCACCCTGGCCCCCAGACGGTCTCCGACACCAGCCCACCACGCCAAGCCAACACCACCCCCCTCCCCCCCCCCTCCCTCCCGACGGCCTCGGACCACCAAACGACTCCCGTTCCGTCCCTGCCCAAGCATGGCCTCCGATAGCCCTGGCCCTCCCCCTTTGCCTCACTGCCATCCCCACTCCCCTGCCCCAGCCCCCGCCGCCCAACAGCTTCGGACCCACCCACTGCTCCCATCCCGGCCCCAGACGGCCTCCGATACCAGCCAACCGCCCAAACCCAAACCCCACCAATCCTCCGCTCGACGGCCTCGGACCCACCCACCACTCCCGTCCCCGCCCCTGCCCCCAGACGGCCTCCGACACCCCCGTCCCCCCCTTTGCCTCACTGCCACTCCCCCGCTCCCCTGACCCCCCCATCTCACCTCCTGTCTCAGTGCCTCAAACCCTTCCCCGCCTCCCGCACAGACTCTCTTGGACGACCTCACAGACGGCCATCCCCCCACCCTCCGCCCCCCACTGCACCCCTTCCTCCCCCCCGCCCGCCTGCAATTCTTCTATCTATTTTGTTATATCTAATTTTTGATATTGTGTATTTACAGATGGCTGATTCAGAGAATCTGGTACGATTAATGCTCCATTGTGGAGGATATTGGAAGGGAGTGGAACATACTCAAAGAAGAAAATATGTATTTGATAGACAGAAATATTTACCGGTTGATACAAGAAAATATACATTTGTAGAATTATGGACTGAACCCTGTAAATTGGTCGAAGCAAGGACAAATGAGTTACTTATAATCAAGTATTTATATCCAAACGGCAGTCCTCTAATTTATATGTCAATCAGCAATGAAATTTAGCTGGAAGTAATGTGGACAGTAATTCAAGACTTGAAGCATAGCAATATTTATATATCAGTGGAGGATATAGGCGATCCTTTATCAGCGGTGTCTGCATCAAGTCTGACTCCTTTGACAGGAGAATCTTCTGTGTATCACAGTGTGCAAAGAGATGAATATATTGATTCAGATTTAGATGATTGTCCTTCTAATTTTAGTTTTCATAGGAATGATTGTCATTCACTAGGAAGTAACTTTCTTTATTATCTCCAGTTTTACATAAATAGGGTTTATCCTTTTGGTGAGAGATCTGGATCTGATGTGATTTCTCTCCGTACTCTTTCTTTAGTTGTTTCAAAACTTAAAATTTAAAATCACAAGTTTCATATTGTACATTTAAAAATAGATCTCTTAATTATATTTTTAATAAATAAGTCAATATTTTAATCATATTTAATATTAAATTTCACAAAAAAAAGACAGTGACGGTTTTAAAATGTAAAATTTAAAATTACAAGTTTACTATTTTTACATTTAAAAATAGACCACCTTTAATATTTTTCTTTATAAATAAGTCCAAATTTTATTTATTTTATAAGTAAATTTTACAAATAAATGATCGAACGTTTCAAAACATAAAATTTAAAATTACAAGTTTCATATTGTATATTTAAAAATAGATCCCTTGATTATAATTTTAATAAATAAGTCAATATTTTAATCATATTTAATATTAAATTTCACAAAAAAAAGACAGTGATCGTTTTAAAATTAAAAATTAAAAATTTAAAATTACAAGTTTACTAGTTTTACATTTAAAAATAGACCATCTTTAATGTTTTTCTTTATAAATAAGACCAAATTTTATTTATCTTATAAGTAAATTTTATAAATAAATCATCGAACGTTTCAAAATATAAAATTTAAAATTACAAGTTTCATATTGTACATTTACAAATAGATCCCTTGATTTTTTTAAAATAAATTAATAGTTTAATCATTTTTAATACTAAATTTCACGGAAAATACGGTAAAAGTTTTAAAATTTAAAATTTAAAATTACAAGTTTACTATTTTTACATTTAAAAATAGACCACCTTTAATATTTTTATTTATAAATAAGTCTAAATTTTATTTATTTTATAAGTAAATTTTACAAATAATTCATCAAAAGGTTTCAAAACTTAAAATTTAAAATTACAAGTTTTATATTTTACATTTAAAAATAGATCCCTTGATTATATTTTTAATAAATAAGTCAATATTTTAATCATATTTAATATTAAATTGCACAAAAAAAAAGACAGTAACGGTTTTAAAATTTAAAATTTAAAATTACAAGTTTACTATTTTTACATTTAAAAATAGACCACCTTTAATATTTTTCTTTATAAAGAAGACCAAATTTTATTTATTTTTTTAGTAAATTTTACAAATAAATCATCGAACGTTTCAAAACATAAAATTTAAAATTACAAGTTTCATATTGTACATTTACAAATAGATCTCTTGATTTTTTTAAAATAAATCAATATTTTAATCATTTTTAATACTAAATTTCACGGAAAATGCGGTGAAATTTTTAAAATGTAAAATTTAAAATTACAAGTTTACTATTTTTACATTTAAAAATAGACCACCTTTAATATTTTTCTTTATAAATAAGTCCAAATTTTATTTATTTTATAAATAAATTTTACAAATAATTCATCAAAACAAAACTTAAAATTTAAAATTACAACTTTCATATTGTACATTTACAAATAGACCCCTTCAATATTTTTATTTATAAATAAGTCTATATTTTTTATCATATTTTAAGTAAAATTTTACAAAAAAGACATTAATGATTTTTAAATTTATAAATACAAATTTAATATTTATATATTAAAAAAACCCCTTAATTTTTTTTAATAAAATAAATCTAAATTTTTTGAAATTTTAAAACTAATTTTTAAAAATACACCCTTCGCTCGACCATCGCCGGTCGGCGTCTGCGCCCGCGCACCGGAAACGGAGGCCGAGGCCGGATGGCCCGTCGGCACGCGGGCACGGACGACCTCCGCACGCGGGACAGAGGCCGAGGTGCCGGCACGCGGGCCCGGACGGCCAAGGCTGACGTCGTTCCGCCCCTGCGTGCCAGCGTGTCGAAGGCCGAGGCCGACGCGCTGGCACGCAAGGGCGGAACGGTGTCGGCCTTGGCCGTTCGCGCCCGGGTGTCGGTGCGCCGGTGCCTCGGTCTTCGCCTCCGCTCCCGCCGTCGCATTTATACGTAATTATCCCTTTATTTTTCATTAAATTTTTTTTTTCAAAAATATAAATTTCTTTTTATTGATTTTTTTTTATTTTTTATATATTCACCATTTTTTTTTTCTGAATTGTTGTGGACGTAGTAGGTTTTTTTCTTTAAGAAAAAGATGGAATTAGCTCCTCGAATGTCTGGTTTGAATTTTCCAAGATGTCAGAAAGGGTTAGTACATGTAGTTGGTGCATATTCAAAATTGGAGTAATCTGGCTGCTCAGAGCTACACGTGCAAATAAATTTATTTATACTTTTTTTTAGCCTTTTTTTAAATTTCATTTTCAATATTTCTTTTGATTATGTTTTATTTTAAATCGAGAAAAAAAATTTTCAACGTTTGTTGTCACTAGGACCGTGTATTATTCGATTCAAACTGAATAAATAGACCGAACCCAAACTGAATAACCAATTCGGTTCGAGTTATTCGATTTTCGGTTCGATTCGGTTTTGAAAAATAAAAAATTTAAAATTCGGTTCAATTTTAGTTTTAAATTTTGAAAAATTGTAAAAACAAAACCGAACCGAATTACATATTATATATAAATACATAATATTGATTTTGGTTTTGATTTTTTATTTCAATTTAAATATAATTAAATTTAAATTTAAAAAAATAAAATCGGTTTAAATTTTTTATTTTCGGTTTAAACCTATTTCGGTTCGGTTCGAATTCGGTTTGTATAATATTCGGTTCGATTTAGCTTTCGATTTTAAAAATTCGAAAATTTCGTTTCGATTTATTTAATTTAATTTGATTCGATTTTAACCGAATACAGACAAGTTCAAATGAATGCTGATTTATCTAATATTAAAATTATTGATCATTATTAGTACAATTAATTGTGACAATTTTATAAAGAACAATGTTAGACATGCCATGACACGCACAAAAAAAATCATTATTCCATCCAATAAATATCAAGAAAAACAGTGTTTCGCGTACGGAAAATAATTTCTCTTTTTTTAAAAAAAAAATGAACGGTCCACATAGTTACAAATACGAATTCTTCGCTGAAATAATCACAATTATTCTCGAAATTGTTTTAGACAAAAAAATCATAAATATTGCTTCAAAGAGTTATAAACCATTTCCCAAGCTTCACACAGCAGTATCATCGTCTTCATCGTCCTCTGTTCAAAGAGTAGCTATTGATGCTCCTTGAGATTCCATTCACCGCCGGATTGAACCGGAGGCACCCGAACAAGGCCTGCCTGTACGGCAACGGCGTCTTCTTCCTCAGCTCCTCCGACGCCGCTCGGTTCGTCGTGTAGTGCACCTCGTGCGCCGACACCGGCGGCCCGCTCGGCCTCCTCGCGGAGCCATTGCTTTCCGTTGACCGGAAGCTCGAGTTCTTCGACTCGTCCCCTCTCGACTTCTTCTTCGCCGATAACAAGGATGACGGTGGCGATGCCGAGAGCCCAGTATACTTTCGCAGAGGATCTTTGCTGCCTCTTCCGGTTGCTCGTCCCTCTGAGGCGCTCCGGAAGAGAAGCAAGTCCTTCAGCCTCCACTTCCTGCTCCCTGCGCTTTTCAAGAAGGTGACGATGGAGGAAGAGGTAGAGGCTGAAGGAGGAGCAGTAGATGAAGGGGGTCCTTTTCTCAAGTCCCCTGCTCCTCCTCCTCGGAGGGGCGAAAGAGATCTTGATCCCCTCCGACTCCTAGCGGAGGCTGGTCGGTCTCTCGTGGCCTCCCTGGTCGCCACGGTGAAAGGGTCACGTCCTTCTCCCCGACCTCGCGCGGACTTGGGAGACTTGGTAGACCGCGGCGACAAAGAACCATCTCTTTGCTCCGGCGAAACTTGAAGCCGGGAAGACAGCTTGAGAGGCCTGATCTTCCCAGCTTCAAACAGCTCGTCGGCAGCCATCAGAGCCGGCGGCATGCCTCCTTTCTCCAGCTGCCCACTGAAGTTGAACTCAAACTCGTCCTCTCCATCATCCTTCACACTACCATGCGAAGGGATCTCGTCGTTGAATCGGGAGTAGAGGGCGGCCACACGAGAAGGGCTGGCGGGGGCGCTAGCGTAGAGGTAGAGATAGTAGGAGGGATTGCCGCCAAAGCCCCTCGGACTCGACGGCGCACTAACACAGGGAGAGCTCGCCGTGCTGTCGAAGCGGAAGTCCTTCCCCGGAGCCATTGGCACCATGACCTCCATCCCTTCTTCCTCCTCTTCTTCTTCCTCCTTGTGCTGAAAGGTTTTAATTATATGGGAACGAGGTTGTTGTTTGCGTGACTTGCGAGATGGAGGATGGAGGGAGGAAATGGGAGGCAATTGACCTACTAGAGAGAAACCATGACGAAAGGAGCCGCCTTCCCATATATGCTTTTTTTTTTTTTCTGAAGTTTTTCTACAGATAAATTTGATTTTAGATTTGAGAAACGTGAGCTAATTTAAATGTTTTTTCTTGGATTTAGTTGGACGGTTTGAAAAGGAACGCAATGACGGTAGTGATTTTTTTTTTCTTTTAATACGTAGCACTTGCTGAAAATTATTGCATGGGTTACGTGTAACAAGTTGGCTATTCTATCGGAATTTAGTGCTTAATTATCTACTAATCTTTCAACAAGGACTTGCCTGCCACGCGATATCTAATATTTGGAAAGTAAAATGATGAAAAGCCTCCGCTAAACACATTTTCAGGTCGCGATTAAACTAATATCGAAAGATAAGTCAAGATCAAACGGCAGCAATCAACTTAAGGAAAGTAGCAAACTGCCAATTAATTAACTTCTCAATTAGTCAGAACGGACCTGATCAAACTGAGATTTGATGCAGAATCATCATTCCCAAGATTTAAAGCATAACAGGATCCTGCAGTCATTTAGAGAATTGAAATAATCAGTACTTGAAGCTTTACAATCTAAACCCAAAATCTTTGGCACATGTACCCCAATCTTATACTAAAAGCTGAAGCCATTCATCTGACCTGCCAAAACCATCCTTAAAAGCTCTTTGTTTCCAATGGTATGTACTACAACCGTCTTACCTTGTCTTCTCCTCCACGGCCTGCAGCTAACGGAACGTGTCAAAGGAATCCTTGTATGGTAGCACAAGTGTCACTGGCACAGTCTATAAATAGCCCCACAGTGCTTGCACGTATTATCATTTTAACTTATGCTAATCACTCTTGACTTGATAATTAATAGTTTTTATGTTTGTTGTTAATTAAGTTTGAAATGTTATTGATGGTTTTGTATTTGTGTCAGTGAAGTTTGAAATATTGCTAATAGGTTTATACTTGTATTAGTTAACTTCTTTTGAATATGACTTTTAGTTGATTGACTAAGTGAGCTCAATTCTATCTTAATTTGATTTGATTTGAGAGAAAGATTAGAGGTTTTATTTTATACTAATCATTTTAAATTTGATAATCAATGACTTTTTGGAAAGCATAAAAACCACTTAGGAGGAGGAGGGAGGGAGGGAGGGAATTAGATTTTTGATAATAAATAGCACTTTTTGAT
This sequence comes from Trichopus zeylanicus subsp. travancoricus, assembly GCA_005019695.1. Taxonomy (NCBI): domain Eukaryota; kingdom Viridiplantae; phylum Streptophyta; class Magnoliopsida; order Dioscoreales; family Dioscoreaceae; genus Trichopus; species Trichopus zeylanicus. Next base: position 1,120,413 of record RXID01022272.1, read on the forward strand.
GAACCAATTCAATGTAACAAATAGATTTCAAATAAATCTCAATCAATCGCAAGTGCAATTATGTAAATTAAGTAAAAAAAGTGTATACCATGATATAATGTGGTTTTAATTCGTTGGTGAAACCAATTTCTTATATCTTTTCTTGCACCAACTGTCAAGATGAACTTCAATATAGAGTTTGTGTCTTTCAACTACTTCAGATAACATTTGAGTATATTATAAGTGTAAATTTGGAAAAAGATTATACAATTTGAATACACACAAAGTTATCTCAAGATTGAGTGAAAGAGTAATAAAAATTTGCTTGAGATTTGAAGGGTTAGAATACTTTAATGGCTAGAGAGTTAGAAGGGCTTTAATATCTTTTTCATAAAAATTTGAAAGTTATAATGTAGTTTGAAGAAGCTCATTTTACTGTATTTATACTTTTTGAGTCAAATCTAATTGTTACGAGTGAACTTCTGTAGTTAGGTTTGCTCTAATGGTCAAAAAATTAGTCATTAGTCACATAAAAATTGCAAATCGATTGATTGCGTGGCCAACTGATCAATTGGTTCAATTTTACTAGAATTAGGCCATCACCCAGCTGGTCATCCAATACTGTGAATACTTAGGCCTAATTTTTTCCACAGTCAATCGTTCGGTTCCAAATAAGTTATTCAATTTTGTAACAAACTCAAGATTAGTTTTCTCCAGTCGGTTGTCCTATTCCAAATCGGTCATTTGGTTTTACTTAGGTTCAAAAGTTTTAAATCTTTTATCAGACACAACCGACTTCCAAATATTTGGTTCTATCAAAAAGGCTCTATTAAGAGCTTCTTGTAAAATTCTACGTGACAAAGACATCTAAATAATTTATCTTAAGGAAAATTTTTTTCTTGACTGAAAATTTTAAAAAAGCTAAATCTAGTCGATGTCGAGTTCTTGAGTTGCTTTAGTTTTATTCATATCATCCACAAATCTTCAAGTTATTGTAGATACTTTTAAACCACTTCATGTTGTCCTATGATCTCTTCAAATCATGCTCGTTGATTCACCATTGTACTTCTTATTCTTTAAAACTTTTGAATGTATCCTTGAGAGCTTTAAGTGTTTTGATTAAAAAAACAACTCAAATAGACATTAAATATAGTTTGTTCATCATCAAAATTAAGAAGGATAATAATCCCCTTTTTTTCAATAATGACATCCTCACAAAAAGCATAAAAAAGAACATGATATAGGAGCACAATATAGATAGGCATGTAAGCGCATAATACATATATATATCACAATACATATATCCCAACAATATCACATATATCACATAGATACATTTAACACGCTCCCACTTTCAGGATTAACAAAAAGGGTATAATATAGGAATAAAAGTAGACAGAGTCTTCCCCGTAAAGAAATGAATACAACCTATATAGAGCTAATCCATCATCACAAATGACATGAGACATAGATATAATAACAACAATAGGAATGAAATACCACCACAAATTGTATACAAGCTTCCCCTTAATTGATACATTCTAAGAAGTTGATATCCAAGAGATGAGAAAACACCAATAATATCCATAAATGAAACCACATAAAGTACAAATATCAACAATATCATATGAAAAAGCAAGATCTAGAGCGTAATCTGTAAACCACTATCCAAAACACTAAACACCATCCAAATATAAACAAAAGCCGTAATCCAAAAACATCTACATCTGAAACATTACTAAAGGCATAAAAACAACATAGAAAGGCTAGGGGCTGAGTCTGGGAGTAGTGTGATCTAGCAAGGTCTGTAACATCTTAGTGTCCTCATCCCAAAAGTCATCAATAAAAAGTCCAAAGGGATGTCACCTCCTCAATTGTGATTCGAGCAAAGTCCTCCAGATGAGCGAGCCTCTCAGCAAAGTTTGAACTAGAGCCTGAAGATGTGATAGGTGGAGGTGTCGCCTGGTCATGTCCTACTCCTTGGCCTTGCTCTGCAATGTCAATTTTGTCCTTCTCACCCAAATCTACATCACCCTAAGGCCTGCGAACTCAAATACCATCACGCTAGCTAAAGCTTGTCTGGTAGAGGGTAAAGTAGGAGAAGAAATCAAAATATGTGAAGGAGTGGTATAGAGAGAGGTTAGGCTAAGGGACGAGAGCTCCAAAGTTTCAAAGAATCAAAGTAATTATGCTGGGAAAGCCAAGAATAGCATGAAAGTATCTAATATGTTGGCCATTTATGATGACTAATGATACAAGGTAAGCAAACTCTATGCCCAGTCAGAAAATAAAAAATAAAATACAACTTGGTGAATGATACCTCATTTTTATGCCAACCCTTCGGAACAAAGGTGTAGGCTAGGAGTTGATGTCACGTAATCTTAATGTGGGAGGAGGTTAGACTGAAGCTTCCATATAGCATCACCTCAATTTCTCTCAAAGATGATTTCAACAATTGATTGATATAAGGAAATTCAGTCAGACCATTTGTGAATAAGAACCAGTCTCTCCTCTGCTATAGGTATACTAAGGATAGAGTCTAGGATTACAAGGATAAGAGGCATGTTCTTATTGCCATAGGAGATTTTAAAGGTGTTATTATGTTCATCAAAAGTGGCATTGACATAAAAAGCTTGGACATCATAATCATGGTATGCTTCATGTTTGATTACAAGTGATGTCCAACCTTGTGCATCAAACAATGGTCTAAGATTCAAAGAATTGATTGTTGAGCTTTGGGTGTCTCGAACTCGGATTAGAATTTGAGTTAAAGTAGGAATACAAAATTAGATTTAGACTTATGATTGATTTGTAATATTAGGAGTTATAATTATAGTAAAACTCAGACTCAATAAGGGTCTATATATATACTATAATGCATAGAGTTTATGTGTGGTGTAGTGTTAAGGTTGAACTAGAGAGAAATAGAGAGAATAGAGAGAAGAGCAAGAGAGAGACTGTTGGCTCTCGTGTGTGGGTCTTTCTAGTGCTTCTCGGTGGTCTCTCATGGTGGTTCCTCATGTTGTTCTCTTGAAGATTCTCTCTGAAGGTGGAGGTATTGCTGAGGCTTGGTAAAAAATTTTGTTGAATAAGAAAGAGTACAATCTTTCTTGTAAACACTTATAAAGTTTTTTTATAGTGGATTCTTCGCTGCCTTATTTTTTTATTTTTTTATCTTATATTACTTCTCATTTCTTATGCTGTTTGAGAATAAGGTGATTAGTGAACCTTTTTGCTATGAATCCCAACAATGGAGATCATTGAAATCAACAATGTATAGAACCATAATGCGAGAGGATGCAAACTTGGTTTGTAAGCAAGTAAAGATTTCAAGTGAAGCAAATTGAAGAGGGAAAGGTTCATTACTAGAGGAAGAAGAAGATCCTTTGTCCTTTCTCTTCTTGGAGGTAAGATGCTTGAACCTCAAAGCCATAAGGAGAGAAGGAACAAAATTGAGATGAGGGAAGAAGGTGGACCAAAGGAGGATGGGCTAAACTGAGATAAAGGGCCTTAGATCGCCTGAAATCAACATTGGAGCTCCTGGAGGATCATCGTGATCTGTCATGCTCGAGAGGGATTGGGGGAAAATGGAAGGGCCCTAGGGTTTTAAGTTAGAAATCATGCCTAATTTCCATGAACCAATTGACCATTTTCTAAACTAGTTGACCAATTGTGAATTTGGGCAGAACATACATTACAAAACTAGTTGACCATTTTAGAACCAATTATCTAGTTTAGAAAAAATAACAATCCTCAGTAAAGTTTAGAAATGAAACTTGAAATTAACTTAAAAATACTCAACAAATCAAATAAGTTTTAAAACACTAATTTCATTTTGAATCAAATGAAACAACATCTTATCCAATGGTTTACTGAAAATATTTGTGAGTTAAAGATCGATTTTAATAAAAATCAATCAAATATCTTTTTTTGAAACATGATCTCGAATAAAATGGTAACTAATATCAATATGTTTTTAATGAGAATGTAATACTAAATTTTTGGATAAACTAATAGTACTAGTATTGTCACAATAAATTGGTATATTTGAAAAATTGTACTCAATATCTTGAAGTGTTTGTCTTATCCAAATAATTTGAGAAAAATAATATCCTACGATTAGATATTTAGCCTTTATGGTAGAAAGAGCCACTGAATTTTATTTCTTGAAACTCCATGAGACTAGATATTTTTCAAGAAACTGGCATGTACTACTAGTACTCTTTCTATCCATACAACATTCGGCATAGTTTGCATCACAAAATCCAATTAAATCAAAATAATCACCTCTTGGATACCACAATCCTTAATCTAGTGTGTCCTTAAGTTATTTAAGTATGCATTTCAAAGCAGATAAATAAGATTTCTTAAGAGATGCTTGAAATCTAACACATAAGTAAATACTAAATATCATATCGGATCTACTAGAGACAAGATACAATAAGCTACTAATCATATTTCTATACTGCTTTTCATCAAGTTTTTCATCATCGTCATTTTTGTCTAGCTTGATTGAAGTACTCATTGAAGTTTCTATTAGCTTCATTCATATTGAACTTCTTGAGTAGTTTCTTAGTCTACTTAGCTTGATTAATGAAAATCTCATTTTTCAATTGTTGCACTTGGATCCAAGAAAGAATTATAATTCTCCTATCATGCTCATCTTGAACTCCTCATTCATAGTGCTTACGAACATCTCACATAGATTGTCATTACTAGCACAAAATATAATATTATTAACATAAATTTATACTACTAATAGGCTATTATGTATTTTCACGAGAATAATATGATGTCTACACAATCTCTTATAAAATCATTTGAAACTAACAAAGAACTTAATCTCTCATACCAAGCCCTTGGAGCTTGCTTAAGACTCTATAGTGCCTTCTTCAATTTAAAAACATGATTTGAAAATTTTAAATATTTAAATCTTGGAGGTTGTTTAACATAAACTTATACAGATAAAAAATTATTTTAAAAAGCACTTTTGATATCCATTCAAAAAATTTTGAAATCTTTATAACATGTAAAAGCAAGTAAAATAGGAATAGATTCCAAAGGAGTTATGGGAGCAAACATTTCTTCAAATTCAAAGCTCTCAATTTTGTTGAAACCCTTGGCCACTAATCCAGCCTAGTTTCTAGCTATGACATTATTTTTATCTAGTTTGCTCCTATGGACCCATTTGGTACCAATGATTGGGTAATTATTTGATCTTGAAATAAGCTTCCAAACTTGATTATGCTCAAATAGATTTAGTTCATCTTGCATAGCAAAAATTTAACTTTCATTCTTTTGGGCTTTCCTAAAGTTCTTATCTCAATATGAGAAAGAAATACAATATGATAAAGGTTATACTTAATAGCTTGATGAGTTTCTTTTACCTCTTTATCAATATCACCTATGATTTAATCCGTTGGATGATTTTTCTTGAATCTTCACTTCTTAGGTAACTCCTTTTCAAGCTCTTGCTCTTTTGGCTAATCATCTCCATCATTAATATCCTTCTCATTGAATTCTTTGTTAGTTTCACTCTCTTTTTTCTTCGATATATGCAAATCAACCATTCTCTTGGAGATCTCTATGTCATCATCAATAACCTTTTTTTCAAACTAGGGTTAGATTCATCAAATTCAATATTAATGAACTCTTCAAAAATCATAAAAGACTTTTTAAAGATTCAAAATGCTCTAGTGGTAGAAGAATATCTAAGAAATATACCTCCAAAAGCTTTAAAATCAAATTTGATAAGTGATCTTTTGTCTTCAAAATAAAGCACTTGCATCCAAAAACATGAAAGTATGTAATATTTGGTTTTTTTATTCCATGTAATTTTATAAAAAAATGGATTAATAAAAATTCTATTCAAGATATATCAAGTCGTATTAACAGTCTCTGCCCAACAATACTTGGGTAGGGAGTATTCATTAAGCATGACCCTTGCTATCTCTTAAAAGAGACTTATTCTTCCTTTCAATAACTCTATTTTATTGTGGAATGTGAGAAGCCAAAAAATTATGCACAATACCAATTTTGATGTAAAAATTTTCAAAGGGGTGATTTTCAAATTCATCACCATGTTCACTATAAATTTTCAAAATTAAATATCCCTTTTCATTTTGAATACGTTTTGTGAAACCAACAAAAGGATCAAAAGCATCACTGTTATTGCAAGAAATAGAACCCAAGTATATCTAGAAAATTTATCAACAATTACAAAGACATAGTTTTTACCTTCTAAACTTGTAATTTTAATCAGTCAGAATACGTTTAGGAGAAAAAGTTATAGTGGGCTTGTAATTGAAATCACCTCTTTGGGTTTGTGTAAGGACTTCACTTGCTTTTCCATTTAGCATGTGCCATATATTTGATCTTTGATAAACTTGCCTTTGGGTAATCCTCTCACTAACTCCTTCCGGTTGACTTAAGTTATTATATTCTTGCATATGTGTCTAAAGCATCTATGCCATAGCCATTCATGGTTTTATGATGTATAAAACACTTTTTAACATTTAGGTCATCTTAATTAATAGTATATACACTTTTATCATGATGGAGCACAAAAGTAATATTATTGCTATTATCATGTTTAACTATATAATAATTAAATTTAAATAAGACATGAAATCGCTTATCATATAATTCAGTAATGGACAATAAATTATGATTGTGTTCCTCAACTAAGAGTATACCCTTAATTATAGAGAAACCAATGAAAATATTACCTTTACCAATGATTTTACCTTTATTATTGTCTTTAAAAGTAACATATTCACCTTTTTTACTTACCAACTCTTTAAACATTGATGGATTTCTGTCATGTGTATTGAATATCCACTATCGGGGAACTATTTTTCATTCTTCTTCTTGGTATGAAGGCATAACTGCCACACTAAAATTGGATGGTGCCCATTCTAGATCATAAGTCCTTAAAGTTAGGGAAAAAAAACAAGGCATGTAATAAGACTTAAAAGAAAATAGCATGTACGATATATAGCATATAGCAAATGTAATTTCTTAACTCTATCTTACTAGCTAGAGAATGACGATAAATATAGCTAGTAAATGCTCATGGGTCATCCCTAGAAACCCCCAAGTTAGTTATGCTAGGGGGATTTTAGAAACCCAAAGAAGCTTAGATTTTTTTATTTTTTGGATTATCTTCTTAAGTACCCATATTTATTTAAGAGAAATATTTCTTTTGATTGGGCAACTAGTGGAGACATGTCCTTTTCTACAATAATAATTGAAAGTTAAATGAGAATGAGTTACTTTTGAAGACTTTACAAAAGTGGATTTTGTACCTTTGAACTTAGAAGATGAAATAAAACCTAGTCTAGCTTTATTTAAAATACTCTTTTGGCTTTTGAGAATTATGTTTAAGATAGGATTTCCATGAAATAAATTTTAAAAAGCCTTTTTCAAATGACTCTTCTCATTTCTAAGCATGTCAAGTTCATTTTGACATTTACAAGTAGTTTTAGAAGATTTTAAAATATCATGTTCTACTTAGAGTGCTTCAATATTCTTTTTACAATTGTAAGAGCTTTTAAAAGACTTCAAAACATGCTCAACTAAAGATAATTTCTTTCTTAATGAAGCATACTTAAGACTTAATTTTTTATGCCTTGAAAATAATTCTTCAAAAGCTTCTTATAATTTCTCAAAGGATAAGTTACATACCTCATTCTCAGTTGCCATAAGGCATAAGTTCACATTTTCTTCATTGGATGTGGCATCCTCACTTTTCTCCTCAAATTGATCCCATATTGCTACCATTGTCTTTTTCTTCTTTGCCTTGAATTTCTTCATTTAAGTAATGAAAGGACAATTGGCCTTCACATATCCCATCTTTTTGCACTTGAAGCATGTTGATACATCTTCCTCTTAATGATAGGGTTGCTCCTCTCACCCCTTCCTTGGCTTCCTCGGCATATATGTCTTCTTAAGAAATTTTTTGAACTTTCTTGTGAGAAGCACAATATCATCATCACTCTCTTTCTCTTCCTCTCCACTCGAATCCTTAGAATCCTTAGCCTTAAAAGAAATGTTCTTATTCTTTTTGTTTTCATTATCCTCTTGAATCCGGTCCTTCATTGTCATCTTGTGTGTGATGAGAGATCATACAATCTCCTCCAAAGGTAGAATATTTTGGTTCTTTGCCTTTTGTATTACCATCACCTTTGGATCCTAAGACCCAGGCAAATATCTTAATATTTTTTTCACCATCTCATTGTTAGTATAAGCTTTATCAAAAGATTTAAATGTATTAATAATATCAATAAAATGAGTAAATATTTTAGTAATAGACTCTTAAAGAGTTCATATTGGTTAACCAATATATTTACTTTAGATTCTCTAACTTATCTTGTACCCTCATAGATAACTTTAATATAATACCATATTTCATGATTCGTCTCACAAATGCTAATTCACTTAAATTCAGATGGATCATGTGCACAATACAAAATATTCATTGCTTTTGTGTTCAAAGAGTCTTTTTTCGCATCAACCTCATTCCACTCGTCCTTAGAGTTGCGAACCTTCACCCCATTAATTATTTTGGTAGGTGGAGTATATCCTTCTTCTACCAACTGTCATAAATTATAGTTAATAACTTTAATGAAGATTTAAATTCAGGTTCTCTAATAATTAAAATGTGTGCCATTGAATAGTGATGGATGAGTGGTAGATTAGCTCTTCTGAAGAGAGGGTGAAGTACCAAAATTCTCCATAAAAATATATAAAAAACTCTAGGTGATTAAACCCAAAATTAAGAGCAATGTACTTTGATATAAATTAAAAGTACAAAAACCACCTAAGAGGAGGAGGAAAGAAGAGGGGAGGGGGGGGGGGGGGGGGTGGGGTGGGGGGGTGGTGGGGGGGGGGTGGTGAATTAAGTTTTTGAGAAAAAATAGCACTTTTTGATAGAATTAAAATTCAATTAAATCTTGTAAATTAATTTCAAACAAATCTCAATCAATCACAAGTGCAATTATGTAAATTAAATAAAGAAAGTGTGCATTACGATATAATATAGTTCAGAGACCATCTAATCCTACTCTACTATTCTTGCTTCACTCTTGAGAACATTAACTCTCTACTAGAGTGTTACTTCATCGGTGAAGACAACCCCTTACACTTCCTCTTGCATTAATCGGCAAGATGAACTCTAGAGCTTGAGTCTCTCAACTACTCTAATTAACCTTAGAGTGGATTGTAAGTGAAAAGGTGGAAGAAGATTATAAAATTTAAGCTCACACAAAGTTCTCTTAAGATTGAATGAAAGGACAATAAAAATTTACTTGAGATTTGAAGGTTTAGAGCACTTTAATGGCTAGAGAGTTAGAATGGTTTTGATTTATTTTTCACAAAGATTTGGAAGTTGTAAAATTATTTAGAGAAGACTCTTCAACTCTATTTATATCTTTTGGGTCGAATCTAGCCGTTGGGAGTAAACTCTCGCTGCTAGGTTTGCTCCAACGATCAAAAAACTAACTATTAGTTACACAAAAATTGCAAATTGGTTGGCCACTTGGCCAACTAGTCGTCGATTCTATTTTACTAAAACTAGGTTGCTATCTAGTCGGTCACCTAGTTTCAAAATTGTTATCTGGTACTATAAAAACTTAGATCTAATTTTTTCATAGTAGGTTGTCTAGCTCCAAACCGGTCGTCCAATTCTATAACAAACTTAGGACTAGTTTTTTCCAGTTAGTCGTCTAGTTCCAAACCGATCATCCAGTTTAGCTTAGATCCAAAAGTTTTGAATCTTTTGTTTGATACAACTGGCCATATGCTAGGCCAAGAGAATGTTTAGTTTATCAGAAAATCTTTCTTAAGAGCTTTTTACAGAAATCTATGTGACAAAAAAATTTAAATAATTAATCTTAAGGTATTTTTTTTACCTGACTGAAAATAAAAGAAAAGCTAAACTTAATAGATGTTGAGTTCTTGAGTTGCTTTAGCCTTGTCTGTGTCATTCACAAATCTTCAAGTTGTTGTAGATAACTTTAAATTGCTTCATGCCATTCTATGATCTCTTCAAGCTATGCTTGCTGATCCGCCATCACACTTCTTATTATTGCAAACTTTCGAATGTATCCTTGAGAGTAAGTATTTTAGCTAAAAACACAACTCAAGTAGACATTAATTATAGTTTACTAATTATCTCTAATTTAATAACTGATGACCTTTTTTGTTTTGTTGTCAATTAAATTTGAGGTGTTATTGATGATTTTGTACTTATTCTCAATTAACTCCACTTGATTTGAGTTTGATTAGATTTAGATTTGATTTTCACTCAAGTTTGATTTATTTTAATTCGATGTTCAAACTTAGTTTTGGTTCAAGTGATTTGATTTAATTTGATATCCAAACTTAATTTTGGTTCAAGTCTAAATTAATTTAATTTGGTTGGGTTCGATCCCCATCAGAACTTGGACTTTACCCTTATTGGATCTTGGTTTAACCCTTATTGGGTCTTAATTTGACCCTTGTTGGATTCCTATTAGACTCTTGATGGATCTTGGATCTAACTTTTATTGGATTCTTATTGGATTCTTAATGGATCTTAGATCTAATCTTCATTGAATTCATTAGATCCTTAATAGATTTTTGGATCCAACCCTTGTTGGGTCCTTATTGGATCCTTAATGAATCTTGGAGCCAATTCTTATTTGGTTTTTATTGGATGTTTAATGGATCTTAGATCCAATCCTTAATAGGTTCTTATTAGATTCTCAATAAATTTTTTATCCAACCCTTATTGAGTTCTTAGTGGATCCTTAATGGATGTCAGATCTAACCCTTATTAGATTCTTATTGGAATCCTTAATGAATCTTGGATCCAACTCTTAATAAGTTTTTGTTGGATCTTTAAAAAGATTTTGGATCCAATGTTTGTTAAGTTCTTGTTGGACTCTTAATGGATCAAACTCTTATTGTGTTCTTGTTGGATCCTTAATGAATTTTGGATCTAACCCTTGATGAGTTTTTATTTAATCCATAATAGATCTTGGATCCAACTCTCATTGGGTTCTTATTAGATTCTTAATAGATCTTGAATTTATCCTTTGTTAGGTTCTTATTGGATCCTTAATGGAACTTAGATCTAAGTTCTTATTCAATCTTCAATGGATCTTGAATCTAACCCTTATTAGGTTTTAATTGGAACTTCAATGGGTCTTTGATCTAACCCTTGTTAGGTTCTTATTAGATCTTTAATGGATCTTAGATGCAACCCTTCTTGAAATCTTATTGGATCCTTAATGGATCTTGGATTCCATTATTGAACTATTAACGAATCTTGGGGCCAACCATTGTTGAATTCTTATTGGATCCTGCATAGATCATTGATCCAATCCTTAATGGGTTCTTATTGAATCTAACTCTTATCATATTCTTATTAGATCTTACTTTGAATTTAATCCTTATTGGGCTTAGGTTTGAACCATGTTAGACCCTTGTTGAGTTTCATTTGATTCATGTTGGATCCTTATTGGGTTTGGGTGTGATCAATGTTGAACCCTTATTGGGTTTGAGTTCAACCCATGCTGGACCCTTATTGAGTTTGGGTTTGAATCATATTGGACCTTTACTGAATTTGGGTTAAACCCATGCTAGACTCTTAATGGGCTTGGGCTTGAACCATATTGGACTCTTATTGGATTTAAGTTTAAACTATGTTAGACTCCTATTGCATTTGGGTTCATGTTCAACCCATGCTAGACCCTTAAGGGGCCGTTTGGTTCCGGATCAAGCTCAAGGTCAAGGTTAAAAGAAGGGGTAAAGTGTAAAAAGATAATGCGATCAAGTAAATCTTGTTTGGTTACTGATCTGACTAGCAAGTGGTTCAAATTTTTTCTGGACCATTTTACCCTCAGCTTTCCCTTTAAAAGGGAAGCCATCCTCACCGTTGACTTTGTCATCTCCGGTGAGGTACAGCGCGCGGGCAGCTTCGGCGAAAAATGCCTTTCGGGACCCCCTTGGACTCTTTGTCTTCAGCTTCTGCGTCGAGGGGTCGAAGGCGAGGCCAACAGCCAAGTCGTCGACACATTCATTGTGCCATGGGATGCACTTCCTGTCTCCTGTCAAAGGATTACAAATGTAGATGAACCGGTCTTGCCTGGCGACCACTCGGAGGCAAAGGAGGCCGTGAGCCGAGGACTCGAGGAAGAACTCATGGCCATGAAAGCCAAAGCAAGGGTCTGGAAACTTGATCAGCGGCTTGCAGTGGGTGGCTAGGGCTCCGATTTTGCCACCGCCAGCAAGGTAGACGAAGCCGGAGGGGAAAAAGGCGGTGAGATTGCAGTCAATTGAGGAGAGCTAGAATCGAGAGACGAGCTGGAAGTGGACCAGGGTTTTGCTCAGAAGGCCGCAGAGGATGTGGTCGAGCAGAATGTCATCAGGGATGTGGATGCAACTAGGGCTCCTTCTCTGATTCTCCTCCTCCGGTGGCACTGCATCTGCTTTATGCGGCTACTTCTTCATTAGGAGATCCTTCATCGCCAGCCGGCAGGAGGAAGTCGAAAGAAAATTATTTTGAGGATTTTGGGGGTGTTTGAGTGAAGCAGATTTTGGGGAGCTCACCAGGCTAGCACCCCGGGCCAACTTCGGTGGCGAGCTTGCGCGGTCAGTCTGGGATGGATGAGGGCATTTTAGTTATTTTCTATTTATAATTTAATTAAATTAGATAATGTTAGTCTGGTCAAATTTTTGGTATTTGAATGATGGGCCGGTCAGTCGGGGATGATCCTAGGCTTGACCCCCAACCAAACGACCCCTAATGGATTTGGGTTTGAACTATGTTAGACCCTTATTGGGTTTTGGTTCATACCAATTTGGTTCAGTTCAACCCATCATGGTTCAAATTTGACCTGATTTGTTTTTGTTCAGGTTCAGATTTGATTTATTTTTTATTCAAGTTTAGACCTAATTTTTATTTTGGTCCATACTTAGACATGATAATTTTGGTTTAGTTTGGAACCTAATTTGATTTTGACTCAGGTTTAGACTTAATTTGATTTTGGCTCAAGTTTGGACTTAATTTGGCCTTGGTTCAAACCTAGCTTAACCTGATTATGCTTTGGTTCAAATTTGATTTGACTCGATTAGGGTTCCAGTTTGGATTGATTTGATTTGCATTCAATCTAACTAGACTCGATTGGGATTTTAGTCTGAGCCGATTTGATTTGAATTTGACCTGATTTGGATTTAGGTCTATTTTAATTTGATTTTAGTCTGTTAATTTTATTTGGATTTGTTTAGGTCTATCTGATGGTTCCATCGAATCAGTCAATTTAGATTAATCATTTTACCTAATTTGGCCAAATTGAATTAATTTTAATCTAATTAAAATAGTTATTTTAATTGATTTGATTTAACAAATTTCAGAGTTCTTAGGCTATCCATTAATTAAATGACTTTTGGACAAGTCCGCATGTTGGTTGTGAACTAGTTTCTCTCGATGAGCCTGCAAGCCAATATTGAGTCAAATTTGACTTTCGACTGAGCCTGCAGGCTAGTCTTGAGTAGATTTGACTTTCAGGTGAACCCGCGAATTGGTCTTGAGTCAATTTGACTTTTAGAGGAGTCCATAAGTTGGCTTAAGTGAACTTGACTTTTTAGGAGGCCCACAAGTTAGTATTGAGTTGATTTGGCTTTTAGATAAGTTCACGGACTGATTTTGAGTTAATTTGATTTTTATATGAGCTCACAAATTAGTCTTGAGTTTATTCAATTTTCAGACAAGTTTGTAAACTAATCTTGAGCCAATTTGATTTTCAAATGAGTTTATAAGTTGGTCTTGAGCTAATGACATTCAGCCCAGTTAGTAGGTTAGCTGTAGGTTAGATTGACTTTTAGGCAAGTCCGTAAGCTAGTCTTATGTCGAATTGACTTTCGGGCTAGCTCGCGAGCTGGTTCTGTGTTGAATTGACTTTCAAGTGAGTCCGTAAGTTAGCCTTGAGTTGATTTTATATTTTGACAAACTCACCGACTAGTCCTAGGTCGATTTAATTTTTGAATAAATTTGTAGACTAATTCTAAGTCAATTTGACTTTCAAATGAGTCCATAGACTACCCTAAGTCAAATTGACTTTTAAACAAGTTGATAGGTTGACTCAAAATTGAATTGACATTTGAGTGAGTTTGCGGACTAACCTTAATTTAATTTTACTTTTAAGATGAGACCGTAGATTAGCTCTAATTCTATGGAGAGAAATTGGAGTGAAAATTTTTTTTTCTTATCCTCCCTCTTTTTCCTAGCAAGGTTTGCGCTTTTTTTTACTCATGACAATTCCTTTTTGTTTTTACAACAACATTTTTATTTTTCTTTTTGTTTCTTTTTGTTTCTTGTTCTCCTTCTTTCTTCTTCATCTGCACCTTCCTTCTTTGGGAGCTTGGGATTTGGCAGGAACCAAGCTGAAGGTGCGCGGGATGGTGGTAATGGTTCTAATGGCGTAGGCTTTCAGTAGTTGTGCGCATAGGCAATGGCAGATGGAAGCTCCATCGACAGCTGGGTAGAGCTGGAGGTTGGTGGGTGACTGGGCGGAGTTGACCGGCGATGAAAGCACAAACCTAGTGGGGATCAAGGATGGCTGCGAGGGAGTGCCTGCAAGTTTGGTGAGGAGGAGGCTAGGGTTCAAGGAGTTGTGGGTGGGTCGTGGGCTACTAGAGCGGCTGTCAGGAGATGGAAGTGGGGAGCAGCTGCAACTACAAGCAGCCAGTCGGCCATAACCTTTGGTGGCAATGCAGGCCGCACAAGGAGTGGCTGAGAGCTCATGTCGGTAGTATTTGCTCTTTGGTCGAAGCCTGACAGGCAGAATCATGGTGTTGCACTCACCTCGTGCGCAGGGTTGTGCTTGTTGTGGCCTTCGACGGTGCAATAGGACACCTTCAGATTCAAGAGTGGCTACAGTGGAGGCACGATCCAGGGCCGCTGAACTGGTTCCTTGGTTGTATGAAGGTAGTGGTGTGGAGGGTGGCCGGTGGTGCATGCATGGGGCAGCAAGAAGCCAAGCCAAGAGATGAAAGAAAAGGGAAGAACAGGAAACATTAGAGTAAGAGATCATCTTATTTGTGTTTTTTTTCTTTTTCTTCCTAATTTTTTGGTCTCCTCATTTCTCATCTCCTTGTTCCTAATTTTTTGTTTGTAGGGCTCTATTGAATTTTATAGCAACTAGAGAATTATTATATTGGATTGATTATCGTTTAAATTTTGAATTGTTATGGATCACAGTTTCTTTTGAATTTTGAGTACTTGTGAGGATACATGTGATCCAATTAGATTGAGATATGTTGGATGGGATTGTAAAGACTTCAAAATTATATTGATTATGGGATCACAAAATATATGGGGTTATTTATAAAATTTTTTTTAGCTTCAGCAATTAATTTGTAAAATTAGCTATAAGGACCTGTTTATAAGATTTTAAAACTTCAAATCTCATTTTTGCAACATTTTATTTTTAGAATAATGAATTTTTGACTTATTTATAAATAAAAATTTTTGACAGGCCTATTTACAAATTTGCAAATATTAAACTTGTAATATAATATTTCATAGAGGTTTTACTTAACAAAAATAAAAATTCTAGGAATTTATTTATAAATATAAATTTATAAAAAATATATTTGCAAATCATATATATTGTAAATATTAATTTGTAATTATCAATTTTTGAGGGGTCTTTTTATAGAATCAAAATTTTGTGAGGATTAATTTACAATTTAAAGGATTTTATGGATTTTTTTTATAAATTTTTCATTCCAGGGACCAATTTGTAAGACAAATTCAATTGGGAATATATTTGTAAAGGATTTTTTTCATTTTGGCCTAAATTTTTAGTGAGTTTTGGACCTAATTTTGGCCTAAATTTTTTGTGCACTCAGCCTATTTGGACTAAATTCAGTTTGAGCTTTAATTTTCATGACAATTTAGAGTCGAATCAAATTTAATTTTTGGTCAAATTTGATTACGATTTAGGTCTAACTGAAGTCCATATTTAAAGTATAATTTAATGGCATTCAAGGTTTGATTCTAGCCAAACTTTCGTTGAATTTGACTATGAGCAAAATCACTCAAACAAAGTGCCTCTTTCTCATATTCTTCTTAAGTTTTTGACGAGAGAAAAAGGTGCAAATAATTTTTAAGTATGTAGCTCCTGTGTCAATGATATAAGAGTTGACTATGTTTACCATGTTAGAATAGACTTAATCTGTCATGTATAAGTGGACAAATTTATCACATATAATTAGACTTGCTTTGTCATATGATTGTTGACTTGATTTGTCATGTAAGAGTAGAATTGATTTTTCACATAGGATTTCATGTTTGTGTTTTACCTTGAGAAGCATGGAATGCAACACTATCTCTTCCTTTTGGAAAGATTTGAGTAGGGTCGTTTTGTTGTAGGCCCTAGATATTTGTGCTTGGTATATCTCTAGATTTTGTTGAGTTGTGAATCTTGTTTCATCGAAGAAGTCTAGCTCATCTAAGCGAAGATGAATATTATCTTTTTTTAATGATTTTTTTATAAGGCAATCCTTAAAAAGAAAATTTGTACTTTCAGTGGTAGGATTGTCTTAGTCCCAAGCACTAGTGGGTACCATATTGATTGGATAGGAGTTTAATATAAGCCCACAATACTTCAGAAAAACTTTGGTGCCAGTCTGTTTTGTTTTTGATAATGACTTTCTTTAATACCTTTGAAAGAGTTTTGTTGAATGACTCAATAAGGCTATTTATCCTTGTATTATAGATGGATCAGTATCTTTAATCTATTTTGTGATGATGTATGAATCATCTAACCTTGAAGTTTTTAAAAGACAGTCCATTATCCGAAATAATCCTTCAGAGAATACTAAAATAACATAGAGTATGCTCTTGAAAGAAATGGATAACAATATCAGCTTCTGTTTCTTTTAATAGGATTACTAAGATTACTTCTACCCACTAAGAGAAGTAATCAATAGTTGCCAATATGAAGTGGTGACATTTGGAGGAATATGACTCGATTGGGCCATGATGATGATACCTTTGGATGGAAAGGATTTGGGTATTAATAAATGAAGTCACCGTGAATTTGATATAGGTGATATTTTTTTACATACTTGACACAGTCTCTCACCATTGTGGGCTAATAGTAGCTCATATTCTTGATTTTCATCATTATTTTAGGACCTATTTGATAAGTTTCATAGACCTTTGAGTGTACTTTATACATGACATCCTTTACCTCCTTGTCTAAAAGGCAATGTAGAAGTAGTTGATCAAAAACCTCCTATAAAGAGTGTCATTAATGAGTAAAAAAATGTGCAGCCCTTTCCTCTCATGCTAATTTATTTTATGAAAATTTACCATTTTTGAGGTAGTCAATGAATGTTATTCTCCAATTTGATAGCTCCTCTATCACTTTGGATTCGATCTTCTTATGCTTAATATTAAAGGCTAAACTTATCACATATCTACTACGGACTGTGATTAAAATTTTTTCTTAGTCAGGATCAGCCAGTGTCTTAGTTAACTTGGCTAAGAAACTGGTTTTTGCATTGAAAAACAAAGAAACTTTAACTATTTAAATATATGAGATTTATCCCATGATTTCTTAATGTTTTTCATAGTATTTGAGTAGCTCAAGTTTATGAATCTTGAATTTGCCTTCCAATTGACTAATAACTAACTATGAACTAACAATGATGTATAGGTGTGAGATTCCCATGTTAAGGGCTATTTTCAGTCCTATAATTAAAGCTTTGTATTCAGTCCTATTGTTTGTTTATGATTTCAAGAGAGAATAAGATTATCGTAAAATGCCATCATTTGAGGTGACAAATATGAGTTCAATTTCTACTTTAATTTGTAAAAGCTTCGACTTGATTCTTGATTTGATAGATGATGCTCCATCAAAGTATAGCTTCTAGTAGGAATATCCTTCTTTGACAAATAGGGTTTCTTTATTAGGGAGTTTGCAACTTAGCTGAGAGTCATTAGCATTGGTGGGTTGTGAGAAATTTTGGCAAGGGCTTGTTCTTGAATTGCCTTTCGGGAATGAACTTGATGTCGTACTTCATGAGGATTAGGGCTCATTTTGCTAGCCTTCTAGTGAGTATGGACCTAGTCATTAAATATTTTATGGGATCAACCCTTGATATTAAAATGACATGATGAGAAACTAGGTAATATCTGAGTTCTTGACTATGAATCTAAGTACTAGATAATACTTTTTGATAGGAGAGTAATTATTTTCTTCCCCCACTAACATTCTACTCAAATATTATAGTATATTTTCTTTGTCTTTATTATTTTGGGCGAGAAGTAATCCTAAGAATCCTTCTATTGTAGCCATGTAGAAGATTAAGGACTTACCATGCATAAATAATATCAAGACTAGTGGCTTTAATAGGTACTACTTAATTTCTTCAAAGGCTTGTTGGGATTCTTGATCTCAGATGAATGGAACATTCTTCTTTATTAATTTGAAAAAGAATTTGTACTTCCTAGAATGGTTTGAAATGAATCTCCTTATGTATGTGGATAGGCCTTGGAATGACCTTAATTATTTTAAGTTATTGGGTGGTGGCATATCTAAGATGGCTTTGATCTTAAATAGATCAATTTCAATTCCTTGGTGTCTAAGCATGAAGCCAAGGAATTTTTCTTATGATACTCAAAAACATATTCTATAGGATTCATTTTAGGTTATATTTCCTAAGGTGGTTAAAAACTATTCTTAGGTCTTGGATGTACTTCTCTTTGGCTTTAGCTTTGACCACTGGATCATCCACATAGTATTCTACTAGTTGATATATGAGGTCATGAAAGATTTGGATCATGACTCTTTGATAAATGGTGCCCACATTCTTAAGCACAAAGGACATCATCTTATAGCAGCAAATGCTAATTGGAGTTAAAAGACTATATATTTTTCATCATCAAGATCCATCTTGATTTGGTTATATTCTGAAAAATCATCCATAGAGGAGAATAGGTCAAAATTGGCTATATTGCCAATCATAATTGTTATAATTGGTAATGAGAAATCATCTTTTAAGCATGCTTTATTTAAGTCCCTATAGTCCACACAAATACGGATTTGGTTATTCTTCTTCTTGACTGACACAATGCTTGCTACCTAATCTAGGTATTTCTCTTTTCTAATGAAGCTTGCTTTAATAAGTTTCTCTATTTTTTCTATTACCATTTGTTTGAGATCGAGTTTCATCTTTCTAGTTGCTTTTTTGATAAGTGAGATTTTGGGATTGAGAGCCAGCTTGTGGAGTATGACTTTAGGGTCTAGTCTAAGCATTTTCCTATAGCTCCATGCAAAACAACTAATGTATTATTTGAGCATTACTTTGAGTTGAGCTTGGCTTTACTCTAAGAGTTGTGTGCTAATGAAAGGAGGCTTTGGATCCTCTTCTAAACCTAGGTTGATTCTCACTAGTCCATTGACTATGGATTATCCCTCGTCTTTGAATTTTGGTAGAGCTTCTTTTGACTTAAGGATCATCTCTTCATCAAGTGATTTATCATGCTAAACAAGACTTGGCAAAGGTTCCTCCTCTAGTATTGAAGGTGCTTCAATTGTGTAATGTCCCCTATCTTCAGGTTTTGATAAAGTTTTATTAATGATTTCACCTTCTTGTAGTGTTTGGAAAACCATGGCTATCTTGATGTAAATGATTTGTGTGTCAGAAGACATTGAGGGTGTTGATCATCCCCATTATTAGATAGAGATCCAATGGTGATTATAAGACATGTATATGTGCTTAGAGAAATATAGCCTAATTCCTTGGAATTCTTATTTCCTCTACCAGGATAGCACACTCTTAAAGTGGGTCCCATAGATTTTTGAAGAAATGACTTTGTTCATTTGTTTGTTGAAGGATATAGCTAGATTTTCTAATTATTTGATGAAACTTGTCTGAAAAATATTTAGGTATGACCACTAGTCGATAATCACTATCATCTTCTTGATATTTGGTTTGTAAGAATTCATGCATGTTTGGGTCATAGGGAATTACCTCATAGAACAATATCTCCTTTTTCCCTTTGGGAAAAATATAAAATATTATTAATTTCTCCACAATATTAGTGTTTAATTCATCTAATAGGTTAAGTAAGTCTTCTTGGACCTTCATAATAAGGAGAGTACTTTATTTTAGATCCCTATTATTACCTTCATTAAAAGAATAGTCACCTAGGTAGAATTATGGGATTTTTTTTATCTAAAAAACTCTATATCTCTCTAGATGAGGAGAGCTGAAGATTGTGAAACCACAAAAACCACCTAAGAGGGAGAGGAGGAGGAGGAGCGCAGGGGGTTGGGCAGGGGCGGGGACGGGGGTTGAGGGTGTTTTGGGTGGGTGGAGAGGTGAATTTGGTTTTCAGAATAAGTACAACTTTTTTAATAAAGCAAAACCAATTCAATCCACTAATCACTATTCAAAGCCAATTCATAAATAATCACGCGTGAGTAATTAAATTAAGCAAGGAAGGAATAGAGTGCACTATACTTTTTTATGTGATTCAGAGACCAATTGCTCCTACTCCATGGCTCTTGCCTTGATCTTGAGGATGTCAACATTCCACTATTGTGTTACTTCATCGATGAACCTAATCTCATACAACTCCTTTTACTCTAATCGATAAGATGTAACTCCAATTAGGAGTTAGTCTCTCAACCACTCCAAACAATTTTGGAGTGGATTATAAGTGAAAAATAAAAATGAATGATACAAATTGAGCTCATACAAAGTTTTCTTAAGATTGAAGAAAAAGACAATGAAAATTTACTTGATATTGGAAAGTTTAGAGCTCAACAATGACTAGAGAATTTGAAAAGGCTTTGATTATTTTTCTCAAAGATTAAAAAAATATAAAAGTTATTTATGGAAGTCCCTTCAACTCTGTTTATACCTTTAGGGTCAAATCTAGCCATTAAGAGTAAGATCTCTTGACTTGGTTTGATCCAATGGTAAAAAAAACTAGCTGTTAATCACACAGAAAATCCAAATCAGACATCCATTTCAAATAATCAGTCATCCAATTTTGGTTTATTAGTACTAGCTCATAGCCCAATAGGGCATTTGGTTCTATTAGAACCTAAATCCCAGTCTGGCATCAGATTTCAAATCAAGTGTCCAATTTTGGTTAATAAACCAGAACCTAAGTCGCTAGTCAAATGTCCAGTTCTCAACTGGGCACCTGGTTTTATGTACGACTAAAATTTGAATTTTTAGTCTAGCTCAACCAGGCATCTAGTTCAGAGGTGGATGTCCATTTTAGTAAGAAAAGCTCTATTAAGATCTTCCTATAAAATTTAATGTGACATTAAACACTAAATAATTTATCTCAAATACGTTTTTGACTTGATTAAAAATAACAGAAAGCTAAACCTAGTTGAGGCCAATTTCTTGAGTTACCTTGGCCTTGTTTGTGTCACCCATGAATCTTCAAGTTATTGTAGATACCTCCAAGCCATCTTGAGCCATCACTTTATCTCATCAAGCCACACTTGCTAATTTACATCGCATTTCTTTTTTTCCTTGAAGCTTTTGAACTTTTCTTGAGAGCTTTCAGTATTTTATCTAAACACAAATCAAGTAGATCATCAAATATCATTTGTGCATCATAAAAATTAGGAAGGATAACAATCTCCCTCTTTTTGATAACAAACTCTCAAAATAAAATACTTAAAATTTAAAGCGGAAGTAGTCATCTACTAAGCATGGATAAGAATATAATCATAAAGCACATATATGATCATGAGCATGTATATTAATATGGCTCTCTCACCCTTTTGACATCAACAAAAAAGATACTACACAGGATTAAAATTTAACAAAGTCTCCCCTATAAAGTAAAGAACCCAACTGGTATACAAGCTAAATCATCATCACAATGAACAAGATATAGAAAGATAAAAATAATATCATCATAACCTACATATAAGTGATACAAAGCTCCCCCTAACTTAATGTATTTTTGAAGATTGGAATATCCAAGAGACAATAAAAATATCAGAAATATCCATACCATAATCATAACATCATGACACAAAACTTCAACCCATAAGCCATAAACCAAAACACTAAAACTATAATCCACAAACTAAAACAAGATCCATAAATTCAACAAAACATAAAAAATAGGGAACATTGAATCTAAGAACTAGGTCTCGGAGCTTGTCAAGAAGTCGTGTGGTCTAGCAAGGTGCGAAGCATCTCTGACATCTCATCCACTAAAGTGCAGAGATGGGCCA
Source organism: Trichopus zeylanicus subsp. travancoricus (assembly GCA_005019695.1). NCBI lineage: Eukaryota > Viridiplantae > Streptophyta > Magnoliopsida > Dioscoreales > Dioscoreaceae > Trichopus > Trichopus zeylanicus. Next base: position 1,142,663 of record RXID01022272.1, read on the forward strand.
CCTGCTCAGCTATGCTTTGAGCTATAGCCTCGAGATGTGCTATCCTCATAGCAAAGTTAGCCTCAACACCTGCATATATGGTATGTGAGGGGCTAGCTTGTGCATGACTATCCCTCAGGCTACACTCTGTGTCATCAATCTCTGTCTCCTCATCCTACTCATCACCATGCTCCCCGCGAACCCAAACTCCATCTTTCTAGGTAAAGCCCATCCAAAAGAGGGTAACTAGTGAGAAAGTACTAGTAGATGTCGATGAGTATGACAAGGTGAAGCTATCTGAGGGATGTGAGCTCCAAAGTTTTGAAGGATGGTGGTAATGGTACTAGGATAGCCAAGGGTGGCATGAGGATATCTAACATAGAGGGCCATGTGATGAATGATGATGTAAGATAAACAAACCTTGTGCCCATTCAAAAGATAGTAACTGAGATATAGCTTAATAAATGAAACTTCATTTCCATGGCCACCCTTTGAGGAGGGTCTAAGAAAGAATCTAGTGAAGGACAGCTCTAGGTAGGAGGTGAGATTGAAGCATTCACATGGCCTCACCCCAGTTTCCCTCAAAAATGGTCCCAACAACTGACTATTAAGAAGGAATGAAATCAGATCAATTATGGCTAAGGAACACTCTCTTCCCTGAAGTAGGGATGCCAAGAATAGAACCTAATACTATGGGGGTGAGTGGCATGTCCTTCTCGCCATATGAAGTTTCAAAACTATTACTATTTTCAATGAAAGTGACATTAGCATAGAACATTTGGACATCATAGTTGTGAAATGGTTCATGTTTGGCTAAGAGTGATGTCCCTCCTTGAGCATCAAACAAGGGTTTGAGATTCAATGAGTGAAGATCATCAAAATCTATAGTATGAGGAACAACTATTCGGGAATTTTCAAATTTGTTTTGGAAACGAGTGAGGGATTCAAAAGATGCAAATTTAGAAGGAAATTGGTCATTACCAAGGGTAGAGGTTGATGCCTTGCCTTTCCACTTCTTGGAGGTGAGGTGCTTGATTCTTGGAGCCATGGAAGAGAGAGATCAAAATTGGTGGAGGAATTATGAAGAAATGAAGGATGGGCCTTGAACTGAGCTTGATGGCCTCGGTGCACCTCAAATTGCCACTAGATTGCTTGGAGAGATTCTAGAAGCTATCATACACGAGAGAGATGGGAAAAATAAAGAGGCCTAGAGTTTTTAAGTCTAACATTGCACTAATTTTGGCATATTGGACATCTGACTATGAATTCTAGGAAAATTGTTAGTATAATAACTGAGCATTCACTAAGTATGTGGTTTATGATAACTAGATATAATTTTATAAGAGATACTTGAAACCTAGTATATAAGAAAATACTAAACATGATGTCGGATCTACTAATAGTAGGATACAATAGTCTGTCAACCATATCTCTATACCACTTTTCATCAACCTTTTTACCATCTTCATCCTTGTCCAACTTGGTTGAAGGACTCATTGGAATTCCTATTACTTTGGCCTCATCCATCTTGAACTTCTTGAGTAGCTCCTTCGTATACTTAGCTTGGTTGATGAAATTCCAAATTTTCAATTATTAAACTTGGAGCCTAAGGAAGAAATGCAAGTCTCCCATCATGTTCATCTCGAACTCCTCTTTCATAGTGCTTGCAAATACCTCACAAAGATTTTCATTAGTAGCATTGAATATGATATCATCAATATAAATTTGTACTGCTAATAGATTATTATGCACTTTTAGAAGAAATAATGTGGTGTCTATGCAACTACTTTTAAAATCATTTGAAATCAAGAAGAAACTTAGTCTCTTATATCAAACTCTTGTAGCTTACTTACGATCATATAGTGCCTTCTTTAATTTGAAAACATGGTTTGGAAAATTCAAATCTTCAAAATCAGAAGGTTATTCAATATAAACTATTTAAGATAAAAGATCATTTGACATCTATTTGAAATAGTGTGAAACCTTTATAGCATGCAAAAGTAATTAAAATACGAATAGGCTCCAAACAAGCAACAGGTGCAAAAGTTTCTTCAAAATTGATGTCTTCAATTTGGTTGAAACTTTTGGCCACGAATCTAGCCTTAGTTCTAACCATGACACCATTTTTATTTATATTGTTCCTATAGACCTATTTTGTACCAATACTTGGATAGTCATTTAGTCTTTGAACAAGCTCCCAAATTTAATTCCACTTAAATTGATTTAGCTTTTCTTAAATAGTAAGAATCCAACTCTCATCTTTTTGAGCTTCCTTGAGGTTCTTTGGTTCAATATGAGAAAGGAATATAATATGATTTATATTATACTTAAGAGCTTGATAAGTTTTTACCCCTTGATCAATATCACCTATGATTTGATTCATTTGATGATTTTTCTTGAATCTCCATTGCTTGGGTTGCTCCTTTTAATGCTCTTTCGCCTTTGTTTCATCATCTTCACCATCAAAATTCTTTTTATTTGCCTCGTTGCTAGTCTTATCCTTCTTTATTTCCAAAATTTGGAAGTCATCCATCCTCTTAGAGATCTCTACATTATCATCAAAAGCTTTTTTCTGCAAACTAGGGTTAGATTCATTGGATTCAATATTGATAGATTCCTCAATAATCAGAGTGGACTTGTTAAAAACTTTAGATGCTCTTGATGTGGAAGAATAATCAAGAAATATGCTTTCAAAAATTTTGGAATGAAATTTTGATAAAACACCTATATCCAAAAACATGAAAAAAAAATGCAATGTTTGGTTTTTTCCCATTCCACAACTAAAATGGGGTTTTGTTAAAAATTGGTTGAATAGAAACTCTATTCAAGACGTAACAAGCCGTGCTAATAACCTCTACCCAAAAATACTTGGGTTGAGAGTACTAATTAAGTATAACCCTTGTCATCTCGTGAAAAGACCTATTCTTTCTCTCAATAACTCCATTTTGTTATGGAGTGCGAGAAGCTGAAAAGCTATGCTCAATGTCATCTTCAATACAAAACTTTTCAATTGGATAATTTTCAAATTCTCCTCTGTAATCACTTCTAATTTTGGAAATCAAATAACCTTTTATTTTGAACATATTTTGCAAAACTGACTAAAGAATCAAAAATATCATGTTTATTTGCTAGAAATAAGACCCCCATATACCTAGAAAAGTCATCAACTATTACAAAGGCATAGTTTTTACCTCCTCAACTTATAGTCCCAACGAATCCAAACAAGTCTACGTGTAGAAGTTGAAGCGGCCTTGTAATTGATACCATCTTCTTGGGTTTGTGTGAGGACATTACTTACTTTTCCATTTAGCATACATCACATACTTGATCTTTGATGAACTTGCTTTTGGGTAGTCCTCTCATAAGTTCTTTCTGGTTGACTTTTGCAATTGTATCCATGCATGTGTATCCAAATCATCTATGCCAAAACCATTCATGATTCTCATGTGCTACAAAATACTTTTCAACATTAAGGTCATCTTGATCAATAGTATAGACATTTCCATCATGATGACTAACAAAAAAAGTTATTATTATTTAGCTATGCAATAATTAGATTAAATAAAATAGGAAAACCTTTATCACATAATTGACTAACAGATAACAAGTTACACTTAAGTTCCTCAACTAGAAGTACAGCTTTAATAAGAGTGAAACTAATAGAAATGTCACCTTTACCAATATTTTTTATCTTTATCATTATCTTCAAAGGTGACAAATCCTTCATTTTTACTTGTCAACTCCTTGAACATGGATGGATTTTCCATCATGTGTCTTGAACATCCACTATCGAGGATCATTTCTTATTCTTCTTCTTGGAGTGTAGACACAACTAACACATCAAAATTGGGTAGGTACCCATTCTCAATTATGGATCCTCAATGTTAGAAAAGGAGTATACAAATGGACATAAAAGTAAATAATCATGCAACAAAAATGAGATAAAATTGCTTACCTCTATTATATTAGCCAGAAAAAGACCATAGAATATATCTAATAAAAGAATAAGGGTCATCCCTAGTTACCCCAATGATGATCATGCTAGACAGATTTTAGGAAGCTAAGCTAATTTGGAATTCCTTGACTCTTGGTATTATCCCCTTAGATACCCATATTTACTTAATAGAAGTGTTTCGCTTAATTGAGTAACTAAAAGAGACATGTCCCCTTCTACAATGATAAGCACAAGTCAAATGAGAATGAGTTGTAGTTGAAACTTTTACAAAAGTAGTTTTAGTACCTTTGAACTTAGAAGTTGAAATAAAGCCTAAACTAGATTTATTTAAAGCATTCTTTTGCCTTTGAGAATCATGTTTAGGTAGTATTTCCATGAAAGAAATTTTGCAAAGCTTTTGTCAAGTGACTATTCTTTTTTCTAAGCATGGCAAGATCATTTTGGTATTCACAAGTAGTTTTAGAAGATTTCAAAATGTCATATTCTACTTGAAGTGCATCAATATTCTTTTTGCAATTGCAAGTGCTTTTGGAAGATTTCAAAGCATTAAAATCATCCTCAAATGTAGATAGTTTATTTCTCAATGAAGCATGCTTGAGACTCAACTTTTCTTATCTTTAAAATAATTCTTCAAAAGCTTCTTGTAATTTCTCAAAGGATAAGTCATATATCTCATCCTCATTTGCCATGAGGTATAAGTTTGCAATCTCATCATCAGATGAGGCATCCTCACTCTCCTCTTTGGAGTGATCCCATGTTGCTACCATTGCCTTTTTTTCTTAGCCTTGAACTTCTTGGATTGGTTGTTGAGTGGGTAATTTGCCTTCATGTGGCCCTAGCTTCTTGCATTTGAAGCATATCGGTATGTCCTCCTTGTATTCCATGATTGGGTTGCTCCTCTCACTCTTTCTTTGCTTTCTTGGCATGTGCTTCTTTTTGAGAAATTTTTTGAATTTTCTTGTTAGAAGCACCATGTCATCATCACTATCATCCTCTTCTTCTCCACTTGATTCCTTGGTTTTGAAGGCAATGTTCTTCTTTTTCTTATCTTCATTGTCCTCTTGGATATATTCCCTCATTATCATCTAATGAGTGATTAGAGATCCTAGGAGCTCCTCTAATGGTAGTATATTGAGATCTTTGGCTTCTTGTATCATCATAACTTTTGGATTCCAAGTCCTAGGCAAATATCTCAAAATCTTTCTAACCATCTTATCATTAGTATAAGCTTTACCACGAGATTTAAGAGTATTGATAATATAAATAAAACATGTAAACATTTTGGTGATAGACTCATTTGGCCTAATCTTAAAGAATTTATATTGGTTAAGCAATATGTTCACTTTAGATTTTTTTTACTTGTCTTATACTTTCATGGGTAACCTTGAGACAATACCAAATTTTATGAGCCATCTCACAAATACTAATATGATTAAATTCAAATAGATTAAGAGTGCAATATAAAATTTCATTGCTTTCAAATTTAAAGAATTATTTTTCTTATCAACCTCATCCAACTTGTCCTTGGGTTTTGGTACCTTTACCCCATCAATTGTCTTGGTGGGTGGAGTGTACCTTCATCTACTAACCACCATAGATTATAATCACTGGCTTTTATGAAGATCCAAATTTAAGCTCTCTAATAATTAAAATCAGTGCCATTGAATTGTAGTGGATGAGTAGTGGATTGCCCCTCTTGAAGGGATGGTGAAGCACCAAAATTTTTCATAAATGCAGATCAAAAAATTGTAGGTGTTTAATCAAAAAATAAGAGTACTAGGTTCTTATCCCAATTGAAACCACAAAATCACCTAAGAGGGGAGGGAGATGGATTAGGTTTTGAGAACAAATAAAATTTTTTTAATAAAGCAAAACCAATTCAAACCACTAATCACTATTCAAAGCCAATTCAAACAAAATCACAATTGAAAGTAATTAAATTAAGAGAGAAAGGAATAGAGTATACTATAATTTTTATGTGATTTAGAGACCAATCGCTCCTACTCCACAACCCTTTCCTCGATCTTGAGGACTTCAACACTCCACTAGTATATTGCTTCATTGGTGAAACCAATCCTATACAACTCTTCTTGCTCCAATCAGAATGATGCAACTCTAATATAGAGTTAGAGTCTCTTAATCACTCCAAATAACCTTGAAGTGGATTATAAGTGAAAAAATATAAATGATACAACTTTAGCTCACACAAAGTTCTCTTAAGATTGAAGGAAAGGGCAATGAAAACTTGCTTGAGATTGGAAAGTTTAGCGTTTAACAATAGCTAGAGAGTTGAAAGGGCTTTGATAAGTTCTCTAAAAGATTAGAAGATGCAGAAATTATTTATGAATGCCCCTTCAACTCTATTTATACCATTGACGTTGAATCTAGCTATTAGGAGTGAGATCCCTTAGCTTGGTTCACAACAACAGCCAAAAAATTAACCGTTGATCATGTAGAAAACACAAACTAGATGTCTATTTTAGATAATTGATCATCTAGTTTTGGTTTATTAGTACTAGCTCACAACCAAACTAGGCATTTGGTTTTGTCAAAACTTGAATCCTAGCTTGGCATCAGGTTTCAAATTGAACATCCAATTTTGGTTAATAAACCAGAACCTGAATCGCCAAGCAAACGTCTGATTCTCAATTAGGCATCTAGTTCTACATAGGATTGAAATTTGAATTTTTAATCTAACTCAACTAGGCATCCAATTTAGAGGTGGACGTTAGTTCAATTAGAAAATCTCTATTAAGAGCTTCTTACAGAACTTTACAAGATATGGAATGCTAAATGATTTATCTCAAATAAGTTTTTAACTCGACTAAAAATAAAAGAAAACTAAACCCAGTCAAAGATGATTTCTTGAGTTGCCTTGGCCTTGTTGGTGTTACCTGTGAATCTTCAAGTTATTGTAAACACCTCCAAGCCATCTTGAGCCATCTCTTTCTCTCATCAACACACGCTCACCAATCTACCATCGTGTTTCTTCTTTTCCTTAAAGCTTTCAAATATTTTCTTGAGAGCTTTAAGTATTTTGTCTAAATATAACTCAAGAAGATTATCAATTATCATTTGTTCATCATCAAAACTAGGAGGAATAATAAATTAGACTAGCAATTTTCTTCATTACTTCATTGATGGAAGCAAACCTTTTACCAACATGGGATCTTTGAAAATATTTTACATCATCATAATGTATTACTTGAGCATGAAAAGAATGTACATCCCCATCAATTTGATATTCATTATTATCCTTGAAGTATTTGAGGTATTGATATAGGGTTGATCGCATTACTTTATTTTTATGTAGCCATAGCCTCCCTAATAGTGCTTTGTATGATGCATCAATATCGATCACATAGAACTTAGAATCAACCATTAATTTACCTATTGTCAGAGGTATGGTTATGGATCTAAGAGCTCTTTGGCTATTTTGGTTAAACCCATGGATGGTTATAATTTTGGATGATAGGTGGTAAATGTCTAAAACTAAAGCCCATAGGGTATGAAGGGTCATCAAATTGACTGAGGAGCATAGGTCAATGAGGATGCAATTGATTTTAATCTTGTCATTATTGCTAGTGATGTATAATAGCCTATTGTGCTCTACCATCCTTAGTAGTAAGTCATCATTTGTGAAAGTGATGGTAGGAGTTCATCGAGCATATAATGACTGTCATTTTTTTTTGGCAAATTATGCCTGACAATCAATTATATTTTGCAAGATGTGCACCCATATTTCCCTAATTTCTTGTGAAATCATTAGGGTATCAAACACAATTAGTATGATAATGATTTTGTTGGTGTAAGAAGCTACATTATACTTAACCTTTTTGGGCAAAGGTTCAACTTGTGCAGGTACTATGTCCTTAATTATTTGGATTTCTTTTTCTTTATCTTTGTCCTAGGAGATATTCTTGTCTCTAGGTATTGAAAATTGCCTAGGGGGTAATACTTTGCTGCCCCTAAGGTATACTTGATTTGTATTCCTTAATTGGCTTCTAGCATCTTGGGACTAGTATGGTTCTTTTTCAAAGTCACTACTAAGGTTGATCATATGATAGGAAGTAGTAGGTCCTTGCCCTTGGTTGGTAGTCTTGCATGCCTTGGAAGGATGTAGTTGGCTAATAATCATCCCACATAGTATCATAATTAGGCACATAGGGTTTTCTAGTTGAGAGATCTTCAGAAACCACTCTTCTATTTCATCCAACAGCATGACCATCTTTAAGACTTTGTGTTTGGTGCATTTATTTTATGGATGTTTGGATTGGTTTAATGCAGGAGTTGGATGAGCATCAAAGTTAGCTTGTTTGGTCCCCTTTCAAAATGGCTAGTCCTTCTTTTGACAATTATTGGAGTAGGCCTCTTGAAGTGATCATAGAGTTGTTCTAACTCAAACCCTAAGCCAAATTCATCATTTGTGTCTTGTATGTGTAACTCCTCTAAAGTTGATAGAGGGCATCCTTCCACAAGATCTAGGAGTGGGACTTCATTGAACCTAATGGGTTGATCATTGGTCATTAGGTTATTTGATAAGTACTGAGTTGGCTAATCATCAGTGTTTGTGGCACTTGTATAGGTCACCATGCGACAAATAGGAATAGACCTAAATGATTGTCCTTGAGATTATCTTCTTTAATCCATTTTAGGGGAAATGGTCATCTTGATCTCCATGAGGGCTTGTAAGTGGTTTTGCCATTTATGCAAGGCCTTTTGTGTGCCTTCACCTTCTCTTCCACCATTCCTTCCATCTTTTTGATTTCTACAAAAAGCATGGTAGTTATATTTGAGGTACTTTCCATGTGGTTAGTTATGGCTTGTATGCATTCATTTAACACATGCATTTATGCCATGGTATACTTCATATTAGTTATAGCTAGGTCCTTTACAGTATCTAGTTGTAGCTTAATCATGTCATAGTCATAATCATAGGCAAACCATTTCTTGACATAGTCATCTTGGCCATAGACTATAGGGAGACTTGTAAGAATATCCATTTCATTAGTGATATGCTCGATGAGTTTATTTGCTTCTTTCCGCCTTGCACTCTACACTTCATCATCATTAAAATGATGAGATCTCTCTAGTGATTGGCTTGGCTATGAGTTTTCAACAACAATAATGGTAGCACATGTCGTTACTAGGAGCTCTTCTTCTCCATTCTAGGTGTTAAGAGTCTTTGAGTAATTCTCTGAGTTTATTGGGAAGGGATTCCTTAAGAATTACTTGATTTATTTCTCCTTGGACATTTTCAAGGCATCAATGTACTCTTGAATGGCTAATTTCTTGATAGTGTATCCCTCTAGTTGGACCAACTTAATTCTTCTTTTTATTATTATTCTTTTTTCTTTTGATATTTTGAGTAGGTGGGGAAGTTTGTTTTGATGAAGCTTTCCATACTACCATCTTAGGTTTTCAGGATTCTTAGCCCTCTTTTTTATCAATTTTTTTAGCCTTTTAAAGATGTAGATTTTCCATAAGTACTCTTACTTGGGTGTATGTTATTCTTCCTCCCTGAAAAGGAGTCTAACAAGTGGTTCATCTACCTTGAACATAGTAATGTGATTAATGAATTCTATAGGTATATCAAATAAAGCTAATTTTGACAGAGTTAACTTACCCTCTTGATATTGCTTTTTGATCTAACCCTTAAACACATAGAAACCTTCAATGGTATAACCCAAGACTCTATGGTAAGGACAATAATTTGGGTGATCCTTTTTATTTGCTTTATTTGTCCTTTTGCATTTTGGCAATTGCAAGCCTAAATTTAGGATATTTTGAAAGATTTTGCCTACTCTCTCTCTTTTAAAAGAGTATTTATTCCTAACCGTTTGTTGGAGATCATTGGATGGTTTTCTCCATCTCTCCTAAGAATTGATAATTTCTAAGAAGTATCTCCACTTGTGGTGGGTTTGTAGGATTTTTTTTGATCATTTACCTCATACTTTTAGAAGGCTCCCCTCTCTTTGCCTAATCTTTTTCTATTTTTAGATTCTACAAACTTGTTAAGGTTGGTGGGCCAATCCTCTCTAGATTTTTGACCTATATACTGTGGTCCTGAAAAGTATGAATGGAAGAAGCACTTAGGTAGGTACCATTTAATCTTTTATTATGTTACCAAGGACCAAATTTATAATCTCAAATTGGCTTATGGAATGTTCACATCTAATGCTGAGATTCCTCCATCGTGTGATGTAATCCAACATTGATTCATTGCCACACGTTGATATTGAGATGAGGTCTATAATAGTCACCTTGTCACTAACTCCTCTAAATTTAATCCCAAAGGCTTCCTTCATTTGAGACTAAGTTTGTATGGATTCTAATTGCAAACTACTATACCATTCAAATGCTACTCAATTTTAACTTGCTAAGAATTGGCTGAGTAACAATGAGGGGTTGTTGCTTGAATTTCTACATAAAATCACAAAGTGAGATATATGTTATTCAAGATTACCAACACCATTAAATATTTTGACTTTAGGCACTATATAGCCTTTGAGATATAATACTTAGTCATGATAATTTGGGTATGACTTAATTTGCATCATTTATCCTATCCATATCACTTCTCTATCTTAGTTGAGCTGCCACCATTCATTGCACTTATTATTATATGTATGCTAGTGTTTAAGTAATTTTTGTTAAAATCAAATTTTGATCAAAATATGATCATAATTGAAACTTAAATGTCACTAAATTAAGAGTCATATGTGAATCTTAGTTGGATCTTAATTGTAGTCAAATTTGATCAAAAATTAAGTTTATTTTGGACTTAAATTATTAGAAAATTCGGGCTCAAGCAGAAGTGAGCTAAGTAGACTAAATATTTGGACTAAAATCAGGCCCAAAATTCATAAATATCTTGACTAAAATGAAAACTATGAAATCTTTGCAAATAGGTCCTTAGACCAAATATATTTTATAAATAGGCCCCTATTCAAAATTTCCTTACAAAAAGGATCCCAAAAGTTTTAAAATTTTATAAATAGGTCATTTTTATAAAAAGACCTCTGGAAATTATAAAATTACACTTTCATCCAAATTTTTTGAGAAATTTGCAAATATCCCTTTGAAAATCCAACATCCAAACACAGCACAAATTTTGGATCTCCTCACAAGTAGATAAATTCCAAAAAATGGGATTACATGCCAATCAAAGATATTTGAAAATCCAATCCAAGTACAAATCATGATTCAATGACATGCCAAAATTGAGCCAATCAAATATTTGGTCCCAAATCTTCTTGAAGTGTATAAAATTTAGGAGAACCTGCAAAAGGAGGAGAGGAGATGGAAGAAAGGATCAATAGTAACTAGGAGAGGATCAAAATTAGGAGACGATTAAGCAAGAGCACAAGGTAATTTCCACCTTTTGTAATTCTCTTTGATTGATCTCCTCCTTGCCTCCTCTCTTCCTCCACCAAAGGAGCATGGATCTCTGCTATCGTACTTGCCCCCACTATAGCCACTACCTGTCTTACTTAGTCACCTAGCATTGCCACTTGCATATACAACAGACACCACCATTATGTGTCGGTGACCTCAGCCCAACTGTCTCCTCCCGCATGCGGTCACCTATGGCCTAGCATTATATCTTGAATTGTCATGGCCTCGAATAGAGCCTCTTCCCCTTGCCTCGACCTATACCACAGCTCATGGCCCTCCAACCACAGCCCAACCTTCCTTCAACTTCTCCAACACTACCCATGCTCTGCCAGCCTCCTCCACCAACACTAGTGCCGCTAGCTTTGTCTCTTTGCTAGTTGAGCTGCTATCACTTCCCGTGACCTCTCCCCACCCCCAACCACCTCGCTGGAGACCAGCCCCTTCCTCTAGCCATCCACTACCACTAGGAGCTAGGCCCATCTAGAGGTGGCTAGCCCTGGCCGACTTCTTCCCCAACCATGATCAACCTAAGTTACCAGCCTTCATCTTAGCCTATCGACCTGCACCCCGCATCCCCAATCATGGCCAGATCATGCTAGATTCAGCTAGATCTAGCATAGACTCAAAGGAGAAGAGGAGGCCTAGTAGAGTTTTTTTGGGTGAGAAGAAGGACAAAGCACATACTTGAGTGATGAAGAAGAAAGAAAAGAGAAAAAATAAGAGAAATTAAAAAATATTAAAAACTCTTTGTGGCAAAAAAAAGAAAGACTTAGTCTCAATTTTTGTGTTGCATGATTTGCCAATCGAGCTCACCTTTATTCAAGCCTTTAGGCTCACCACTTTACTAGCCCTTAGACTCACCATCATACTAGACTTCGAGCTTGCCTTTATGCTAGCCATCGGGCTCACCACTATGCCAACCTTTGGGATCTCCACCATGACATCCTTCAGGCTCATTACTATGCTGGCCTTTGGACTCTCTTCTATACCAACCTTTAGGCTCCCCACTATAACATCCTTCGGGCTCTCCTCTATGCTAGCTTTCGACATTGCTATTATACTAGCCTTCAAGCTTGCCTCTATGCCAGTCTTTGGGCTCACCTTTATGCCAGCTATTGGGCTTACCATTATTCCAGCCTTCGGGCTTACCTCTATGTTAGCCCTCAAGCTCGCCACTTTCCCATCCCTCAAGCTCGTCACTTTACTAGCCTCCAGACTCACCATTTTGCTAATCTTCAGGCTTGCACTTAAGCCAACCTTCAGGCTAACAACTAAGCCAACCTTCATGCTCACATTCAAGCCAACCTTTAGGCTCATACTCAATCTATCCCTCAGGCTGGCAACTAAGTTAGCCTTCAGGCTTATTTTCAAGTTAGCCTTTGAGCTCACACTTAAGCTTGACAGATAGCCTTCAAGCTACTAAGTTAGCCTTCAGGTTCATTTTCTCAGGCTAACACATCTAAGCAAACATTCTAGTTCACATTTAAGCTAGCCCTCTAGCTCACAACTAAGATAGCCTTTAAGCTTTTGTTTAAGCCAGCCTTCGAGCTTGCACTTAAGCCAGTCCTTGGGCTCGCATATCTAAGCTAGCCTTTGGGCTCACACTCAAGCCAACCCTTAGGCTCACAACTAAGCTAGCCTTCATGCTCACATTCAACCTAGCCTTCAGGCTTACACTTTAGCAGCTTTTAGGCTCACACTCAAGTCAGCCCTCAGGCTTGAAACTTTGCTAGCATTCAAGCCCGCACTCTAGCCAGCTCTTAGGCTTGCAACTAAGTTAGCCTTTGGGTTCACATTCAAGCCAGCCTTTAAGCTTGCCAGCTTGCCAGTTTGTCAACTTTTGGTCTCACACTCAAGCTAGCACTTAGGCTCACAACTAAGCTAGCCTTTGAGCTCGCCACTTTGCTAAGGGCTCAAACTCAAGCTAACCCTCGAGTTTGCAACTAAGATAGCCTTCAAGCTTGTATTTAAGCTAGCCCATAAGCTCACTCATCTAAGCCAAACCTCAAGCTTGCATATTTAGCACAACTTGCAAGCTCACCCAAAGTTATCATGACAAACCGAGGGCTCTCAAATCAAATTAATTAACATGGATTGATTAAATTAAAGTAACTTAATCATATTAAACCTGAGGAAACTTAGATGGAATAAATAAACAAACCTAAATTGACTCGAATAGATCATCAAATAGACTTAAATTGACCAAATAGATGAACTAAAACTCAGATTAAACTAGACTCAAATCAAAATTGAGTTAGTCCAAATCAAATTGGTTCAGACTCAACCCTAGTCAGGCTCAAATTAGGTCAACCCAAAATTAGACCAGAATTCAAAGTAGAACCTTAATTGGGTTAAATTAAGTTTGAATTAAATCATAATTGGGTTAAAACAAATTCAAATGAATCCCAATTGAGTCAATTTGAACTCAAATCCAAACCCTAATTGGATCAAGTCGAGTTTGAACCAAGACCTAGTCGAGCAAAATTAAACTCCAATTTTCAAGCTTGAACCAAAGTAAGGCCGAACCCAACTTGAACTAAATCAAATTAGACTTGAACTAAATCAACTTGATCAAACTCAAGTTTTGAACATTGTACTGAATCAAATTAAACTTAATCCTTGTCAAGTTTGAACATTGAATTGAATCAAATTAACCTTGATTGAAATCAAGTTCTAAATATTGAACTAAAACAAATCAAACTTGATTGAAATCAAGTTCTAAATATTGAACTAAAACAAATCAAACTTGACCTAACCCAAGTTTTAAACATCAAATTGAATCAAACCAAACTCAATCCAAATCAAGTCTTGAACATCAAATTGAATCTCAGACTAGTGTCTAGGTCAAGTTTTGAATATTGAACTAAATTAAACTTAAATCGAAACCAAGTCTGAATTTTAAATTGGATCGACTTGAATCCAAGTTGGATCAAACTTAACTAAACTCAAACTTGAACCAAAACATAGGTCAAGTCTAACCCAGACAAGTTTGAATAAAATAGGGTCAAGCTGAATCACACTAGACATGCTATAAAATCCTTTGGTAGTACTCCAGGATTATGCCCAACTACATAAGCAATTTGTAATGCTACCAACCTGACCTATACCAAAGCAAGTTTGGAAAGAAATAAACTAAGTCAAACTAAGATGCACTAGGTGTGTCACCAAAGCTATTGGTGACACTTCAAACCCAATCGACAACAAGCCAAGATAGGCCATCGATCACTAAATTGAAGATGATTAGCATAAACCAAGGCCACTGACCATTTTTTCAAATCAAATAGGACAAAGGTAGGCTTGAACTCACTTAGTCAATTAGTCAGAATGCCTCACTCAAACAAGGTTAGTCGACAATAAGCTCAAAGTTGTTGATAACACCTTAAACTCAATTGACAACAAGCCAAGATAGGTCATTGATTACTAAATTGAAGATGATTAGCATAAGCCAAAGCCATTGATCATTGTTTCCAATCAAATAGAACAAAAGGTAGGCTTGAACTCGCTCAGTTAGTTAGCTAGAATGCCTCATCCAAATAAGGTCAGCCGATAACAAGCTCAAGGTTATCGATAACACCTCAAACTCAATTGACAACAAGCTAAGATAGGCCATTGATTATTAAATAAAAAATGATTAGCATAAGTCAAAGTTGTTCATCATTCTTACAAATCAAATTGGACAAAAGGTACGCTTGAACTCGTTCAATCAATTAGTCAGAATACCACGTCCATACAAGATCAGTTGATAATAAACTCAAATCTGTCGACAGCACATCAAATTTAATTAACAATAAGCCAAGATAGACTATCAATTACTAAATTAAAGATTATTAGCATAAGCCAAAGTTGTGGATCATTCTTTCAAATGAAATTGGACAAAAGATAGGCTTGAACTCACTCAGTTAATTAGCTAGAATGCTTCATCCAAACAAGGTCATTCGACAACAAGCTCAATGCAATCAACAATACCTCAAATTCAATTGACAACAAGCCAAGATAGGCCATTGATTATTAAATAAAAAATGATTAGCATAAGCCAAAGCCACTGATCATTCTTTCAATTCAAATAGGACAAAAGGTAGGCTTGAACTTGCTCAATTAGTTAGCTAGAATGCCACATCAAAATAAGATCAATTAACAACAAGCTTAAAGTTGTCAACAACACTCAAATTCAATCAACAATAAGCCAAGATAAGCCATCAATTACTAAATCAAAGATGATTAGCATAAGACAAATCTATTAACTATTTCTTCAAATTAGAAGATGAAAAGATGGATCTAAACTCGCTTAGTTAGTCAACTAGAATGACTTGTCCAAATAAGATTGCACAATAATATGCTTGAAGCCGTTGATCATCCTTTAATCTAGTCAATTCGCTGTTGGTGACATGACATTCAAGCTAGCCAATCCCAGAAGCAGTTGATGATGCACCCTTCAAACTAGTCAATCCCAAAAGTAGTTGGCAATGTTTCCTCAAGCTAGTCAACTTCAAAGTCATTGGTGATGCTATGAGCCAAGGCAATTGGCCACATCCATCAACATGTTGTCAATACCTGTCAAAGATCAATCTCAAGACCCATTCAAGTCAAAATCCACTCAGTTAAGTGCATGAAAGCATGATGATAGTGCATATCAAGCTCTTCCCACTTCCTCTCTCATTTCTCCATGTCCCATTAGACAATGTCTTAGACCTCAGCAGGGTCAATTGATGCAAGTCAAGATAGTCTGCCACACCTTGAAGTCAAGTTATGTTATTAGCATCTGTCAAAGTTCAAATCAAGAACCATCTGAGTTAAACTCCACACAATCCAGCACACGGGAGTGGGATAGTAGCAGACATCGAGCTCTTCCCATTACCATTTCTCATTTCATATCATTTATACATTTGAATCTATTAAATTATAAAGTGAGAGCATGCCCTTACTTAAGCGATGTACTATTTCTCAAATCAATTAATATCATACTTTCATCTTTTATTTTGTGTCTCTATTTTATTAGCTAGTTTTTTTATTTTAGAAAGTTTCCAATAATCATCAAAGTAATTAACAACAGGAGCTTGTGCTTGTTGGAAGTCAAAGTTTCTACAATACTTAATAGTGCACTCAAATCAAAACAACTTTGATTTGTGATTCGAGGTCACTTCCTGGGGTCTATGCCACTCTAGGCTACTAATTTCAATCCCACAACTGGTAGCTCCTTGTTGCCATTAATCTTTGAAATAGGTGACTTCATGTCCCTTATAGGTGGAGGAGGTTCTTATAAAGGGCCTACATCTTTATGGATCTCATTTGTAGGAGATGTATTTTTTATGATCCTAATAACTTCTTGAGATGACTATTGTGACCACTCCAACTTGTCAAGCTTTTACCTCATTTGTATCATCATCTCCATCAGCTCTTTATTTTTCTTCTAAGCTTCATCTTTTCTTTTTCTTATTGTCTTAATCATTCTTGAAATGCCTCTATAGTCATTTCTCTATGGAACTTCTGGTTATGACTAAGACATCTATCAGAACATGACAATTTATGGCTTAGGAATTAGGTCTTGGTTTTGTGTCTTTTGATTTGAGCTAACTTCTTCCATCAATAAGGCTTCCTCATTCAGGATTCTACTCATAGAGTGAGTAGCTATGCCTTCTTGTTGGCATGGTAATAATGATAGGCTAACAAGGGTCCCTTTTCCCTGAACCTTCTTACTTGCAAGCTTCCTTCACATAACGTTCTTTTGGCATTTGGTCAATTGAGGAGTGGGCTCGCAACCCTTAACTGGGTCATGATAAGAAATGACTTTGATAGAGTGGATAATTTTCTTTTATGTGATTTTATGTTTGGTCATAGTCTTATGATGATTCTTCTTGTTTTCTAGGTTTTTCTAGGTTATCCTCCCTTTAGCTATGGCCTTAAGGTGAGACTGTGTTCCTTTTGATTTATTTTTATTCTTCGCTTGCTATTCAATGGGGAAAAGTAATTAGAGATGGGAATATGATGATTGACTTCATTCAAGGGTAGGCTTCCCAAATCAATTGAAAATGTAGCATACTTCCCATTGCTTGTGATAGTCAGGATAGGCTCTTCTTCGTCGACATATATTTTTGGACTGGCTTTTAGTTTCTATTCCTCGGGAATGGGGTGAAGGTGATCAAATACTGGGCTTCATTTTGTGTCTATTCTTTGGAAAACAAATGTCTTACTAGTTGAAGTGTACCTTCCAATTCCATCTTTGGTTGACCCTTCACCTTGGAAATAATAATATTGGGTCTCTTTCCCCTTGATGGAAGGTGAGAAGTGAAATCATCTTGTGTGACTACAACATTGGTTGGTGAGTTAGCAAGTGCACTCTTGAATTAGATAACCTTAGAGATGGTCTCAAATTTGATTTGAGCTCTAGGTGCTCCTATGGTGAACATTGATTGAGGTAGATGAACAGCTGATTTTTCTCCCAAGACTATGGTGTATTTTTGGATAGGGATGTTCTTTGTTGGTGTTATTTGATATTTTCTTCTACAAAATAAAATACAATTGATCAATTTTTAATTGAAATTCTATCTTATTAATGCCTCTATCATATTAACTAAGCTTTTATATTTAGAGGTGAAGTCATATCCCACTGGTTGGGCCAAAATTTATTTCAGATTGGTGCTAGAAGGCATAAAGATTCACCTCTCATAGGCATATCACAAATTATGAAAAGAGTTTCACTAAGCATGGTAGAATTTGTGGAGCTGTAATTGACCATCTGGGATAGCTAGAGACCTTGAGAAGCAATCTCAAAATAGCAAACAAAATTTAGGTGGGTTTAGATGCATAATCAAGTATTGTGGAACATGATTTTCAATTGGTACAAAACCCCTATTGTTAATTACCCTAATAATTATAAGAATTCTCCTAATGTAAGAAAACTTAGTTAATAAAATAAATACATAATGAGAAGAAAACATAATTTAATTAATTTAAATAGAGATAATGGCTTAAGTAAGAGCATATCCTCATTTCATAATTTATTTAAATTCATAATCATAAAATGACATGAAATGAGGAAATGAGAAGGGGATTGGGAAGGCTCAATGCTTGTTGCTACTTTTCTCCCATACACTTGGTCAAGTGAAACTTGACTTGGATGGGTGCTTGTTTTGATCCTTGGCAGATGGTGATAATTTTGCTTGATTTCAGGGTATGGCTGACTACTTTGTCTTATGTTAGTTGACCCTATTAGGGCTTGAAGTATTATCGATGGCTTTTTGCTTGACTTCTTTTTTATTTCAACTCGAGAGAATGGTTAGTGGCCTTAGATTATACTAAACACGCTTGATTTGATAATCAATAGCTTTTAAGCTTGTTGTCAGTTAGGTTAAAAGCATTATTGATGGCTTTATATGCTTGTTATTTGTTAACTTTCTTTGATCTTTGACTTGAGAGAATGGTTGGTGGCTTTAGCTTATGCTAATCACTCTTGACTTGATAATCAATGGCCTTTGCACTTGTTGTCGATTAAGTTTGGAATATTACCAATGACTTTGTGCTTGTGTCTGTGAAGTTTGGAGTGTTGCCAATGGCTTTATTCTTGTGTTGGTTATATTATTTTGAACATAAATTTTAGCTGACTGAATAAATGAGTTCAAACTTGTATTAGTTTGATTTCATTTAAGAGAAATATGAGAGGCTTTGGCTTATGATAATCGTTCTTGATTTGATAATCAACAACTTTTATTGGCTCATGTCAATCGAGTTTGAAGCATTACTGAGGGCTTTCTTTCAAACAAGATGATTAGCTAACTAAGTGAGTTCAAGCCTACCTTAATTTGAATTTAAATGGTTAGTAACCTTGGCTTATATTTATTTGGGTGATTTTTTTAATAAAACTTTGACCAAAATTAGAGACTGGATACCACTACAAAAGCCAAAGTTGGAATTGTGTCTCAGTCAAAAATAATTTGCAAATTAATTCATATTTTATTAATTTGCAAATAAAGCTTTACGAAAGAGACTTTGAAAGTTTCAAAATTAATCTCCTATGGCCAATTATACAAATAAGTCCTTAAATTTTTTTAAAATTATAAATCATCCCTTGAAGCAAAAATTTTACAAATAACCTCTTAATTTTGTGATTTCACGAAGCAATAAAATCACATTCAAGACATCAAATTAATTCAAAATCTCATTTATACATTCAAACATTTAAGCATAACATTATCCGTATCCACAATAGTTTGAAAATTGAAAGAATATCTACTCGATCTGATTATCTTTACAACCCTATTAAAATCCCTCTAAACTTGCAAAAGATAATCAAGGAGAAGGAGAGAGAGATGGTGGGGGTGATATAGAGCACAGGGCAAACAACTTGAAATAGGAGAATGACTAAAAAGAAGATAGAAGTTGAAGAAATCAAGATGAACAATAAGAACCATCCTGAAAAATTTGTTTCCTTCTCTTATCTTTTCTCTCTTGCTTTTGCCTATTTCTCCCTTGCTTCCCTATGTCCTCTTGTTGTAAGACAAACCATGTACACAACCCAAATCTTGTTGCCTTGCTGCCCTGCCAATCTTTGATCCAGTACCTCCATGCAGTCACCACTGTCCAATTGGCCTGGCTATGCCCACCGGGTCTCCATCAACCTCTCCACACTTGGCCACCAACATAGATGCCTGAAACATCTGCTTCCACATGACTATGCTTGTGCTGCCCATGGTTGGTAAATGGCCATCCATCTCCATCACCATGCTATTGTAGCCATTCCTTGTTGGACCTCTCCCTCGCCAACTGCTCCATGCTCCATTTGCACACACCACTCATTGCACCACCACCTCATCAGAGCTCTACCTTACAGTCACTACAAGGCCAAATCTAGCAAGAACTAGCTGAATCCAGCGTGAGAAGGGGAGGAGATGCCTCAATGCCATGAGAAGGGGAGGGACTGGGGTTTGGCCAGCCGTGGATGCAAGTGAAAGAGCTCCACATTATGCCATAATCACCATCTCATTGGATCTCCTGCTCCTAAGCTATTGCATGGCTAGATCTAGTCATGAGAAGGAGGGAGAGATGGCTTAGACCCATGGGTGGAGGAGAACTAGAGCTCAGCCGGCCATGGGTATGAGTGAAGAGAGCAAGAACAAGGAGGTTTGGTAAGAAGAATAGAAAAGAGAAGGAATGAAGATGCTTGATAGGGAACATAAGGGGAAAAAGTAGATAAGGAAAAAATAATAAATAAATAAAATAAATTGAGATGTAAAAACAAAAATTTCTTATTAATTGCTAGCTAAAGGGAGCAAAGAGAAAAGCAAAGAAAACAAAAAGAAAAATGAGAAGGTTGTTGGGAGTGTGGAGTCAAAATTGATCATACAGGATAGTTAAAGACTCCGAGGAGCAATATTAAAATAACAAATAAAATTGAAGGGTGGTTTGAGTCCACAATCAAGAATTATGAGAATATAACTTCCAACAACAACTATTGTTAATTATCTTGACAGTTGTCAAGAATCACCTAAAGCAAGAAGCTTAACTAATAAGATAGAGACATGAAGAAAGAAAAGCATGACTTGAATAATATAAGAAAGGGATATATGACTTAAGCAAGGACACACTCTCACTTTATAATTTAAGAAGTTTAAGTTCATAATCATAAATAACATGAAATAAGAAAGGGAATGGGAAAAGGCTTGATGCTTGCTTCTGCCCCACTTCCCATGCACTTGGTCGAGTGGAATTTGACTTGGATAGATGCTTGATTTGATAACTTGGTTTGATTTCAAGGTGCGGCTAATTGCATTGTCTCATGTCAGTTGACCCCATTAAGATCTAGCTTTCTACTTGTTGTTAGTTAACTTCTTTAAATCTTTGATATACGAGAATAATTATTGGCTTGGCTTATGCTAATAATTTCTAATTTAATAATCAATGGCCTTTTTGGTATGTTATTGATCAAGCTCAAAGTGTTACTAATGACTTTTGAGTTAGCTTAACTTTGAAGTGTGGCCGATGACTTTAAGTGTGTTATTGGTTAATTTAATTTCAATAAGTTGCCTAACCAATTGACCTAGCAAGTTCAAGCCTACCTTAATTTAGTTTGAAATGGTTAGTGACCTTGGCTTTATTATAACTATCTCTGATTTGATAATCGATAGCCTTTTAAGCATGTTGTCAATTAAACTTGAAGTGTTGATGATGGCTATGAGCTTGTTGTTGACTAACCCTAATTAAGCTTGGACCCAACCTTGATTGGGTTCTTATTGGATCCTTAATGGACCTTGGATCCAACCCTGAATGGGTTCTATTAGATCATTAATGGATCTTGGAATGAAATAAAATAACAATCAATACCTCAATTCAATATAAAATGAAAAATCTAAACTTATGACCTTGGAGTTAATATCGCATCTTGAACTTTCTTTGAGCTTCCAACTTGATCTTTAAGATTCAACTCCAAATTACCATCTTCTTTATCTTTGCATCATCATCTTCAAGTATTAATCTTGAGACTCAGCCCTTCATGAGCTTGGATGATTATTGCAAATCCTGAAGCTTATTATAACTTAAGAAACTTGTTAAATACTAGTTTGATAATTATCAAAATCCAAAGATCAATAAGATCCTACCCTTATTAGGTTCTCAATGGATCATAGTTCAACTTGTTAATGGGCTTGGGTTCAAGTTCAAGTTAGTTTGATTTAACTTGGTTTTGGTTTGGGTGTGACCTAGTTCTGATTTAGGTTCAACCATGTTTAGGTTTAGGTGTGACCTGGTTTTGGCTCAGGTGTGACCTGATTCTGGTTCAGATTTGAACTGATTTTGGTTTTGGAGTTAAGTTTAATTTAACCCAATTAGGATTTTAATTTGAACTTGATTTAACCCAATTAGGGTTTGGTTTGTGCTTCATTTAACCCGATTGAGATTTGATTCAGATTTGGTTTAATACGATCAGAATTGATTCAAACCTTGTTCAACCTAGTTGGGGTTCAGTTTGGACTTGGTTTAACCTAATTAGGGTTTAGTTTAGACCTTGTTTGACTTAATTAGATTTTGATTTGAATTTGTTTTGATTTAATTCGAATGTGGTTTGACTCAATTAGAGCTCAATTCAAATTTATTATAGTTTGGTTCAAATGAGGTTTGACTTAATTAGAGTTTAAATTTGAACTTATTATCATTTAGTTTGAATAAGGATTGACTTAGTTAGAGTTCAATTTGAACTTGTTGTGATTTAGTTTGAATTGGGTTTCAACTTATTATGATTTTGGGTTGACTTGATCTAAACATGGTTTGGTCGAAGTTGACCCTATTTAGACCAATCAAGGCCTCACCCAATTGAAACCCAATTAGGGTTGGGTCAGAACCCATATCATCATTTTTATTTGATTGAAACAAATGATAAGATGGGGTACTAGTTGACTGGCTGAAAGGGTATCATTCAAGGTTCATTAGAACCGGATGATTGGATTGGGTTGCTAATCATCTGACAAAGGGGGGTTTGTCGAAATTAGTCAACAAGCAAAGTTGGTATGCTAGCTCTAGTCCATTAGAACTAGTCAATCAGTTTATTGAGTGGTCAACCAACAGAGAGCTTTTTTTCTCATTTAAACTAGTTTCAGTCCATTTTTTCTGTCTATTCAGGTCCATTTGTTGGTTTGCTTGAGTCAATATGGTTTAGCCTAATTTGTTTATTTGCTTTAGCTAAACTGGCTTGATTTTTATTTGATTAAATTATTTAATTTATTTATGTTAAGCAGTTTGGTTCAAAGGTCCTTGAGATGTCATAATGACTTTGACCGAGTTTGTGGGCTGATTTTGAGTTGTTTTAACTTTTAGGTGCATCTGCTGGTTGGTCTTTAGTTGATTAGACTTTCAGGTTAGCTCACAAGATGTCCTTGAGTCTAAATTTGGTTTTTTGGGCGAGCATGTAAGCTGGCCCTTGGTCAAAATAACTTTCGGATGAGCTTATAAGCTAACCCTTGGTCAAAATGGCTTTTGAATGAGTCTGCAAGCTAGTCATAAGCTGCCTGATGGAAGCATGTTCATTAAGGTAAGAATTCTCCTTTCATTTTTTTTCTTCTTTTTCTTTTCCTTCTTGTTCCTTCTTTTCTCCCCCTCCTCCCCCTCCCCCTCCCAGTAATAATTTATTATTCTTATTTATTATTATTTTTTATTTTTTATTCCTACTTTTCTCCTTCTCCCTTTTCTTTTCCAAACTTCTTTTTCTCCCATACTTCTCCATTATGGCCTCTTTCCTCCATGGCCAATTCTCTCCTCTCCTCTAAACTAGTCTTTTTCTTTCCCATCTTTTTGTTAGATCTAGCCCTCTTCTCTAGTAATGGTGAAGCCTTTTTTTGGTAGCTTGGCATAGGGCAAAGGTGTTGCTTTCTATGATAACTTGGAAGTGATGCAAATGGTAGCTTCAAGGTGAAGGATAGGACAGTGAGGCCAGTGCATGGGAGGAGATGGAGCTACGGATGGCCACTGTGGTGATGGAGTGAAGAAGTGGTACCAAGTGAAATTCTGATAGCTAGTATCTTAACAAGTGGTAGAGGAAGAGCAAAAAGATAAAATGAAGAAGAAAAAGAAAGGATAAGATCCTCACTTCTCTTGCTTTCCTCCTTTGTTTTGCTCTCTGATTTTGTAGCTAAACCCCTTCTTTACAATGCCCTCTTGATCTCCTTTTTCCTATTTTAGGGTCCATCCTTCTCTTCTCTCTTCTCTCTTTTTATATTGATTAGGGTTTATATAGGGCTTGGAAAGATTGAGTTGGATTGGATCTCAATCTCTTTTATTTGAAACTTTGAATTTTGGATGTAGTTGTGGATGGATATGGATGAATTTATTTTGAGATTGGATGAGATTAGATGTACCCACATTGGATATTGAAATTATAAAAGGACTATTTGCAGATTTTTGGAAAGTTTGGGCCATATTGTGATTTTGTGAACTTTAAGGGCCTTTTACAAAAAGAATCTTATAATTGGCTCAACGGATGACCAACTTCTACATATCCTAAGCCAAAACAAATGACTAGTTAAGGAATTGGTCAATTGATAGATAGCCTCTACCAGTCTTGACTTATCATGATCGAATGACTGATTTGTCAAGTGATCAACCTCTAAGAAGAATTTGGGCTCAATTCTAATACAAAGTTTCAGCCCATGTCTACCTCTAGTTGAATCAACCCAAATTGGATTTAGCCCATCACGAATTAGACTCAAAGTGTAACTCTAATTTTCATCAAACTCATAATTAGAGTAAGATTACAACTCTAATTCTCATCAAATTATGGTCAAAGATAGGCTACAAAACCAACCTAAATAGAGAGATAAAGAAAAAGAAGAGAGAAAAAGAAAGAAAATTCATTATTCTTATTATTTTATTTTTCTCCCCTCTGCGTCAATTTACGTGTCATATGCACCGATCACTTCTTGGCCTATGGGATTCCTTGAAAACCTTACTATCTCTCTTTTAGGCCTAAGGAATTTCTTTAGGAACTTGACTGTCTCTTTTCCAAGCCTAAAGAATTCCTTTGGGAACCTGATTATCTCTCTTTCAGGCTTAAGGGATCCTCTTGAAAATCCGACTACTTCACTTTAGTCTAAGGGATTCCTTTGAGACCCAATCACCTCTCTTCTAGGCCTAAGGGATTTCTTTGAGAAACTAATCACCTCTCTTCCAAGCCTAAGGAATTTCCTTAGAAATATTATTGCCTCAATTTGTCCTAAGGGATTCCTTTGAAAATTTAACTGTCTTATTTTTAGCTTAAGAGACTCATTAGGAAACCTGACCATCTTATTTTTGGTCTAAGGGAATTTGATTATCACACTTCTGATCTGAGAGATCCCTTTGAGATCCAACCACCATGTTTTTAGCCTAAAAAATTTCTTTGGGAACCTAAGTGTCATATATTTGGCCTAAGAAATTCTTTGAAGAACCGAAATGCCTTATTTTTGGTCTAATAAATTTCTTCAAAAATTTGAATACCATATTCTTAGCCTAAAAGATTCTTTGGAGAGCTCAACTACAAATTAAAACAAATCAAATCAATTTGATTAAAACCAACATCAGGTCCAAACATAAAACCAAAATTGAAATTAAGTCTAAACCAAAATCAAAACCCAACGTCAACTCCAAACTAGAATTAAAATAAAAGAAAATAAGGTTAACCAAAAATAAAATCAAATCGGGATAAATTTGAACTAGAACTAGGTTAAACTTAGACTAAAAATCAAATTTAATGGTCGAACTCAAGATTAGCCAAGGAACCATTAAGGATCCAATAAGGATCAAATTCAAAATCCATTGAGGATTCATCCAAAATCCAATAAGGATCCATTGAGAACCCATTAAGGGTTTGAGCTAAGATCCATTAAGGATCCAATAAGAACCCAATAATGGTTGAACCAAAATCTATTAAGGATCCAATAAAAACTCATTAAAGGTTGATCCAAGATCTATTAAGGATTTAATAAGAATCCATTAACTATTAGATCTAAGATCCATTATTGGATCACTGGATCCAAGATCTATTAAAGATCCAATAAGTCCAATAAGAACCCACTAAGGGTGAATCCAATATCTATTAACAATCCAATAAGAATCCAACAAGGGTTGAATCAAGATTCATTAAGGATTTAATAAGAATCCTTTAAGAATTGGATCCAAGATCCATTAAGAATCTAATAAAAAACTAATCAGGGTTGGATCCAAGATCCATCAAGGATTTAATAAGGACCCAATAAGGGTTGGATCCAAGATCCATTAAGAATCTAACATGAATCAAATTCAAGTTCTAATAAGGATCAAATCTAAGATCAATTAAGAATCCAATTAAAATCAAACAAGGGTTGGATCCTTGATCCAATAAGGATCCAACAAGAACCCATTAAGTGTTGGATCTAAGATTTATTGAGGATCCAATAAGGATCCAATAGGACTTGGATCTAATATCTATTTAGGATCCAATAAGATCACAATAAGTGTTGGATCCAAGATCTAATAGGGATCCAAGAAAAAATGTTGCAAGGGTTAGATCAAAGATCCACTAAGGGTCCAACAAACATCTGGTTAGCATCAAAAACTGTGGTCTAATAGGGATCAAGTACAAGGTTCAATGAGGATTCATTAAATAGGTTGAACCCTCCAAATTGAATCAAACCAAATCTAAACATCGAATTAAATTAAATCAAAATTGAACAAAAATCTAGTTTAAATATTGAATTGAATCAAATCAAGATTGATCCAAAACCAGGTCTGAATATTGAATTAAGTCAAATTAGACTTGAACCAAAATCAAGTCTAAATTTCAAGTCGATTCAAAGCAAACTTGAAACAAAACTAAGTCTAAACTGAGTCAAACTCAAATCAAATAGAGTTGGTTGACAACAAGCATAAAGCCATCGACAACACCTCAAATACAATCGACAACAAACCAGAGAAAAGGTAATCTATTGTTAAACCAAGGCAGCTAACCATTTCAAACTAAACTAAGGCAAGCTTGACCTTGATTAGTCAATTAGCCAAATTCTATGTTCGAAAGAAGTTAACCAATAATAAGTATAAAATCATTGGTAACACTTCAAACTCAACCAACATAAGCATAAAAGCCATTAGTGATGCTTCAAACCTAATCATTAATAAGCCATAAAGGGCCATTGATTATTAAAACAAGGATAATTAGTATAAGATAAGGTCACTAATCATTCTTTCAAATCAAAATCAAACTAAGATAGGCTTGAACTCGCTTAGTCAATAAGCTAAGCATCATGTTCAGGGAAACCAATGGAAAATAAGCATAAAACTGTCAATAATACTTCAATCTCAGCCAACATAATCAACAACAAGCCAAACAAGTCATCAATTATCAGAATGAGAATGATATCATAAGCCAAGGCCACTAATCATTCTCTCAAGTCAGATTGAACTAAGACAATTTTGAACTTACTTAGTCAGTCAATTAGAAGCTATGTTCGGAGAAAGTTTGTCAACACAAGAAAAAGTCATCAGTGATACTTTAAATATAATCGACACAAGCCAAAGAGGTCATCACTTATCAAATTAAAGATGATTAGCATAATCTAAGGCCACTAATCACTCTCTCAAATTGAACTAAATTATGGCAAGCTTGAACCTACTTAGTCAGTCAGCCAAGTATCATGTTTAAATAGAGTTAACTAACATAAGCACAAAATCATCAGTGGCACTTCAAGCTCAACCAACACAAGTATAAAATCAACTAGTGATGCTTCAAAACTTAATCAACAACAAGCCAAAGAGACCATCAATTATCAAATTGAGAATGATTAGCATAAGCCAAATCACTAATAATTCTCTCAAATCAAACCGAACTAAGGTAGATTTGAATTCCTCAGTCAATAGCCACGTGCCATGTTTGAAGAAAGTTTATTGACACAAGCATAAAGCCATTATTGATACTTTAAATTTAATAGCCAATATATCAAAAAGGCCATCAATAATCAAATAAAGAATAATCAGTATAAGCCAAGGTTACTAATCATTCTCTCAAATCAAAATAAATTAAGGCAAGGTTGAACTCACTTAGTAAGATAGCCAAATGTCATGTTCAAAGGAAACTCAACTGACATAATTATAAAGTCATTGGTAATACTTCAAACTAAATGGACAACAAGCTAAAAGAAAAGGTCATCAATTATCAAATTAGAAATTATTAGCATAAGCTAAGATAACCAATCATTCTCTTAAATTTAAATTAAAAAATGTCAACTAACAATAAGCAGCAGGTTGTTGATCATGCTTCAAACTTCAATAGGGTCAACTTACATAAATCAAGATAGTCAGCGACAACCTAAAATCAAGTAAAGTTATTAGCATCCAGCAAAGACCAAACCAAGCACCATCTGAGTCAAATTTCACTTGATCAAGTACATCGGAGCGGGGCAACGGTAAGCATCAAGCCTTTTCCAATCCTTTCCTTGTTTCATATTCTTCATGTTATGAATGTAAATTCTTTAAATTGTCAAATGAGGGTATGCCCTTACTTAAGCTATTCATCTCTTTCTTAAATTAATCAAATCATGCTTTTCTTTTTTTCATGTTTCTATCTTATTAGTTAGGTTTCTCAATTTAGGAAGTTTCTGACAATTGTCAAGGTAATTAATAATAGAGGCTTGCATTTGTTGGATGTCATATTTCCATAATTCTTGATTGTGCACTCAAACTCACCCTAAATTTTATTTCTTATTTTGAGATTATTTCTTAGGATCTTCTAGCTATCCTAGGTAGTTGATCAAGGCTCCACGATACTATTCATCTTTGATTTAAGAATTGATGACATTTTAGTTTGTTATTGATTGAATTTAAGGAGTTATCAATGGTTTTATATTTGTTGTCCATTAACTCCACTTGATTTCAGTTTGATTAGATTCTGACTTGATTTTGGCTTGAGTTAAGTTGTTTTAATTTGATGTTTAGATTTTGTTTTATTTTAAACCTTATTTGATTTAATTTGATGTCTAGACTTTATTTTTGTTCAAGTCTAAGTCAATTTGATTTGGGTCAGATTTGACTTGTTGAATGGATCCCCATTAGAACTTGGACTTAATCCTTATTGGATTTTGGTTTGACCCTTATTGGGTTCCTATTGAACTCTTGATGGATCTTAGATCCAATCCTTAATGGGTGCTTTTTGGATCCTTAATTGATCTTGGATCCAATCCTTAATGGGCTCTTATTGGAACCTTAATAGATCTTGGATCCAACCCTTGTTGGGTTCTTATTAGACCCTTAATGATTCTTGGTCCAACCCTTATTCAGTTCTGGTTGGATCCTTAATAGATATTGGATCTAAATCTTAATGGGTTCATATTGGATCCTTAATGGTTCTTGGATACAACCATTATTGTGTTCATATTAGATCCTTAATGGATCTTGGATCCAACCCTTGTTAGGTTCTTATTGAATCCTTAATGGATCTTGGATTCAACCATTATTAGGATCTTATTGGATCATCAATGGGTCTTAAATCTAACCTTTGTTGGATTCTTATTTGATCTTGTTTGAGTCAATTTTGTCTAAAATTAAATCCAATAAAAAATTAGCCAAAATAGGGCTTGAATGCCACTAAAATATCACATTAGTCATTGAATGGTAATGTCCAATTCTGCTCTATTGGCCATCTAGTTCCCAAAATAAGTTGACCAGCTCTCATGAATCAAGATTGGTGGCACTCCTCTGTTAGTCGACCAATTCCACAACTGATCGACTAGTTCTAATGAGCTAAGACATAATCTCTTTGCTTGTCAACCAGTTCCTTAACCAATCATTCGATGTGGCTTTGGATCAGTGGATCAACACAAATTTTTTTGAATCTCTTTATCAATAAGGAAAGAATCCTTATCTAATTTTACCAGAAATCAAGAGTATTTCAATCAAGATTACAGTCTCAAATTATATCAATCAATGATATTAATATTCAAATATGAAATCTAATTGCAAAAATAGAATCCGATCAAATCTCAAATT
The DNA here is from genome assembly GCA_005019695.1 of Trichopus zeylanicus subsp. travancoricus. Taxonomy (NCBI): domain Eukaryota; kingdom Viridiplantae; phylum Streptophyta; class Magnoliopsida; order Dioscoreales; family Dioscoreaceae; genus Trichopus; species Trichopus zeylanicus. Next base: position 1,172,466 of record RXID01022272.1, read on the forward strand.
TAAATCAATCAATATTCAATTTGGAGATCCTCTCAGCCCTTTAAAAACTTATAGAAATCAAACAAAGAAGAGAGGCATCAAAGGGGAATCGAGGGAAAAGATTCAAAAAGGAGAAGGAATTGATTTTCCCCTAGGCTCATGGCCAACTGTGGCCTTGCTCATCTCCATTGTCCTCCACCATGCCTTGTACCTATTACCCCGTCCTCTCCAACCATGCTACACTAGCTCTTCCCCATGCTCGTGGCCACCCATGGTCTCACTCATCTCCACCTTGTCCACAACCATCTCTGTCTCCTCACCACCATCGATCCTCGTCCATGATCCACGTTGGGACTATTCTAGCCTCCATCTCTAGTGATCTCCATGATGAGGTCGCTAACCTTCATTACCACCATGGCCACTAGTGGCTCCTTCTCCCTAGCTGACACCTACTCTGTGTGTGGCACCTCTAGCCCTCGAGCTCTATCAGCATGCCTCCACCAAACCATCCGTTTGTCTCCCTACATTGAGTTTTTCCTTCACCTTTGCCTTGAGCACCTCTTATAGTCATCTATCACCACCAAGGGTAAGTAGTGGGAAAGAAGCTTTGATGTGTGTGTTGCTACCTCACTCCTGTACACTAGACCATATGATTTCTAACTCAGATGGGTCTTGACTTGATCCATGGTAGATATTAATGGTGTCATCCAGTGGGACATAGAAGGAGATGATGGGATCTTGAAGTGTTTCCAATAGCTTTGAGTTTTGGCAATAACTCCATTGGATCGAGGTGCTTCCATTAGCCAGAGTGTTGATGATAACTTCTTTGAGTTGAAGTATTTTTGTCAGTTGAGATGACATTAATAATAATTTCAATGGGTTTGAAGTATTTCCATTAAGTAATAAGGCATTAGAGGTAACATTATATTGGAGTGTTTCTGTTAACCATGAAGGCATTGGCGATAACTCCTATTGGTTTGAAGTGTTTCTATTAGCTAATAAGGCATTAGAGGTAAATTTATTAGATTGGAGTATTTTTGTTAGCCAAGAATGTGTTAGCGATAACTCCTATGGGTTTGAAGTTTTTCATTAGCCAATAAGGTGTTGAGATAACTTCACTGATTTTGAAGTATTTTCATTAGCCAATAAGGCATTGAAATAACTTTGTTTGTTTTTAAAATGTTTCCATAACCAATAAGGCATAAGTAATAATTTTATTAATTTTGAAGTATTTCCATAGCCAATGAGGCGTAAGTGATAACTTTATTGATTTTAAAGTATTTTCATAGCTAATGAGGCATAGATGATAAATTTATTGATTTTAAAGTATTTTTATTAGCTAATAAGGCATTAATGATAACTACATTTATTTGAAGGTAGCATTAGCTATTGTTTGTAGAGTTGGGCATAGCCTTAGAGTGTTGTCAAAGTCTTTTGTAACACACCCAGTAGGATTCAGTTTGACCCAGTTTAGTTCTACTCGAACTAGTTCTAGTTCAAGCCAAGATGATAGCGTCACCTGCTACCTATAGGGTTGGCTATAGTCTTGTAGTATTGCCAAAGGCTTAGCATACTTGGTGGGACTCAGTTTGGTTTAACTTGGTTCTATTCAAATTTGTTTGATCCAATATTTTTTGATTTAAACTTGGCTTGATCCAATAAGGTTTGGTTTGAATTTGACTTACCTTGATTGGGTTTTAATTTGGACTTGTCTTGACCCGATTGGTGTAGTTTGAACCATTTGGCCTAGTTGGGATTCAATTCTTGACTTCGCTTGGTTGGGATGTGACTAGACTTGATTGGGATCCATTAGAGCGCAAGGGTAATTTGACTAAATTAGAGTTCAATTTGAAGTTATTTTAAGTCAAAGATAGTTTCACTTTGAACTTATTTCGATTTAGTTTGAATGGTGCTTGACTTGATTGGAATCCAACTTGAACCTTATTTTCATTTTGGGCTATCTTGGTCTAATTTTGAATCGACACAAACTCGACTCAATTTGGACTAAAGCTAAACTCAAGTTATCAATTTTTTGACTAAAATGGATAACAGGTTGGGGTATTGATTGACTGACTATGAGCAAGTATTATTTTTAGTTTAATAGAACTGAACAACCAATTCAAGTGTCAATAGTCAGACTGAGTGACTTTCTATTCATCTTGATCGGTTTTAGTCAATCTATTTTGATCCATTTGAGTTCATTGAATGCTTTGTTCAAGTAAATTTGGTCTTGTACATTTGTATTTGGCCACATTAGCTTGAGTTCAACATAGTTGAGCCATTAAATTGATTTTATTTCCATCAATCTTAGTTTGAGAGCCCTCTGGTTATCATGATGATATTACGGGGAACCTATAGGTTGACCTATAGTCTAAATAGATGATCACAAGCCCACAAGTTGGCTTATAGATGTTTGGTGAGTTTGTAGGCTAGCCTATAGTCCAAATAGATTATTGCAAGCCTACATGCTAGGTTATAGATGTTGTAAGCCCACAGGCCGGCTTATGGATGTTGTGACTTGTAGGCTAGCTTATAGTCCAAATAGATGGTTGGTGAACCTATGGGTTGGCCTTAGTCCAAATTTGCGAGCCCACAGATTGGCTTATAGATGTTGCAAGCCCGCAGGCTAGCTTATAGTCCAACTAGATGGTTGACAAGTTGACAAGCTATCTCATGAATGCAACGCCTACAGGCTAGCTTATAGATATTGAAAGCCCACAGGCTGGCCTTATTCCAATATTATAAGCTTGTAGGCTAGTTTATGGATGTCGTGGCCTATAGGCCAGCCCTAGACCGGTGTGAGTTTGGGTTATTTTAGTTCTTTCTTTTTCTTATTCAAGTTCAAGTGAGCCTTTGTCAATTAGTAGGTTCCAAAGCTTGAGTTATTCAACAAGGGCACTATGGTAGAGATGAGGCTGCGAGTAACTACAATGTTGGAGAGGGTCTGTTGATGCATGAGGTTGCTTGTGACCACTATATTAGTGGAAATCCATTAATGCATGAGGCTGTTATAATGTCAGGTGTGATAAATTAGTCCAACATTGGATATTGGATAGATAGGATCAAATATATATAGTGAAAAAGGTCCAGATCCCAAGAGCTTAAGCTTTTGGGATGGTTTGGTGTCCGATTCACTATATTAATCTGATTCGACACTCTTTCGACTCCCCCAACAAATGGTATCAAAGCTTTAGGTTCGAAGCTATGCAAACTCTTAAGACCAAAATTACTGTGATGGTGCAACTGAAGATATGGGTCACACGGTGAAACTGGTCGAGTAAAAGAGTTCTTGATTAAGAGTATTAAATTTGATATGGTAAAATCACACCTGAAGGGAGAGATTGTTATAATGTCGGTGCGATAAATTAGTCTCACATCAGATATTGGATAGATAGGATCTAATGTATATAGTGAAAAAGGCCCATATCCCAAGATCTTAAGCTTTTGGAATGGTTTGGTATCCAGCTCACTATATTATTTCACTTCGACACTCTTTTGACTCCCCCAACAAAAAGAAGAAAAGATAGCAGATAATAGATTTATGTGGCGAAGACGATTCAAAGGATATTATATTGATGAGAAGAGAAAAAGAAGATTACAACGATGGAGATGAAACTCCAATGTCACCAACTCTCACAAAAGACTAAGTAGCCTAACCATCACAAGACATCTTGAGAGTATTAATCTATGTCTCTCTCTTTCACTCTATATTGAAACCCTTACATTAATGGAGTATTTATAGATATGGCCTAACTGTGTTTGAGTCAAAGTAGAAGACTGACTCAAATAAGACTTCTACTAATTTAAGTCTTCTAGTGGAAGATAAATTCAGGTAAGGATTAAGTCCACTAAATTACTTTCTAATATAATTAAGACTCTTCAGAAAATTCGGATTAGAGACACAATTAAGCAACAATCTCTACCTTGGCTCGAATCCTCTTATTCTCTGAATTTGAATCTTTAATAGATGTCTTTGCCATTACCTCATGGGTCACGATCAACAACCTTGAACATTGATCAAGTCCAAACTGGGCTTGAACTTGTCAATCGAAATTACCTTCATCAACATATCTGCAGGATTTCTTAAAGTATGAATCTTTTGTAAAGAAATCTCGTTATCTTCAATAATGTCCCGAATAAAATGAAATCAGACATCCATACGCTTTGATCTGGCGTGGTACATTTGGTTCTTCGCAAGGTGTATGGCACTCTGACTATAGCTTGCCATTGAGAAGAATTCTTATCTTGCATTGCTTCTTTATAGGAAGAATGATTACCATTATCAGTAACTAAAGCAAAAGCTATCATATCTTCAAAACCATACCTTTCAGGTGGCTTTATGTTTCTTTGAGATCTTTGAAGTGGAGTCTTCTCAGAAATTTGATTCATAGAATTTTCTTGAGAGTTGGGTATACCCTGAATATCTTCTTCTGACGAAACTACATGCTCCACCTCCACTTGCATTATATCACCGGGACCTTTCTGGAGAGATTTTAACATAACACTTTCATTAAATAACTACGTCTCTCTCAATAATTACATTTAAAATAGTAGGATCCCACAAATGATAGCCCTTAACACCTTTGGCATAACCCAAGAAAATACACTTTTTGGAATGTGTATTTAACTTATCCTTGACAACATGCACATAAGCAACGCAACCAAAAATCTTTAAATAAAAATAATTTGCATGTTGACCAGTCCATACCTCTTCAGACGTCTTGTAATTAATGGCTATTTGAGGTGAGCGATTCACAATGAAACATGCTATATTGATAGCTTCTGCCCAAAAATCTTTATCAAGATTAGGTGTACTCAGCATACTACGTGCTTTCTCCAACAAGGTTTTGTTCATCCTTTCAGCCACACTATTTTGTTGAGGTTTTTCTGGGATGGTAAAGTGGTGTTTGATGCCTTCGTCTTCACAGAATTTGAGAAACTCTGTTAATTTATACTCTCCACCATTATCACTTCTGAGGTATTTGATTTTTCTGCCAGTCCTTTCTTCGACTGAAGTTTTTCACTGTTTAAAAACAAAAAACACTTTGGCTTTATGATACAAAAAATAAATCCATACTTTTTTGAAAAAATCATCAATAAAACTGACAAAATAATGAGTACCAAATTTTGATGGAATAGGAGACACCATACATCATAATGAATATAATCAATTAAACCTTTAGTGTAATGAGTACTGGTGTTAAACTTTTCCTTAGACTATTTACCATAGAGACAATCCTTGCAAAAATCCAATTTGCATGAGTTGAGACCTTTCAGTAATTTTCTTTTGTTGAGCTCACTTAAACCTTGCTCACTCATATGACTGAGATGCATATGTCATTAGTGGATCATATCAGAAAAAGAAGCCTGAGAAATTACTGCACCACCTTCAACGATTTTTCCTACTAACTCATACAAATTTTCATGCTTTAGGCCCTTCATCACTTTCAATGAGCCTTTAGGAACCTTAAGAATTCCACCTTCAATAGAATACTTATAACCAATAGAATCCAAAGCACCCAAAGAGATCAAATTCTTTTTCAAATTAGGAACATGACTAACGTCAGTAAGAGTTCTAATAATATTATCAAACATCTTAATTTTGATTGTTCCAATTCTAATAGTTTTGCATGGATTATTATTACCCATCAAAACTAAACCACCATCATAGGACTTGTAGTCTTCAAACCAATCCTTATTAGGATACATGTGGTAAGAACAACCGGAATCAAGAATCCAAGTATCATGGTAACGATCAAGATTAGAACTAATAGAGAAAATATTACCAAAATCATCATCAGAACTCCCTTCAACAATTGATGCTTGTCCTTGGGCTTGCTATTTAGATTGAAATTCTCTTTCTTTCTTTGCTTTGAGCTTCTAATACTCTTTAATTACATGTCCCATCTTCTTACAATACCTGTAGTTTATTTCTTTGGATTTGGATCTAGAGCGACTTGTCTTTTATCTTTCTTTGGTACGCCTTTTGACAATCAATGCTTCTGACTGTGACACATCCCCTTCAATCTTTTTTAAATATTCATTAGATAGAAGGGTAGCAAAAATATTGTCAAATTTCAAATCCTTATCATACATGAGAGTAGTCTTTAGATTCTCAAGAGAAGGAGGTAAAGACGATAATAAAATAATTGCCTTGTCTTCATCTTCAATTTTAACATTAATGCTTAACAATTGAGAGACTAGTTTATTAAAAGCATTAAGATGATCAACTATATTCGTACCTTCTCTCATTCAAAAATTGAAGAGCTTCTGCTTTAAGTAAACTCGATTTGAGATAGACTTACTCATATATTGTTCCTCTAGCTTTTTTCATAACTTTGAAGGTGATGTTTCATCAAGAAATGGATAGAGTATCTCATCAATGAGACTGAGGATGATTGTGCTATGTGCACTAGCCTTCTGGTTTTCCTAGACACTTTTGGTGATATCTTCAGGCTTAATGTCCTCTAATGTGTTTCTCAACCCTTGTTGAGTAAGAATTACACAAACTCTTATTTGCCAAATAGAAAATCCTTATTTTTCATTGAATTTCTCTATATTGAACTTCGTAGTAGATATATTGAACCAAGCTCTGATACCACTTGTAGCGCAAAATATCGATGTCCACCACAATTCACGATGTAGAAGAAGAACAAAAAAGAAAAAAAGATAGCAGACAAGAGATTTATGTGGCAAAAATGATCCAGAGGATATTGTATTGATGAGAAGGAAGAGAAGATTAAAACGATGAAGACAAAACTCCAATGTCACCAACTCTCACAAAAGACTAAGTAGCCTAACCATCACAAGACGTCTTGAGAGTATTGATCTATGTCTCTTTCTTTCACTCTATATTGAAACCCTTAACATTAATAGAGTATTTATAGATGTGGTCTAACTGTGTTTGAGTCAAAGTAGAAGACTGACTCAAATACGACTTCTACTAATTTAAGTCTTCTAGTAGAAGAAAAATTCAGATAAGGATTAGGTCCACTAAATTACTTTCTAATATAATTAAGACTCTCTGGGAAATCTGGATTGAGACACAATTAAGCCAACATGAGGCCGCGGGTGATCACGGTATTAGTGGAGATTTGTTGATACTCAAGGCCATGGGTGGCTGCAATATTGGTGGAGGTCTATTAATGCATGAGGCCACTGGTGACTACAATATTGGTGGAGATTCACAAATACACAATGTGGCAGATGGTCATGACATTGATGGAGATTCACTGATGTGAAATCATGGTGGTGATAGAGGCTCATTGATGTTCGAGGCCATAGGTGACCATGGGAGATGATGAAGACTTGTGGTTGCATGACAACACAGATGGATACGGTATTGGAAGAGAAGCATCAACTCATGAGACCATAGGCTACCAAGATTAGATGGGGCAAAGGGGCATTTGTAGTAGGGTTCGAACACCCAATCCTTCTAGGTTCAATTGCCCAAATTGAACGATGACTTGGAGAGAAGTGTGGTCACGAGCAGCCATCAGCTTGGGAGAGGACAAGGAGGTAGCAGGATCATGACACAATAGGGACCTTGCAAAAAATGAGAAGCAAAGAAAAATAAGGAGAAAGAGAAGATAGGGGCTTATAGCTTCTTTTTCTTTTTTGTCAATGCCTTCTTAGTTTTCTCTTTGAAGATGAGATCTCCTACAGAACTTCTTTAAGAATTATCTCCAAATTCTTTAGAAATTCACTTAAGAATCGACTACAATTGCAGTTAAATTTGTGTGCCATAGCTCCTTTTTATAGGATTGATAGAATCTCTAATTTTGGTGTTTGATTGATTTGATTTTGGGATTTGAGAGATATTTTCTTGCCTAATCTTCAGATTTAGATCTCTGACTAATGGATTGTGAGATTGTAATTTTGAACCAAAAATCATTTTAATTGTTGATAAATTCAGAGAAAGGTTGGTTTCCAAATTCGCAGATTGTGAACCAAACCAATTGACCGACTATGAATGGTGTTGTGCCCAGCATAATATAACCGGTTGACCAGTTGGGAACCTATTGATTGGTATGGTTTGGTTCAGCATTTTGGACCCTAATATTTAGCCCTTTTCTATTTTATATTGGGCTCCACTTATCCCAAATTAGACTCAAAGAGTAACTCTAATTCCTGTTACACTCGAAATTAGAGTTGGGTTACAAAAACTATTCTCTTAGCGTCACCAACCAAGGAGAAAGACCAGATCTAGTCATGAGAAAGGAGCCTAGTCTTGCTTAGGAAAAAAACAAATAAAAAGAAAGGGGGAGCTCATCTCCAAAAAAAGAAGAAGGAAAGAAAGAAGATGGGAGGTCCAATAGAAGGGAAAGCATGAAAGAGAAAATGTAAAAAAAGATGGGGAGCTTGCTGTTGCTGCCAACAAGGAAAGAAAAAAATGAGAATATTTTCTTTCCTTAATTGACGTGCATTCATCTCCATTGATTGATGGCCATCCTATGGCTCGTCCAAAAGTCAACATGGTTTAGGGGCAGCCCATAGGCTTGCCTAAAAATCATTCTGATTAAGGGCCAGCCTATAGGCTTGTCCAAAAATCAACTCAGTTTAGGGCCAGCTTGTGGGCACATCCAAAGACCATTCTATGGGACAGCATGTAGGCCTGCTCAAAATTCCATATAGTTTAGGGCTAGCCTGCAAGATAGCTTGAAAGTGATTCTAACTAAGGGCTATCCTATGGGCTCACCTAAAAATCAGTTTTGCTAAGAGCGAGCCCACAAGCTTACCTGAAAGTCGATTCTGCTAAGGACCGGCTTGCAAACTCTCCCAAAAGCCAATTGATATCAAAGACGTGTAGGCTTGCTTGAAGGATCAATCAATTTAAGGTCAGCCCTCAAACTTGTCTAAAAATTAAATTAAAGCTCAAGGCTAGTATGCAAACTTGCTTAAAAGTCTAAATCGACTAAAGGCTAGTCCTTGGGCTTGCCTAAAAGTCAAAACAACTTCAGTTATTCTGTGGGCTCACCTAAATCATTATGATAGCTCAAGGGTTCTGGAACCAAAATAAAATTGATAAATATAAATTACTCAAATTAAATAACTCAATCACATTGAACTCAAGTCATTTGACTAAAGTAAATAAACAAATAAACAAAACCAAATCAACTCAAGCAAAGCACCAAATTGACCTAAATCAATAAAATAAATAGGCTAAAATCAGTCATCAGCCATGTAGAAAATCTTTTATTGGTCATCTGATTCTTGTCTATCAAGAGCTAATACGCAATCTGCCAATCGACTAGTTCTGATGAACCAAACCTCCTTTGTTGGACAACTAGTACCCAAATCGATTGTTCGATTCTGATAAATCTAGAATGGCACTCATTTGACCAGTTGATTGGCATCCCATCAGATCGCATGTTTTAGTCAGAAAACTAATGACTTGCGTTCAAATGTAACCCTAAATAGGTTCAAATTAGGTCAAACCTTGATCAGTCCAATTCAGATCAACTTGGATCAAACTGGGTCAAATTAAGTCAACCCAAAATCAAAACAAGTTTGAACTGAACTCTAATTGAGTCAAAACTATATTTTGTTTCCCTTCCTAGTTTTGACAATAAACCAATTATATTTAATGATCATTTGAGTTGTGTTTAGCTAAAAGACATCCAAGCTCTCAAGGGTATATTTGAAAGCTTCAAAGAAAAGGAATCACTATGGTAGATCGGTGAGTGTGACTTGAAAACTCATAGGATGACATGAAGTGGCTTAAAGGTGTCAATAGCAACTTGAAGATTCACGGATGACATAAACAAAGCCAAAGCAACTCAAAATCTTGGCATCGACTAGGTTTAGCTTTTTCTTTACTTTTAGTCAAGTGTGAAAGTTGCTCTGAAGATTAATTGTTTAAAATTTTCTAGCGCCGTTTGAAATGATTTTTGCCACAATCAAATTTTATTGAAATAGATTAAAATTGAGACTTATATACCACTAAGTTATGCATTAGATGTGGATCTTAGTCAAAATTAAATCATGTCCAACTTTGGGAGAAAATTGAGCTCAATTTGGACCTAAATTTTTAGGAAATTCAGGTTTAAACCAAAGTCGGCTTAGTGGACTGGATACTTGGACCCAAAATTTATTTAAAATCTAGGCCAAAATAACAAAATATAAAATTTTATAAATAAGTCCCTAGAATGAGTAAATTTTTATAAGTGGGTTCTTGGCTAAATTTTTTACAAATAGGTCCCTAAAATAAGAATTTTATGAAAAACCGAATAAAATTCTAAAATTATAAATCAGTCTCGCAAAATTTAGGATTTACAAATAAGCCCCTCAAAAGATTAATAATTATGATTTGATCATTCTGAAATATACGATTTACGAATAAACTCTTCCAAAATTTTTTATTTACAAATAAATCTCTAAAATTTTAACTTGTTGCAAATAAGTCCATAGAAAATTTTTATTTATGAAGAAGTCCAAAGTTTGTTCAAAAAAGACTATAAGTTTTAAAACTTTATAAATAAATTCTTTTTGTAAGAAAGCTTCTGAAAATTATAAAATTATAATTTAGTTTAATTTCTCAAAAAAATTACAAATAGCTCCTCTATAAATTCAATGTCCGAGATAAATATAACTTTCAAATCATTGTTATCTACAATAACAAACACTCATCCACATCTTCTAATAGATTTATCTAATCTCAAATAATCCATATCCATATCTATCTACACATATATCCATCATTCAAAATTTTAAAATAAAGAGATTGAGTTTCAACCCAACTTCATCTTTTCAAACTCTATATAAAGCTTGTTCATACTTAAAAAAAAAGAGATCATAACACAGAGGAAAAGGAGAATGTGGAGATCAGAGAGGCATAAATTGAGCAAGAGATCAAGCAAGAGAAGTCCAAGAAGAAGAACCATAAAGCACCAAGAAAAAGTAAGTTTCTTAACTTATCTCACTATTCTTTACTATTTTCTTTGCTTCTTTTCCTCTCTTGGCAAAGCCTTTGCCACATCCCCGAGCCCACATGAGCCACCGATTGTAGCTCCAACCTAAAACTAGGTTCCACCACTCTCATCTATGTGAGAACCACACTGCTTAGTTCCTGTTGAAGCTCTGTCATCCATGCCTCACCTATGCCTCCTCACCACAACCTTAGCACCACCGGCCAGCTCATCTCCATCATCGGCTGGCCCCTCCTCCTCCTTGGAATCCCATGTTGGAGCTTCACCATCCTCTACAGCTCGCCTCCAACTTCCTTGACTGCCATCATTTACTTGAGCCACCGCTTGCTGTGCACCTGAGATCAAGTGCACCTTTGAGATCTGCACTAATTTTGCTCGCCCCATCATGCCTCTGGGCCCAATGCCATCCATAGTTGGCTTGGTCTAACCACAAACCTGAAGAGAAGGAGCTACTAGCCATAGATACCCTTCGCCAGTCAGCTCCTGCACCTCACCCACTAGTGGAAGCCTCCCGTCAGTCATCAACACCCACTCTCTACTACTCCCATCACCTACTTGGCTGGATTTGGCCAAGATTTGGTGGATTCAGTTCCAAAACTAAGGAAGAAGGGGATGGTGAGTGGCCAAATCTGGCCAAGAAGAAGGTCGGACCACTAGGGCCTGGTGTTGTTGTGAGAGGAAGTGAAGAAGACATAGGTTGGAGGAAGAAAATGGGTGTAGAAAAAGAAGAAAACAAAAAAAAATAAACTAAAGAAAAGGAATAGTTGTTGGCCAAAAAAATGTCTAATCCGGAAAAAAAAGGAAGAAAAGTTGAGTTGCTAAAAAAGTAATAAAATGATGAAATTCAGAAAAAGGTAGAAGGAAGGCATCAATCGGGGCACAAGATTCAGAGGATGTGGAACTAGCTCATTCCATGCTTGCGGTTACCTATGGCTTTGTCTATCTTCGCTACATCCACACTTGTGTGATCATCATCTTCATTCTCACGCTCATCCGTAGCTATATGCATTCACAAACTAGTCTTTGGCCTCGCCGAAACTAAACCATTCATTTGGTCTACTGAACTTTGGATAACCTTTGGGCCTGTCAGCTCTAGGCTGACCTTTTGGCCAACTGAAACTAGAGGCCAACCTTTGGGCCTACCGAAATAAAGTAAGTCTTTGAGCTTGCCAAACTCAGGCCAACCTTTGGGTCCATCAAAATTAGGCCAGTCTTCAGATCTACCAAACTCAGGGTAGTCTTTGAGTATGCCAAAACTAGGCTAGCTTTCAAGTTCGTCAAAATTATAAGCTAGCTTTGGGGCCTGCTAAAACTATAGCACAACCTTGAGGGCTACTGACTCCAGGCTAGCATTGGATTCACACTTCAAAGCCAGCCTTGAAGCTTACCTTTTTTGATTTAGTCCTTGGACTCACACTTCTAAGACTAACCCAATAAGAGTCTAGCATAGGATTAAACTCAATCCAAATCGAATGAATTAGACTCGAGCAAAAATTGTGTTTTGAATATTGAACTAAATCAAATTAGATTTAGATCAAAATCAATATCACTCCTATTGAAGTCAATGATCAATATTTGACAAATGTTCCTCTGAAAATCAATACCAAGCTTGGTGAATTGAATTTATCATTGCAAATTGAATTTACCATCAATGGCAATAGTGATTTTGGGAATAAATGCTTCACATGGTTCCCCTAGTCATGCTATAAGGCATTAGTACAAACTCAACCACTAAATTTTTTGGGAAAAAGAAACCAGGCTAGCTTTCGAGCTAGAAAAATCAAGTTTGCTGAAACCAGGCCAACCTTCAAGCCAGCCAAGCTTAGACCATCCTTTAGGCTCGCCAAAACTAGGCCAACCCATTTAAACTACATCAGCCTTTGGGTCTGCCGAAACTAGGTCTACCAAAAAATGGCCGACTTTCAAGTATGCCAAAACTAGGCTAGCCTTCTGACCTACGGAAACTAGACCAACCTTTGGCCCCACCAAAACTAGACTAGCCTTTAGACCCATCGAAAGTAGGCTAGCGTTTGGGCCAACTAAACTTATGTTAACCTTTAGGCCTACCAAAATAACCCCAACCTTTGAGCCAGTCGAAATTAGGTTAACCTTTGAGTTCACCAAAACCAGGCTAGCCTTTGTGTCCATTGAAATTATATGCTAGCCTTTTGGCTCACTGCAACAATAGGCTAGACTTTAGGCCCACCAAAATGAGACCAACCTTTAGTTCTACCAAAACCAAGCTGGCCTTTGGGTCTGCCAAAACTATGTTAGCTTTCAAGCTTGCTAAAACTAGTTTGGCCTTCCTACCTGTCAAAACTAGGCCAACCTTCAGACTTGCTAAAACTAGGTTAGACTTTAGGCCCACCAAAATCAGGCCAGTCTTTGATGTGCTAAAACTAGACTAGCCTTTGGGCTCACAAAAACTAGGTCAGCCTTTAGGTCATTTAGACTCAGGCTAACCTTTGGGCCTACTAAAATTAGGTCAGTCTTTGGACCCACCAAAACTATAGACTTTCTTTCAAGCCCATTGTAACTATAGGCTAGCCATCGAGTCCACTGAAATTATATCAGCCTTCGGACTTGCTGAAATTATAGGTTAGTCTTCAGGCTCACCAAAATTATGCTAACCTTTAGAACCATTGAAATTATATGCCAGCTTTTGAGCTTGCCAAAATTATAAGCAAGTTATTGGATCCACTGAAATTATAGGTTAGTCTTCAAGCTCACTGACTCTAAGCTAGCCTTGGATTCACACTTCTAAGCAAGCCCTCGGGCTTGCATTTCTCAAGCTAGTCCTTGAGCTTACACTTCTAAGGCCAACCCAGAGGCTTGCCCAAAGTTATCATGACAGCTCAAAGGCTCTTGGATCGAGCCAAATTTAATGAATAGATCTCATTCAAATAAACCCCCAAATAGACCAAGATTGATCAATTAGATGGACCACAACTATAGTTGAACTAGACCCAATCCAAATTGAGTTAATCAAAACCAAATCCATTTAAACCAACCCTAAATGAGTCAAATCGAGTCAATCTAAAAGCAAATTAAATTTGAATCAAACTATAATTGGATTAAATCAAATTCAAAACTAAAATACAAGCGGGATAAATTGAACCCAAAGTCAAATGAGAACTAGGCTGATCATGAACTGAAACTAAGTTGAACCTAAATCAACTTGAATTTGAACCAAAGTCTAAACATGGACCTAGTAAAAGTCCAAAACAAAATCGAACTCAATTTGAATCGAATGAATCAGACTCAAGCCAAAGTTGAGTTTTGAATGTTGAACTGAATCAAATCATACTCAGATCGGAATCAATGTTACCTTGCTTGGAGTCAATAATCAATATTTGATAAATATTTTTCTAAAAATTAATGCAAAGCTTGGTGAATTAAATTCATTATTGCAAATTGAATATTCACCATCAATGCCAATAGTGATTTTGGGAACAGATGTTTCATATGGTTCCCCTAGTCATGCTATAAGGCATTAGTGTGAACCCAACCACCAAAGGATTTAGGAAGAAAAAACCAAAAGAGATTAGTAAATTGCAATTCAATCATGTTCTAAATTTTGAACTAAATCAAATTAGACTCAAATCAAAATCAAGTTTTGAATATTGAACTGAATCAAATTAGATTTAAAATAAAATGGTGTCTAGATTTCAGACCAAACTGAATTAAGGTAGGCTTGGCTTCAACTCGCTTAGTTAGTTAGTTAGATATCTTCTTCAAATGAAGTTATCGCCTATGCGTTATTGGCTAGAGAAATCCTTCAAACCAAGAAGTTATCACCTATGTCTCATTTGATATGAAAACACTCCAAACTACAAAATTATCACTCATGCCTTATTGACTATGAAAATACGTCAAAATTAATAAAGTTATTTGTACCATATTAGCTATAAAAATACTTCAAACTATGAAGTTATTGTCTATACCTTATTAGTTGTGAAAATAGGTCACAAATCAAATTGAATGAAAGTAGACTTGAACTCACTTAGTTAGTTAATTACAATGCCTTGATCAAACAAACTTATTACCTATGCCTTATTAGCTATGAAAATACCTCAAACTATGATTTTATCACCTATGCCTTATTGGCTATGAAAACACTTCACAAGTCAAACTGAACTAAGGTAAGCCTAAATTCGCTTAGTCAGTCAACCATAAAGCCTTATTCAAATGAAGTTATCACTTATGCTTTATTGGCTATGGAAACACTTCAACCCCAAAGTTATCACCTATGCCTTTTCGACTTTGGAAATACTTCAAACAATGAAGTTATTGCCTAGCCTTATTGGCTATGGAAATACTTTAAACAACAAAGTTATCACCTATGCCTTATCAGCTATGGAAGCACTTTAAATAATGAAGTGATCACTTACACCTTATTAGTTATGGGAAACACTTCAAACCTAAAATTATCACCTACGTCTTATCGGGTATGAAAATACTTCAAACAATGTGGTTATCTACTCTAACTTATTGGTTATAGAAAACACTTTAACACCAAAGTTATCGCCTTATTGGCTATGAAAATAATTCAAAATCAATGAAGTTATCATCTACACCTTATTGGATATGGAAACACTTTAAACAAAATAAAGTTATCACTAATGCCTTATTGGCTAGTGGAAATACTTCAAATCATGAAATCATTGCCAAAAGCTCAAAGCTATCGGAAACACTTCATGCCAATCCCGACAAGTTGTTGGTAATACCATCGAATAAAGTTATTGCCAAAGCTCAAAGTTATTGGAAACACTTCAAACTCCTCCATTGACTTCCATGTCCCGTTGGATGACACCATTAAATCAAATCATCAACATCTGCTAATGATAAAATCAAGACTTATCCAAGCTAGACAATGCACAATCTAGCATACAAGAGTAGGGTAGTAGCAGACATCAAGCTCTTCCCATTCGTTTCTTATTTTATATGATTTATGCATTCAAATCAATCAAAATGTAAAGCAAGAGCATGCTCTTACTTAACCTATGTATCCTTTTTCTTTAAAATAAATCAAATAATGTTTTCTTTTTTTCTTTTATATCTATATGTTATTAGCTAGGTTTTTAGGTGGTTCCTGATGATTATGAGGGTAGTTAACAATAGGGGCTTGTACCTGTTGAAATTCATGTTCCTACAACATCTGATTGCACATTCAAACGACCATATTTTTTATTTATTATTTCAAGGTTACTCCTTGTGGTCTTCATTTTCCTGTGTTTAATTTCAATCCCATAAATTCTAGCTTGCCCAATGGGACATAACTTCTCCTCCAAGTATGGAAACCTAGTTAAAAAATAGAGACATTAATAAAATAGAATTACAGTTGAACACTAACCAATTGTGTTCCTTCTGGCAAAAGAAAGCATCCAAAGGCATCAACAAAGAACTTCTCCACTCCAAACTACACCATCATCCTAGTAGTTGACGGTCACCACAAAAGTAGTTGAAGTTCAAATCAAGTTTGAAACTATTTTTTAGGCCATTCAATTCAAGAAAGCAGCTGCTACCATGCTAATTGAGGTTGCAATTATGCAAGATCAGCCTGCCTTTTTCCTTCCATCATGGGGTAAAATACCCAATGTCATCATTTTAAATGAGAAAGGTCAATTTGATGAATAGTCAGAAGCTAAGCCTAAACTAGCAAGGGCATTAGTTTTCTAGAGACAAGGCCTAAAATGAAGCTTAGTCTTTAGTCACCTTCACTCGACTCTTGACAGCGGGCAACTAAAAGCAAGTCCGGACATGTGCATAGACGAAGAAAAATTTATCTTGGCTATCACAAACAAGGGAAAGCTACTGACATTTTTAGCCAACTCGAGAAGCATGCTCCTCGAATGAAGACAGTCATTAACATTCCCACCTATAGGTCTTTTGCTCCATTAAGTGGCCTAGAGAAGGATAAAAGTAAGTTAAAGGGGGATAAATCAAGACTGTGGCAAATGGGTGATTAACTAAGCAACATAACAAGAGCCAATATAAAGCTACAACCTAGAATGAGACTTCCAAAAAGAAGACCACCTATACTATTAGAGTTATTTCTTACCATAACTTTAGAAAGAACCACAAGCCCATGCCTCAACAAGCCAAACACTAAAAGAAGGTTGCATAAACAAGACTTACAGATAAGCAAATTCAAGAGGAAAGGCCCTTGTGAGTCAATCCTTGCTACCACACTAAAGAGAAGGTGTAACTACTCACTCCATAAGCAAACTCCTAAATGAGGTAACTCAGCTGATGGGAGAAGTTACTCTCGATCCAAAATACACCAAATCAAGGCCACATTCTCAAGATGTGGACCATCATATTTTGGCAGAAGGCTTAATCATAATAAAAAGCTCTAATGAGAAAATGACCATATAAGCATTGCAAGAACAACTGAGACAATAAGGGAAAGAAAAGATGAACCCCAAAAGGTTATGGAATTGATGAAGATGATGATATAAATGAGACAAAAGCTCAAGTTGGAGCAATCTCTACAGTCATCTCAAGAAGCTACAAAATTTGTAGAAGACATACCCCTCATAGGTGAAATCCCTAAAAATATAAGTTCTTCATAAGAACCATCTTCACTAGCAAGGAATGCTCAATTCCCTATCTAAAGAATTTCTACCAACATGGAGTTGCCAATATACATTCAATAGCAGGTGCAACAAATGGTGACTACACAATTGAGATAGTGGAATAGCGCATGTATGATAAATGATGCAGATAAACTATATCCTAGTCACAGTTATCACCTATGTCTTATTGGCTATGGAAACACTTTAAGGTCAATAGAGTCATTGTCAATGCCTTATTGGCTAATGGAAACACTCCAACCCAAACAAAGTTATTGTTGATGCCTTATTGGCTAATGAAAATATTTCAAATCATAAAGTTATTGCCATACCTTATTGGCTATTGGAAACACTTTGAACTTCTCCTATTCTCTTTCATGTCCCATTAGATAATGCCATCAATACATGCCAAAGACTGAGTTAATTTGGGTCAGATGTCACATGATCCAGCGTAGGGGAGTGAGGCAGCACCATACATCAAAGTTTCTTCCCCACTCTTTCTCTTTCTTTATTTCTTTCATATTTTATATAATTCCATATTGAAATTCATTACACAGTGAGGGCATACAGTTACTTAAATCATATGTCATCTTTCTTAATCAATTAAATAATGCTTTCTTCTAATCTTTTTTTTATTTATATTTTATTAAGTATGTTTCCCACTTTAGGAGATTCCTGACAATCGTCGAGGTAATTAACAACAAGGGCTTGCACCTGTTGAATGTCATGTTCCCATAATAGCTGATAGCACACTATAAATCAAAATAAATTTTGATTTGTGATTTGAGGTCACTCCTTGGGGTCTCCACTATCCTGAGTAGTTAATTTTAATCCCATAAATCTCTTGTTGCTACTCTGCCAACTCTCAGCAAGCTTAACTAGGGTGGCATTTGAGTGGATGCTAGTTTACAACTAGAGTCTATACAAACTTGGTTGCAAATGAAACAAGCTTTTCAAATTAGATTTAGGGGAGTCATCGACAAGATAACCATTACGAACCTTATCTCAATACCAAAAATATGACAATAAATCAGTTTTGGAATACATCACACGGTAGAGAAACCTCAACATTAGATGTAAACAATCTATAAGCTAATTCAAAACTGTAAATCTAGTCCTTAGTAACATAAGGAGGAACTAGATGATACCCTATCTAAGTGTTTATGCTATTCATACTTTCCAAGACCTCATTGCATATGTCAAGAAGTTGGAGAAGATTGGCCCCCAACCTTACCTAGTTCACAAAATTAGAAACTAGAAAAAGATGAGGCAAAGTGAGTGGAACCCTCTAAAAATATGAGGGTAGCATTTGCAATAAACAAACACAAGAAACCTACAAACTCCACCACAAGTATAGGTAACCCTCAGAAACTACTAACTTTTGGAGGAGATGGGGAAGTATAATCATCCAATGATTTTAAACAAAGACTTAGGAAAAAAAATACTCTCTTAAAAAGGAGAGGGTGGGAAAAATCTTCCAAGATACCCTAAAATTAGGCTTTCAACTTCCAAAATACAAAAGGATGAATAAAGCCAATAAAAAGGATCATCCAAACTATTGTCCTTACTACAAAATGTTGGATCATACTATTGAATATTGTTTTGTATTTAAGGATTGGGTCAAAAGGCAATACCAAGAGGGCATGCTAACTCTTTCAAAGTCAAACTTACTTAAAATACCCACTAGACACATCAGCCACATTACTATGCTCGAGACACATAAACCACTTATCAAATTTTTCTTCAAAGAAGAAGCATAGTGTATAATCTAGTAGGACCACTTATGGAATATATATATCTCTAAAAGGCTAAAAAAACTAATAAAGAAGATGATTAAAAATCCTAAAAATTCTAGGATGGTGATAAGGAAAGCTTTGTCAAAACAAGCTCCTTTACCTACCTAAAACATCAAAAATAAAAACAATAGAAGCAAGAAGAAGAAGTATGTTTAGCCTGATGAATACGATGTCAAGAAATCAATCATCTAAGAATACATCGATACTCTGAAAAAATATGTTCAAGAAGAAAGAAGACAAGTAACTCTTGAGAAATTCTTTCCTGACAAGCTCAGAGCTTTATTAGAGGACCTTGCTGTAGAAAATGAAGAAAGTGAACTTCCAGTGGCAATGTGCTCTACCATATTTACTATCAGAGGTTTGCAACCAAGCTAATTCCCACCCCATCATTTCAATGATGATAAGATTTAGGATGCAAGGCGAGAAGAATAAAATAGATTCATTGGGAATATTTCTGATAAAATAAAAGATTCCATGGGTTTCCCCAAGGGCTACTCCTGAGATAACTATCTTAGAGAGTGGTTCGCTCATGAATAGAACTATGAAATGTTCAAGCTATAATTAGATACTGTGAATGAACTAGCTATGGCTAACATGAAGTTTGTCAAGGGTCATATGCAAATGCTGAATAGACACATACAGGTTATGGCTGCTCAACTGGAAAATATATCAAATATGACTACCATGCTCTGTGAGGAAGTCAAGAAGATGGAGAAGGTACCAGCAAGGAAAGTAAGCCCACTCAAAAGACCTTATAGGAGTGGAGGGGAATCACCTACCAATCATCCCCAGGATCAAAATGATCATTCATCCCAACTACTCTAGAGATGAGTCAAGAATGCCAGACATTATTGAAGATAATTATCTGAGTTCATTGCCTCTTATTTCATGGTGACTCACACATCTGAAGTAAGCATGATGAGTAGCCAACTCAATCGCTATCAAGTGATCTAGCAATAGGTAGTCAACCCATCAGATTTGGTGAAGTCCTAGTCCTAGAACCTTTTGAAGGGAGCCCCTACCAACTTATGAGAAATTATATATACATGACATGAATGTTGAATATGACTTTATGTTTGAGTCAAAACAACTTTATGACTACTTCAAGAGGCCCAACATTAGCAAGTGCCAAAAGAAGAAGCAAGCATTTTAGGATAGAATTAAGCAATCTAATGCTGGAGTCTACTCAACTCCTATGTCAAGCCAATCCAAACACCCATGAAAAAAATTCCCTAAACATGAGGTCCTAAAGAAGGTCATGCTAACTAACAAAATAAAATGGTTTATTCAAAGAGTTTCTAAAGATCTCTCTACAAGGAGGCCCCATGTGCTTAATTCGGATATTGAACGGGATAATTGTCATCCAATTGCATCTTCAGAAGATATCCAAAAAACTACCAACCTAGAGCAAGGATCTACAGCCTTTTGTCTGATGATTAACCTTGGTAGTGACTCTGAGGAAAAGCCTTATTATTCTCATGATGCTAGAATTCAACTGAGGAATGCAAACCAAGTAAAACTCAGAGGTGGTAAAGTTCTACCCACAAGGTAGGCTCCAATGCTTGAGGATAAGAATATTCCCATAGACAAGATAAAGAAATTCAGATAAATGGAGATTTCGAGCCTTCGTAACCTGAACCTCCACCTAAGAAGATAAAATATAACATAACAACTCATATTAAGAAGATCCCTATCATGCCAAGTGTCTTTGATGCCCTAATCATGTCACAAGAACTCAAGGACACGTTAGTATACATTTTGTGACACCTAACTAATTACAAGGTATACTTCATTGAAGAGAAAATGAAGGAGTCTTTATATGCTTGTTAGACTTCTACCATCACTTTCACAAATGATGATTTGGTACCAGGACAACAAAACATAATAGGCCATTATATGCCACTGGAAATAGTGATGGGATAAAAATTAACCATATCCTCATTAATCTAGGCTCTTCAGTCAATTTGATGAATCTCCACACGTTAAGGGCCTTCGCTTTAGATGTGTGCTACCTATCATCTGAAATTGTAACCATCCAAGAGTTTAATCAACATAGTTAAAGAGCTCTTAGGGCCATAATCATACCTCTAAAAATAGGCAAATTGATGATTGATGCCAAGTTTTATGTAATTGATATTGATGCATCCTACAAGGCACTATTAGGAAGACCATAGTTACATAAAAATAATGTGGTATCATCAACCCTACATCAATGTTTCAAATATTTTGAGGATGGTGAAGAATGCCAAATTAATGAAAATGTACATCCTTTTGATGTTCATGAGGTACATTACGATGATACAAAATACTAACAAAGATCTCATGCTAATAAAGAGTTTGCCTTTATTAGTAAAGTGAAGAAAAGGATTGCTAGTCTAATCCTCACCCCTCCTCATCTAGGAAGTGACACAGACTCCTTAGATAAAGAAATCCCACCATTCTGCCTAAGTAGTCATTCTTTTGATGAAGATAATAACAAGGGTCAAATAGAGAGCTCTCTCCTTGTTGTTACTAAAGTCCCAGAAGGGTTTCTTAAACCACTAGATGAACTAAGTGTCAATGTTATGGAGAAATTAATAACCTTCTATATTCCCCTATGACATAAGGGAGAAAAGGAGATATTGTCTTATGAGGCAATTTGCTATGTGCCAAGAATGCATGAGATCTAAAAACTGAGGATTCAGAAGATGATGGTGACTATTAGCTAGTCATCATACTTAAGTATTTCTCAAACACTCTTTGTCAAATATTCAAGAAGTTCGACTGCAAATTGCAATAATAAAAAAGAAAGTTATTTCTTCAAAAATTTATGCAATCAACCTCAAGGGCATGCTTATATCCCCAGAAGAGGAGATATGAATTCCAAAGGATTGGGCTACATCACTCTAAGTATCCATGCATGTCTTATGGTCACCATTGAACCTCTATCCAACAATAAGGCTGATCAAACACCCTTAATACCTTCTGATACATAAGTTGTAAACATCAAGCCAGCCACGGTTCTCTAAGCATCGCAAGGAAATAAAGTTTTCAATAAAGCTTCATCAAAACCAAAATAAAGGGGGCATGGTGTAGCCAAAATACCCTCAAACCCAAGTGAGGAATTCTTGCCAAATCCCAATAATGAATCACTTGGTGGAGACATGATCCTCAAACCAAAAGAAGCTCCAACAGAACTCAAGGATGAGGGGCAAGCCATAATTGATGGATTGATAGTAATCAACCTAGGTTCAGAGGAAGACCATAGGCCAACCTTTATTAGCACACAACTCTTAGAGGAGAGCCAAACCCAACTTAAAGTAGTATTCAAGGAATATATTGATTGCTTCACATAGAGTTCTAAGGGGGATGCCTATACTAGATCCTAAAGTTATTATCCACATGCTAACTATCAACCCCAAACCTTCACTTGTCAAACAAGTGCTTAGGAAGATGAAACTTGACCTAGAATAAAAAGTAATGGAAGAAATAAAGCAACTAATTGAAGCTGGCTTCATCAGGGATGACAAATATCCACCTTGGATTGCAAGTATTATGCCAATCAAGAAGAAGAATAGCTAAATCCGCATTTGTGTGGACTACAAAGACTTAAATAAGGTATGTCTAAAAGATAATTTTCTATTACCCATAATAGAAACCATGATTGACAATATGGTCGATTTTAAACTATTCTCCTTTATGGATAGTTTCTTGAGATATAATCAAATCAAAAAGCATCCTAATAATAAAAAACACGTGGCCTTTCAAACTCCAATCAGTATTTATTGTTACAAGGTGATGGCATTCAAGCTTAAAAATGCATGTGCCACTTATCAGAAGGCCATGGCCTGAACCTTTGATAACCTTATACATAAAATAGTCGAGTGCTATGTAGATGACTTAGTCATCAAAAATAGGCCTAAAGATGAGCATAACCAAGACCTAAGAGTGGTTTTTGACCACCTAAGAAAATACAATTTGTAGGTAAATCCTATGAAATGTGCTTTTGCATATCATCAAGGAAGTTCCTTGGATACATTGTTAGGCACCAAGGGATAAAAATCGATCCATCTAAAATCAAAGCCATCTTGGATATGCCATCACCCAGCAACCTAAAGTAGTTGTGGTCACTCCAAGGTCGACTCGTATATATAAGAAGCTTCATCATAAATCTCTTTGAAAAATGCAAGCCCTTCTCTAAATTGATGAAGAAAGATGCTCCATTTATTTGGGATCAAAAGTGTCAACAAGTCTTTAAAGAAATTAAGCAATATCTCTTAAAGCCGCCATTCTTGGCAATACCCCTGCTTGGTAAGCCTTTTGATCCTTTACACAATTGCAATAGAGGAATCTTTGGGGGCACTTCCTACCCAAAATAATAAAGAAGAAAAAACAAATTCACTCTACTATTTAAGTAGAATGCTAGTGGGGGCAATAAGTAACTACTCTGCCATCGAAAAATATTGTTTAGCATTTATATTCGTAGTCAAAAAACTAAGGCTTTATTTTCTCTCTCATCAAGTGATTTTAATATCCAAGATTGACCCCATAAAATATTTGATGACTAGGCCTGTACTCACTAGAAGGTTCGCAAAATGGACTTTAATTTTTATGGTGTATGATATTAAGTTCACTCCCCAAAAGGCAGTTATGAGGCAAGCCCTTGTCAATTTTCTTGCAACTCACCTAGTGTTGGATGACTCTCTATTAAACTGCGAACTCCTTGAGGAAGAAATTAAGAAGGGGAACCTTACTAGATATTATATTTTGATGGAGCATCATCCATCAAACTAGAAATCAAGCTGAAGCTTCTACAAATTAAAGTAGATATCAAACTCATATTTGTCACTCCAAGTAAGGGCATTTTATGATATCTCTATTCTCTTTCAAAATCATGTATAAAAAATAGCTGAATATGAGGCCCTAATCATAGGATTAGAAATGGCCCTCAACTTGGGAATATCACACCTACATATCTTTAGTGACTCGCAACTGGTCATTAGTTAAGTGGGAGATGGATATAAAATCCATAAATCTGAGCTCCTAAAATACCATGAAAAGGCTCAATAACTTATGAGACAAATCCCACAGGTCCAAATAACTAAGGTTCATTGGTCCATCAATGTAGAAACTGATTCCTTAGCCAAATTAGCCAAGGACTAGTTGATCCTGATCAAAAAAAATTCTAATCATAGTCTATAGCAGACAAGTGATAAGCTCAACCTTTAGTATCAACCATGAGAAGGCTGAACCTATACTAATATGAGAGGCCACAGATTGGATAATAACATACATCAACTACATCAAAGGTAGAGAACTCCCAGAAGATAAATCTGAAAGACACAACTCAAGAGGAGAGCCACACATTTTCTACTTATCAATGACACTCTTTATAGAAGGTCCTTTAACCAATTACTTCTACACTATCTTTTAGACAAAGAAGCCAAGGAAGTTATGTATGAGGCACATTCTGGAGTCTGTAAGGCCTATGATGGTGAGGGATTACATTGAATATACAAACTCCTACCCAAATATCAAACTCCTACCCAATGAACGTCGTATATATTAGTATTTGAGATTGAGGCAGTCTTATCATTAGAGGTGCCAATTTCATCCCTCAGAATTGCTTTGCAAGAGGGAATTACTGAAGAAGACAATATTCATCTTCCCCTAGATGAGCTAGACTCTTTGGATGAAATAAGACTTACAGCTCAACAAAAGCTAGAAACGTATCAAGCATAGATGTCCATGGTCTATGATAAGATGGCTTGGCTTAAATATTTTCAAAAGGAGAAATAGTTTTGGCCTTGAAATATTCATAATTTTGAACTGAAGCAAGAAAGATAAATTTTATCCTAATTCAGAAAGTCCTTATATCATTGAAAGAATATTTGAAGGAGGATCCTACTAGCTAATTGATGACAAAGGAGAAAAACCCATGCCACCAATTAATGGCCGATTCCTGAAGAGTTATTATGCATGAGCCTCTAGGGAAAATAACAATATATTAAAAGTGTGTGCTATTCTATGACAGAATATTCAGCTTCCTCAAAAAGAAATGTTTGGTCAAACATGCACTCCATGTTTCTCGATACAAAACATGGACACAAAACTCCATCTATTTTGTGTGATGATTAGATCCACATGTCATAACACACTATGTCCACTCCCATATGGCAACATTAAATCCACTTCCATGTGGCAATGTAAGTCCACTTTTGCATGGCAATTCAAAGCCACATAATCAACCCCTGGAACTTTGAGATGGGTACTCAAACATTTTTTGCATTCTCTCCTCTTGTTAGAGTAGGAGGAGGCTGTGAAGGGAATAATTTATTTGAGGTGATTTTTACCACTCAAGTTTGATAGAAATATGATTAAAATCAAGACTTATATATCACTAAATTATGACTCAAATATGCATCTCAGTTAGACAAAAATTACGTCCAAGTTTAGTAGAAAATTTAGCTAAATATGAGCTTGAATTCTTAAGAAATTTGGGCTCAAAACAAAGTAGACTGAGTAGGCTGGATGCTTGGACCCAAAATTTATCTAAAATCTAGACCAAAGAAAAATATATATAAGAATTTTGTAAATAAATTTCTAGAATGCATAGATTTTTATAAGTAGATTCTTGGCCAAATTTTTCTTACAAATAGGTCTTAGAGTAATAATTTTATAAAAAAATCCAATAAAATCATAAAATTATAAATCAGTCCTGTAAAATTTAAGATTTGCAGATAAACCTCTCAAAAGATCTATAATTATAATTTGATTCTTATCAAATATAGGGTTTGTAAATAAACCCCTCTAAAATTTCTTATTAATAAATAAATTCCTAGAATTTCAATTTTTTGCTAATAAGCCCATCAAAAATTTTTATTTGCGAACAAGTCCAAATTTTGTTCAAAAAAGATCTTGAAAGTTTCAAAATATGCTAAATAAGTCCTTTTTATAAGAAGGTCCCTGAAAATCATAAAATTATAATTTAGTTTAATTTTCTGAAAAATTATAAATAGCCCCTCTATAAATTAATGTCAGAGATAAATACAACTCTCAAATCATTATTATCTATAATAACAAACACTCATACATATTTTTTAAAACACTTATCCAATCTCAAATCATCGATATCAATATCTATCTATACACATATCCATCATTCAAAATTTCAAAACAAAGAGATTCTGCTTTAACCTAATTTCATCTCTTTGAACTCTATATAAACCCTATTAACACTTGAGAAAAAGAGATCAAAACATAGAAAAAAGAAGAATGTGTAGATTAGAGAGACATAACTTGAGTAAGAGATCGAGTACAGAGAAGGCCAAGGAAGAAGAACTAGATAGAACCAAGAGAAAGTAAGTTGCTTAGCTTATCTTGCTATTCTTCGTTGTTTTCTTTGCTTCCTTTCCTCTCTCAGCAAAGCCTTCACCACATCCCCATGCCCACACAAGCCATCAATTGTAGCTCCAACCTAAACCTTGGTTCCACCACTCTTATCTATGTGAGAACCACACTGCTTTGCTCTTGTCGGAGCTCTGCTATCCATGTCACCATCCATGTCTCACCTGTGCCTCATTACCAGAACCCTAGCGCTATTGGCTAGCTCATTTCCATCATCAGCTTCCCCCTCCTCATCCCTAGAGTCCCATGATGGAGCTTCACCATCCTCCGTAGGTAGCCTCCAACTTTCCCAACTGCCATTGCTCACTCGAGCCATCACTTGTTGTGCGTCCAAGCTTTGATGCTCCTCTGAGACTTGCACCTATTCAGCTCACCCCACCATGCCTCTAGGCCCCAACATTGCCCATGGGTGGCCTGGTTTGGCCATGAACTTGAAGCACAAGAGCTATCGGCCATAGCTCCCCTTCATCGATCAGCTTTTGCACCTCACCTACTAGTCGAAGCCTCCCACCAGTCACCTACGCATGCTCTCTACTGCTTTTGCCACCACTTGGCTAGATCCGGCCAAGATTCAGTCAGATCCAATCTCAAAATCAAGGAAGAAGGGGATGATGAGTGGCTAAGTCTTTGCTTTACTATTCGCTAGTGATTGGATGGCCAGACCTAGTTGGGAAGAAGGCCAAGCCACTACCGCCTGGTAATCTTGTGAAAGGAAGTGAAGAAGATATGGGTTGGAGGAAGTGGGTGAAGATAAAGAAGAGAAAAAAGTAAGGAGGAATTGGTTCACTCCATGCTTACAGCCATCCATAGCTTCATCTGTCTTCATTACATCTATACCTGTGTGATTGTCATCTTTATGCTCATGGCCACTCGTAGCTTTACACATTAATAGGTCAACCTTCGGGCCCACCAACTCAAGGCCAGCCTTTCGGTGCATTAAAACTAGGCTAGCTTTTGTGCCCACCAAACTCATACCAGCCTTCGAGCCTACTAAAACTAGGTATGCCTTTAAGTCCACCGAACTTAGGCCAACCTTCGATCCCACCAAAACTAAGAAAGCCTTCAGGCTAGTCAAAACCAGGCCAACCTTCAGGCCCGCTAAACTTAGACTAGCCTTAATGTTTGTCAAAACTAAGTTAGCCTTTAGGCCTACAAAACCTGGCAAGGCTTCAGGCTTGTCAAAACAAGTCCAGCCTTCAAGTTTGTTGAAACAAAACCAACCTTCAAGCCTATCAAAACTAGACTAGCCTTTAGACCTATCAAAATCAGGCCAATTTTTCATGCTTGCTAAACTCAAGCTACACTTTGGGCCTACCAAAATCAAGCTTGCCTTTAGGTTTATTGAAATTTGATCAGCCTTCAGGCTCGTTAAAATAAGGCTAGCATTTAGGCCCACTGAAACTTTATGCCAACCTTTGGGCCTATCGTAACTATGGGCTAGTCTTCAGACCCACCAAACTTTGGCCAACGTTCGGGCTCACCCAAACCAAACCAACCTTCAAGCCTACCAAGCTTAGGTCCTCTTTCGGGCCCGCTATAACTAGGTCATCCTTTTAGCCCACCAAAATCAAACCAAACCAACTCATTCGGGCCTGCCAAAACCAGGTCAATCTTTAGCTCAGCCAAAACCAGACTAGTTTTTAGGACTGCCAAAACTAAGCCAACCTTTGGGCACCAAAACTAGTTTAACCTTCAAGCTAGCCAAAAATAGGCCAGCCTTCAGGTCTATCAAACTTAGGCTAGCCTTTGGGCCTACTAAAACTAGCCTAGCATTTAGGCCCACCAAAATAAGACTAGCCTTTAGGCCTGCCGAAACTATAAGCCAACCTTTGGACCTACCATAACTATAGATCAGTCTTTGGGCCCGTCAAAATTAGGCCAGCCTTCGAGACCTCCGAATTTATAGGATAGCCTTTGGGCCCATCGACACTAACTCCTCCTTGAATTTACACTTCTATGCTAGCCCTCAGGCTCACATTTCTCAAGCCAATCCTCAGACTCACACTTCTAAGGCTAGCTCGCAGGCTCACCAAAAATTATCATGACAGTTTGAGAGCTCTCGAGTAAAGCCAAATTCAATGAATAGAATGAAACTCAGGCAAATAGACCCCCAAATAGACCTAGATTGATCAATTAGATAGATTACAACTCAAGTTGAGTTGGACCCAAATTAAGTTAATACAAACCAAATCAATTCAGACGTAACCCCAAACAGGTCAAATTAAGTCAATCCAAAAGTAAATCAAATTCAAATTAAACCATAGTTAGGTTAAATCAAATTCAAAACAAAAAGTCAAGTGGGATAAATTGAACCCAAAGTCAAATAAGAACTAGACTAATCTTTAACTGAAACCAAGTTGAACCTAAATCAACTTAAATTTGAGCCAAAGTCCAAACCCAGACCCAATAAAAGTACAAGACAAGATCAAACTTGATCTAAATTGAATGAATCAAAATCGAGGCAAAATCGAGTTTTGAATATTAAAGTAAATCAAATCAAACTCACAACAAAATCAATGTTGCTCCCTAGAGTCAATGATAAGTATTTGACAAACATTCTTCTAAAAATTAATGCCAAGCTTAGTAAATTTAATTCATTATTATAAATTAAATATTCATCATCAATACCAATAGTGATTTTAGGAATAGATATTTCACATAGTTTCCATAGTCATGCTATAAGATATCAGTGCAAACCCAACCACCAAAGGTCCTGGGAAGAGGAAACTGGAAGAGATTAGTGAATTACAATTCAATCAAGTTTTGAATATTGAATTGAATCAGTTCATACTCAAATCAAAATCGACTTGTGAATATTAAACGGAATCAAATTGAATTTAAAACCAAATAGAGTCTAGATTTTAGACCAAATCAAACTGAGGTAGGCTTGAACTCGTTTAGTTAGTTAGCCAAATATCTTGTTCAAACAAAAATATCACCTATACCTTATTGGCTATGAAAATGCTTCAAACCAAGAAGTTATCACCTATGCCTCATTGGCTATGGAAACACTCCAAACTATGAAGTTATCATCTATACCTTATTGGTTATGAAAACACTTCAAAATCAATGAAGTTATATATGCCTTATTGCCTATGGAAATACTTCAAACTATTAAGTTATTGTTTACACCTTATTGGCAATGGAAACACTTTGCAAATCAAACCAAACTAAGGTAGGCTTGAACTCACTTAGTTAGTCAGTCACAATACCTTGTTTAAATAAAGCTATCACTTACGCCTTATTGGCTATGAAAATACTTCAACCCTAAAGTTATCTCCTATGCCTTATTGACTATGAAAACACTTCAAACAATGAAATTACCACCTACACCTTATCTGTTATGGAAACACTGAGAACTATAAAGTTATCATCTACACCTTATTAGCTTTGGAAATACTTCAAACAATGAATTTATCGCCTACACCTTATTGGCTATGGAAACACTTCAAATAATGAAGTTTATCACCTACATTTTATTGGCTATAGAAACACTTCAAAATCAATAAAGTTATCACTTAGACCTTATTAGCTATGAAAATACTTCAAACCATATGAGGTTATGGCTAATCCCTTATTAGCTAATGAAAATACTTCAAATCATGAAGTCATTGCCAAAAGCTTAAAGCTATCAAAAACACTTCAGGACAATCCTGACAAGCCGCCAACAATGCCATCCAACGAAGTTATCGCCGAAGCTCAAAGTTATTGGAAAACTTCAAACTCCTCTCATTGCCTTCCATGTCCCCTCAGATGACACCATTAAGCTAAATCATCAACATTCACTAATGATCAAATCAAGACCTATCCAAGCCAAACTCTACACAGTCTTGCACATGGGAGTAGGGAAATAGAAGATATCAAGCTCTTCCCATTCCTTCTTATTTTATACCATTTATGCATTCAAATTTATTAAAATTTAAAGTTAGGGCAAGCTCTTGCTTAAGCCATGTATCTTTTTTTCTTTAAAATTAATCAAATGATGCTTTCTTCTTTTCCTTTGTGTCTCTATTTTATTAGTTAAATTTTTTTACTTTGGGAGGTTTCTAACAATTATTGGAATAATTAATAATAGAGGCTTATGCTTACTAGAAGTCATGTTCTCACAATACTTGATTGTGCATTCAAACCATCATACTTTTATTTTATTATTTTCAGGTTATTCCTTAGGGTCTTCACTATCTTGAGTATTTAATTTTGATCCCACAATCATGTAGATTAATACAGAAAGCAATTAATAGTGCTTTTTTGACAGAACTAGACATCTGCTTCTGAACTAGATGGCCGAGTGGGTCAAACTAAAGATTCAAACTTTAGCCTTATGCAAAATCAGATGCCTAGTTGAGAATCAAAGATTCAGCTATAAGTTTAAGTTCTAGTTTATGAACCAAAATTGAACATGCAGTTTGGAACCAGACGCTAGTTCATATTTAGTTATTAGAATTGGATCAGTGGTTGGGCTATGGGCTAGTTCTAATAAACAAGAATTGGTCCACCGATTATCTAAAGCAGTTGTCTGGTTTTAGCTTTTTGTATGAATAATGTCTAATTTTTTACTGTTGGAGTGAATCCAATCATGGGATCTCACCCCCAATAGCTAGATTTGACTCCAAAGGTATAAATAAAGTTCTAAATAGTTTTTGCAACTTCTAGATCTTGTGAAAAGGATATTAAAGCTCTTTTAGCTTTCTAGCCTTCAAATTGCCTTAAACTTTCCAATCTGAAGCAAATTTTCATTGCCCTTTCATTCAATCTTGAGAGATCTTTGTGTGAGCTTAATTTGTACAATTTTCTTCCAATTTCCACTTATAATCCACTCCAAGATTTTTTGGAGTGGTTGAGAAAGTCAAGCACTAGATTGAAGTTCTCTTGTTGGTTGGTGCAAGAGGAAGTATAAAGGGTTGGCTATATCAATGAAGTGATGTTCTAGTGGAGAGTTGAAGCCCTCAAGAAGGAGACAAGGCCTGTGGAATAGGAGCGGCTAGTCTCCAAACAATGTTACATCTTGATTCACCCTTTCTTTACTCTATTTACATAATTGCAATTATGATTGATTGAGTTTTACTTGAAATTATTTTGGTGGATTGAATTGGTTTTGATTTTATCAAAAAAATCATTGTCAAAAACTTAATTCACCCTTCAGCCCCCCACCCATCCTTACGTTATTTTTGTGCTTTCAATTGGTATAAGTGATTAGTGCTCTATTTTTAGTTTAACTGCCTAGAGTTTTTCAATCCATTTTAATAGCCAATTTTGGTATTTCTCCATCTCTCTAAGAAGGGCAATCCACAACTAGACTTTCTCTCTTTAATGGTACCCATTTCAATTATTGGAGTTATAGGATTAGAATTTTTATTAAGGCCATAGATTATGATCTTTGACACATTGAGGAAGAAGGGTATACTCTACCCATCAAAAAAATTGATGGTGTGAGAGTTCCCAAGCCTAGAGGGGAATGGAACAATTTAGATGAGAAAAACTACTCTTTGAATGCAAAAGCTATAAAAATCCTTTATTGTTCTCTTGATCCGAATGAGTTTACCAAATTAGCATTTATGAAATAGCTCATGAGATTTGACATTACCTTAAAGTTACACATGAGGATAAAAGGTAAGTCAAAGAATATAAAGTGAACATATTGGTTAATTAATATGAACTCTTTAAAATGAAATCTAATGAGTTAATAATAAAAATATTCACTCATTTTATGTATATTATCAATACCTTAAAATCTCTTGAAAAAATTTATACTAATGATAAAATAGTGAGAAAGATTTTAAGGTGTCTTCCAAATCATGGTATCCCAAGGTGACCATGATTTAAGAGGTGTTACCCTTGGATGAACTCTTGGGGTCACTTATCACTCATGAGATGACCATGAAAGATAGGAGCCACGAGGATAATGAAGACAAGAAGAAAACAAACATAGCTCTCAAGGCCAAGGAGTCTAGTGATGATGAGGAAGATACTAATGGTGAATTGGCTCTCATCACTAGAAAAGTCAAGAAATTTTTGAAGAAGAGGTACATGCCAAGAAGACTTACAACAAATGATAGGAGCTACAATAATGAAGAGGATAAGGATGTACCCCTGTGTTTCAAATGAAAGAAGCCTAGACACATGAAACTCAAAAGAAAGAAGAAGAAGGTAATGGTGGCTACATGGGATCACTCAGAGGAAGAGAGTGAAGATGCCTCATCTGAAAAAAAAATTACAAACTCGTACCTCATTGCCATTGAGGATGAGGTATGTGATTTAACATTTGATGAATTGCAAGATGCTATTTGAAAATTTATATGCTAGACATGAAAAATTACTTCACAAGCATGCTTCTTTGAAAAATAAATGATTTTTATTGAGAGTAATTTTGAATCATTGAAATCTTTCAAAACATCTTGTAATTGCAAAAAGAGTCTTGAAATGCTTCAAGAGGAAAATGCCACTTTGAAAAGGACTCTAGAGAATTTCTTCCATAGAAATACTACTTTGAATATGATTTTGTGAAATCGAAGGAATGTTTTAAGTAGATCCAGACTTGATTCTATATCCTCTTCAAAATCTAAAGGTATCAAATCCACTTTTGTAAAGGCTTCAAATACTATACTTTCAAAACTAAAATGTAACTATTGTTGTCAAAATGGACATGTCTTCACGAGTTATCCAATTAAGAGAAATTCTTCTCTTAAGCAAATTTAGGTACCTAAGGGGATAATTCCTAAAGCTAAAGAATACAAATTAGTTTGGGTTCCCAAAAAATCCTCTATTTGAATAGTGTATGTTAGGTAGAAGTGACCCACAAGCTTTAAATTTGCTACATTTTTATGGTCATTTTCTGGCTAATCCAAAGGTAGGATTTACTTTATTTATTAGTTATCATTCATTATATTTTTAGTTTGTTGTTGTAGTTATTTTACTCTCTAACCTTATGGACCTATACATAGAGTGGGTTCCATCCTAATATTCTTGGTTGTTTTTAACTATGCTTCCAGTCCAAGGATCAAAGAGATAAATATCTTCTAGATAGTAGTTGCTCAAGGAAGATGATGGAAAATCCATCCATATTTGTAGAGCTAACAGAAAAGGATGGAGGACACATTACCTTTAGGGATAATTGTAGAAGTAAAATTATAGGCATTTGAAATATTTCTTTTGGATGCTTTTTAATTAAAAATGTTCTTTTAGTAGAAGGTCTTAAGCATAACTTACTTTCTATTAGTCAACTATGTGATAAATGTTTTTATGTTCTATTTAAATCAAAAAATTTCAATAGTTAGACATGATGATGATGATATTGTAGCCTTTGTTGGTCATCAAAATGGAAATTGAAATGCCATAGATCAAGTTGACTTGAAAACTAAGAAGTGTTTTGTAGCTCAAAATAGCAATGAATGGCTTTAGCATAAAAGGCTTGGACATGCAAGTATGGATACCATAGCTAAAGTCAATAAAAAAGAGCTAGTGAAAGGTCTACCTAAGGTGAAATCTATTAAAGATCGAGAATGTGATGCATGCCAAATAAAAAGGTAAGTAAAGGCCTCCCACAAATCCAAACCATTTGTTACATTAAAAAGGCCACTACAACTCCTTCACGTAAACTTGTTCGGCCAATTAGAATTATAAGTCTAGTAGGTAAGCATTATACTTTTGTAATAGTTGGTGATTACTCTAGATTTATATGATTTTTATTCCTTGCACATAAAAATAATTCTTTCAATGTATTTTTTAATCTTTGGAAATGAATTTGAAATGAAAAGGGTTACATGATTTCAATAATTAGCAGTGAGAATGGTGAAGAATTTGAAAATCATTTATTTAAAAAATATTGCATTGATAGTGGCATTGAGCATAATTTTTTGGCTCTTCGTACACTATGATAAAATGGTGTTATTAAGAGGAAGAATAGGTCTTTTCAAGAAATGGCTAGGGCCATGCTTAACGAGTACTCTTTACCTAAATATTTTTGGGTGGAGGTCATTAATTCAGCATGCCATATCTTGAATTGACTCTCTATTCAACCAATTCTTGATAAGACTCCATTTGAGTTGTGGAATGGCAAGAAGCCAATCATTGCATATTTTCATGTTTTTAGCTGCAAATGTTTTATTCTAAATACAAAAGGCCATTTATCCAAATTTGACTCAAAAATTTTTGAAGGTATTTTTCTTGGTTACTCAGCTACCTCTAAGGCATATAGAGTCTTCAACAAGTCCTCTATGGTTATTGAATCTATAAATATCATATTGATGAAACTAACTCTCTTTTGGAGAAAATATTTATTAATGATGATGTAGATATCTCCAAAAAATTATATGAGATGCAACTCAATGAGAAAGAAGAGGGCAAGTCAAGCCAAAATTCAAAAGACAAGAAAAATGAAAATGGATAGGACCAACAAGAAGAGAAAAGTGAAGATAAGGAGCTCCTCAAGGCATGGATATTTCAAAAGAGTCACTCAGAGGATCAAATTATTGGTAATATTGATCAAGAGGTAAAAACTAGTCATGCTATTAAATATAGTCTTCATACCATTACTTTTCTTTCTCAAATTGAACCCAAAAATCTTGATGAAGATTGAAAAAATGAATACTAGATTCTTGCTTAAAAAAATAATTAAATCAATTTGAGCAGAATCAAGTTTAGGAGTTTGTTACAAAACCAAATGACTATCCAATTATTGGTACCAAATGGGTCTATAAGAACAAGCTAGATGAAAAGAGTGTCATGGTTAGAAACAAAGCTAGACTAGTGGCCAAGAGTTTCAACAAGTTAAGGGTATTAATTTTGAAGAACCTTTTGCTCTCATAACTTGTTTGGAATCTATTCATATTTTGCTTATTTTGCATGTCATAAAGGTTTCAAACTATTTAAAATGGATGTCAAAAATACATTCCTAAATGATTTTTTATCCAAAAAAGTCTATGTTGAACAACTTCTCAGATTTGAGTGATTTAGAATTTTTAAACCATATTTGGAAATTGGAGAAGGCACTATATGGTCTTAAGAAAGCTACAAGAGCTTGGTATGAGAAACTAAGTTCCTTCTTAATTTCAAATAGTTTTACAAGAGGTTGTATAGACATCATATTATTTCTATTAAAAAAGTATAATGACATATTACTAATACAAATTTATATGGATGATATTATATTTGGTGCTACTAATGAAAATTATGTTAGATGTTTGTAAGCACTATGGTAGAGGAGTTCAAGATGAGCATGACAAGAGAATTGAACTTCTTTATTAAACTCCAAGTGTAACTAATGAAAAATAGAATCTTCATCAATCAAGCTGAGTACATCAAGGAACTGCTCAAGAAGTTCAACATGGATGAAGCTAAGACAACAGGAATTCCAATGGTCCCTCAACCAAGTTGGACAGGGATGAATATAGTGAAAAAGTTGATAAAAAGTAGTATAGAGAGGTATGATTCATAGCTTATTGTATCTTACTGCTAATAGACCTAATATCATGTTTAGTGTTTGCTTATATGCTAGATTTCAAGAAGCTCCTAGAAAATCTCATTTAGTTGCTATGAAACATATACTTAGATACCTTAAGGACACACCAGATTTAGAAATATGGTATCCAAGGGGTGATTGTTTTGATTTAACTATATTTTGTGATGTGAACTATGCTAGACGTCATGCGGATAGAAAGAGAACTAGTGGTACATGCCAATTTTTCCGAAAAATCTCTAGGCTCATGGAGTTTCAAGAAATAAAATTTAGTAGCTCTTTCTACCATTGAGACTGAATATGTAGCCATGAGTTATTGTTGTTCTCAAATCCTTTGGATAGACAAGAATTTCAAGATTTTAATTGTAATTTTTCAAATGCACCAATTTATTGTGATAATACTAGTGCTATTAGTTTATCCAAAAATTTGGTACTATATTCTCATTCAAAGCATATTGATATTCGCTGTCATTTTATTTGGCATCATGTTTCAAAAGGGGATATTTCTTTGATTTTCATTAAAATTGATTGTCAACTTGCAAACATTTTCACCAAACCATTGGATGAGACATGGTTCTATTTGATCCAAAATGCAATTGGTGTTTCGAAACTTATTTGATTTGTTAAATGCTCTTGGAAATTGATTTGAGATTTTCCCACTTGATTTTGTTTGTGAATTGCTGCTCTCACTGAACTGGACAACCAATTCTGAAGCGATCACCCAATTTTATAAATGTCTAGTTGGCCAAAACTCATTGTCAATTGATCGATTGAGAAGCAGTCAACTGGTTAACAAAGTTTCAGCATGCCAAAATTCACAATCAGTCAACTGGATATGAACCAAGCATCCAATTTATGGAAAGTAGGCCTGATTTCTCATTTAAAACCCAAATGTTGTTCAACTTCCCCCATTCTCCCTCTCATGCAACAGCTCTTGGCAACCCATCCAAGTGATCTAGCAGCAAATTGAGGTGATCCAAGGTGTCTAGATAAGTTTATCCCATCCCCCTTTGGTTCTTCTTTCTCCCTCACCACCATTTTATTCTTTCTCACCTCATGCCTTGTAGATTCAAGAGTCTTGTCTCCAAAAAGAGACAAGGTGAAGGATCCTCTTCTTCCCCTTGTAATGACCCTTTTCCTCCTGAATTTGCTTAACTTGAATCATTTTCTAGCTTTCGTACCAAGTTTGCAAGTTCCCACATTGTTGTTCCATGTACAATAATTTCGATGATCTTCACTCTTTGAATCTCAAACCCTTATTTGAAGCTCCCTTATAACCAAGCGTGAAGCATACTATCATTGTCTAAGTTTTTATGTGAATTCCACCTTTGATGAATATTCTAACACCTTTGATACCTCCTATGGCCATAAGGACCCGACACTTACCCTTGTAGTCATAGGCTCAATCCTTAGTATACCTATAGTAGGGGAAGACTAATTCTTATGCACAAATGTTCTGATCAAATTCTCTCGTGTCAGTCAATTGTTGAAATCATCTATAAGGGAAATTGGGGTGATGCCATGTGGAAGCTTCAATCTAACCTCCTTCCACCTTAAGCTTATGTGATTCATTTGATCCTAGCCTACACTCTCCATCTGAAGGGTGGGTGTGGGATCAAAATTAACCACCCAAGATAGTGAAGACCCTAGGGAGTAATTTTGAAATAACAAATAAAAAATGTGGTGGTTCAAGTACATAATTAGGTATTGTGAAAATATGACTTTCAATAAGCGAAAGCCCATATTATTAATTACCTTGATGATTGTCAAAAGTCTCCTAAAGTGAGAAACTTAGCTAGTAAAGATAGAGAGACTAAAGAAAAGAAGGAAGCATAATTTTGTTAATATGAAAAAAAAGGCACATGGCTTAAGCAAGAACATACCCTCACTTTCCATTTTAAAGAATTTAAATATAAAATAAGAAAGAAAATGGGAAGAGCTCGATATTTATTGCTACCTTGCTCTTGTGTGCTAGACCATGTAGAGTTTGGCTCGGGTAGGTCTTGATTTAACCATTAATGGATGTTAATAATTTGGTTTAACGATGTCATCTGGTGGAACATAGAAGCTGATGAGAGAAATTTGAAGTGTTTCCAATAATTTTAAGCTTTAGCGATAACTTTGTGATTTGAAGTGTTTTCAATAGCTTTGATCTTTGACAATAACTTTGTGATTTAAAGTGTTTCCATTAACCAATAAGGCATTGGTGATACCTTTATGGTTTAAAGTATTTTTATTAGCCTATGAGACATCAACGATAACTTCATTTTAACAAGCTATCTGGCTAACTAACTAAATAAGTTTAAGCTCACCTTAATTCAATTTGATTTAATAATTTATAGCCTCTTAGGCATATTTTTGATTAAATTTGGAGCATTGCCAATACTTTTGGGTTGGCTTAGCTCAAAAGGTGCATCATGAATGGCTTCTATGGTTGACTAGCTTTGAAGTGTAGCCAACAACTTTGAGCATATTAGCAATTAACCTTTCTAGTTTGACAACATCACCAACATATAGAGTTGGGTATAGTTTTGAAATATGGCTAACAAGTTTAAGCATGTTGGCAATTAACTTCTTTGATTTGGAGCATCACCAACATATGGGGTTGGGAATAGTTTTAAAGTGTAATTGACAATCTTGAACATGCTATCTGTTGACTTTTTTTTGAACAAGGCATCATGGCTTGACTAACTAAGCGAGTTCAAGCCTATCTTAGTTTGGTTTTGTTTGAAGCATTGCCAATGCTTTTGGGTTAGCTTTGCTTTGAAGTGTGATCAATCGCTTCAAGTGTGTTATTAGTTAACTTTGTTTGAACAAAGTATGGAGGTTAATTGAATAAGAGAATTTAGGCTTGTCGTAGTTCAGTTTGATTTGATAATCAACGACCTCTTAAGAATATTATCAATTAAATTTGGAGCATTGACAATGCTTTTGGGTTGGCTTAGCTCAAAAAGTGCATTGTCAATGGCTTCTAGGGTTAACTAGCTTCAAAGTGTGGCCAACAGCTTCATGCATATTGTTAGTTAACTTTGTTTGAACAAGGCATTGTGGCTGATTAACTATACGAGTTCAAGTCTATCTTAATTTGGTTTGATTTGAAATTCAAACTTTATTTTGGTTTAAGATTGATCTAATTTAGTTCAATATTTAGAATCTGATTTAGGCTCAAGTCTTATTTGATTTAATTTGAGTTGAGTTCAATCTTGTGTTTGAGCCCCATCGAGTTCTTATTGGATCCTTAATGGATATTAGATCCAAACCTTGATAGATTCTTAGTGGGTCCTTAATGGACCTTAGATCTAACCTTGATGAGATCTTGATGAATATTTAATAGATTTTGGATCCAACCCTTAATGGGTTCTTAATGGATCTTTAATGGATTTTGGATTTGACCCTTAATGAATTCTTAATGGATCCTTAATAGATATTAGATCTAACCCTTTCTAGTTCTTAACGAATCCTTAATAGATTTTGAATCCAACCCTTAATGGATCTTGGATCCGATTCGTAATAGGTTCTGAATGAATTCTTAATGGACCTTGGATTTGATTCTTAATAAGTTCTTAATGGATCCTTAATGGTTTTGAGTTCAAACCTTAGCGGACCTAGGTTCAAGTTCAAATCGGTTTAGATTTAACTTTGTTTTAATTCAAGCTCAACTTAGTTTTGATTTAGGGTTAACCTGGCTCTAGTTTATGTTCGATCCAATTTTGGTTCAGGTATGACCTAGCTTTGGGTTTGAATTGAATTTGAGTTTAATTTGAGCCAATTAGGGTTTAGTTTGGACTTGATTTAATCCAATAAGGGTTTCATTTGAATTTGGTTTGGCCCAATTAAGATTTAGTTTGAATTTGGTTTGACCCAACTATGGTTTGATTTGAATTTGATTTTCTTTTGGATTGACTTGATTTGACCTATTTGTGGTTGAGTCTAAACCAATTTAGTTTGAATTAACTCAATTTTGATTTGGTCCAGTTCAATTTGAGTTTTAGTCTATTAACTTGATTGACTTAGATGCATTTAGTGATTCATCTAAGTCAATATGATTTTATTTGTTCAATGTGATTAAGGCACTTCAATTTAATTAATTTAATTTAATTGATTTAGTTTGAGAGCTCTTGGGCTGTTATGATGAATTTGGGTGAGCTATGAGTTGACTGACCTTGAGTTGGTCTAGATTTTTTGTGAGCGCACAAACTGACCTTGATTTAGATGTCCAACGAGCTTACAATCTAGTCTTAATTTAAATAGATGATCAATAAGCCCACAAGCTAATCTTAGTCCAAATAGATATTTGGTGAGCTCGTGAACTGGCCTTAATATAAATAGATATTCAACAAAATCGTGAACTGACCTTAATCTAAATAGATATTTAACAATCTCAGAAGCTGGTCTTAATGTGAATAGACGTTTGGTAAGCTCGCAAATTGGTCTTAGTGCAAATAGACATTTGGTGAGCTCATAAATTATCCTTGGTCTAAATAGACGTTTAATAAACTCGCAAGCTGATATTAGTTCGAATAGATTTTCGGCGAGCTCGCAAGTTAGGTTTAATCTAAAATTGATTTCAAACAAGCCTGCGGACTAACGCTAAACTTGAGTTGACTTTTAGGCTAACCCATGGGTTTATCCTAGGTCGGTGATGGAGGTTTGTCAGTGCACAAGAGACCGCTAGTGACCATAGTATTAATGGAGTCTGTCCATATGTATTGGAGGCTACAAATGGCCAATGGTGATGGAGCAAAAATCGAAACAAGTGAGGCTATTCTTTTTTTTTCAATCATCTCCTTCTCCTCTTTTTTTTAACCAA
The DNA here is from genome assembly GCA_005019695.1 of Trichopus zeylanicus subsp. travancoricus. NCBI lineage: Eukaryota > Viridiplantae > Streptophyta > Magnoliopsida > Dioscoreales > Dioscoreaceae > Trichopus > Trichopus zeylanicus. The sequence goes on from RXID01022272.1 coordinate 1,213,394, forward strand.
ACTTTTCTTTATTTTTTCCTTGCCACCAAACTTTTCTTTATTAATTTTTATTTTTTCTTTCCTTTCCCTCGTCTTCCTTCCCAAACTTACGCTTGCTCCCCTCCTTCGGTTAAACAATTGAGCCATGGCATCCCGGAGCCCCAACCCAACCGGATCCAACTGGGTCTGGATGGATCTTAACACAAGCGATGACTGGAGGCCACGGAGACACAGGGAGCGGCCACGGCGGCGGCGGGAGGCAGCAGGAGCCATCCATCGATGGTGGTATGGGTGGAGCAGAGCTCGAGGAGCAGGACAGGACCGGCGGAGCTCTAGCAGGGTGGTGGTGGCAGTGCAAAGCATGGTGAAATAGCAGAGAGCTCAGAGCAGGCAACGGTGAGGTCAGAGCTAGTGGTGGTGTCTCGCTGGCACGGTGCCAGCACAAGCCAAGGTAGTGGCAGGACGAGCCGGTAACTAGCGGAGCTCGAAAAAGGTGGGGAATGTTGGAGATCATGGGTGAGGAACAGTAGCCGCCTTCGCATGAAAGAAGAGGTGGTGCTTGGGGAGGTTGAAAGCAACGATGGAGAGTTGCAATGGCGAGCACGAGATCTGGTTGTGCAGGCAGCAGCTTGGCAGCGCCAGGGTTTAGGCGAGGCTTGGCAGGTGGGGCCATGGGAGCACAAATTAGGGATGGGAAGATTGGGTGATGGTGTTGGCAAGTGGCTACAACATGGGTTAAGGCCATCTGCAAGCAGCTGGATGGAGCAAAGGGTCGTGATGCTTCAAAGATGTGTTGGAGCGGGGTCAAGTTCAATAGCACCGAAGAACTCACGAGAAGAGCTCGCTGGGTTCGGCTATGTCTGGCTGGACCTAGTCTTTACGGGAAGCAACAGGAACTCGAGCGAACCACAAATATAGCTAGGATTTCAGAGAAGAAATAAAAAAATCACAAAAAAAATGACAAAGAACTCACCCTTTTTTTCCTTTGATATGTGACATGCTCTTCTTTCTTTTCGGTGTGTAGTTTTTTGTTATTTACTTACTCTCTTTTTTTTCTTCATTTTTGGAATGTTAACAAGTTTATTTAGGATTTAAAAAAATCGAGTTAGTTTGGAATAGATCTCCTTTAAATTGGAATCGAGAATCTTTTCTATTTGTTTTGGATAAGTCTATTTGAATTGAATAGTTGTGGATGTTTTTGTTTAAAACTAGATAAGTTTCGGAATGAGTTTGTTAACTGTGAATGACAAAGATTTGAAAATTGTATTCACCTTGGATATCAAATTTATAAGAAGGTTATTTGCAAATTTTTTTCAGAAATTTGGATCAAATTATAAATTCATGGATTTTAAGAATTTTTTATAAAAAAACTTATTTGTCAAATTTTAGAACTTTCAAGATCAATTTTGAATAAAATTAATATTTATTTATAAATTAAAATTTTTGAGAAATTTATTTGCGGAAAGTCAAGATTTTAGGGCTTCATTTGTGAAAAAAATTTTAAGTAGTTTATTCGCAAACCTTGAATTTTGTATAGGTTAATTTATAATTTTATGATATCATTGGACTCGTTTTATAAAAATTCAATCTCAGGAACTTATTTGTAAGAAAAAAATACAATCAAAGACCTCTTTTGTAAGAATTTATTTGATTCAGGGGTCTATTTGTAAAATTCTTATATTTATTATTTTGATTCAGATTTTAGATAAATTTGTTGACCCATTTTTGGTTTGAATATCCAGTCCACTCAGTCCATTTGGATCAAGCTTAGGTTGAGCCTGAATTACTCGATGATTCAAGTCTAAGTAGAGCTCAATTTTTGGCCAAACTCGGATGCAACTTAACTCTAACTAAGACCCACATTTGAGATATTATTTGGTGTCATACAAGTTTCAATTTTGATCATAATTTAAACATGTGAGATCGATTTTGGCAACTTGAGAATAACGAAGACCTTGGGGAGTGACCTCGAATTACAAATCACAGTTTATTTTAATTTCAAATATACTATCAAGCGTTATGATAATATTGACTTTCAATAAGTGCAAATTCCTATTATTAATTATCCCGATAATTATTAAGAGCATCCTAAAATAAGAAATCTAACTAATAAAATAGAGATACAAAAGGAAAGAAAAAACCATGATATTAATTGATTTGGGAAATGGTAAATATCTTAAAACATGACATACCCTCATTTTAAAATAAATTTTAAAATAGAACTATGGAAAGTAAGAGGATAATGAAAAATATGAAAAGATAGGAAATGAGAGAAGGGCTTTGGTATGCACTACTGCCTTGCCCCTGTATGTTGGACCATGCGATGTTTGACTTAGATAGGCCTGGACTTGTTCTTTAGCGGATGTTAATAATGTGCTAATGGGTGAGGCTAACTACCTTGTCTTATACCAGTAAACCCTGTTGGAATTTGAAGGCGCGTTGTGTTTCTGGGGTTGAATAGCTCAGAGGGTGTATCATCAACAAATTTTGGGGCTGACTAGCTTAGAGGGTGCGTCATCAACTACTTCTGGAGTTAACGAGCTTGAAGGGTGCATTGGCAACTACTTCAGCTACTTCTGGATTGCCTAGCTTGAAGGGTGCATCATCAATTACTTCTAGGGATGACTAGTTTGAAGAGTGTGTCGTCAACTATTTTTGGGGTTGACTAGCTTGAAGGATGCATTGTCAAATGCTTCTAGGGATGAATAGCTTGAAGGGTATGCCATTAACTATTTTTAGGGTTGACTAACATGAGGGCCACATTGTCAACTACTAATGGAGTTGACTAACTTGAAGGGCCTATCATTAGCTACTTATGGGTATTGCAAGCTTGAAGAGTGCATTGTCAACTACTTATAGGGTTGATTAGTTTCGAAGTATGGCCAATAACTTTGAGCTTGTTAGTATTTAACTTCTTTGATTCGGTAACATCACCAATGGTTTAGGGGATTGGGTATAGCTTTGAAGTATGGTGAAAAGCTTTCAACATGTTGGTGATTAATTTTTTTGATTTGATAGCATCCTTAACGGCTTATGGGGTTGGATATAGCTTTGAAATGTGACTGATAGTTTTGAGTATGTTGGCAATTAACTTTTTTGACTCTGTAGTATCACCAACAGCTTTGGGGTTTGAATATAGCTTTGGAGTGCTGCCAAAGGCTTTTGTAACATACCCAATGGGACTTAGTTTGACTCAATTTAGTTTCACTCGGACTAGTTCTAGTTCAGGTCAGGATGGTAACATCACCTATTGTTCATGGCTTTAGAGTATTGTCGAAGGTTCAACACACTTAGTAGGACTTAGTTTGACCATATTTAGTTTTGTTGGAGCTAATATAGTTTAGGTTCAAGTCTAGTTTGGAATTAGTTCAACACTCAATTTCAATTTGAGTTTGAATCAATTCAACTCGATGTTTAAAACTTGATTGAATTGCGATTCACTAACTCCTTGAAAGATAGTGATATATTGTGATTTTCTACTCTCGAAGCCTTTGATGATTGGGTTCGCATTGATGCTTTATAACATGATCAGGGGATCCATGTGAAACATCCATTTTCAAAATCACTATTGGTATTGACAGTGAATATTAAACTTGCAATAATGAATTCGCCAAGCTTGACATTGATTTTCAAAAGAATATTTGTCAAATACTGATCATTGACTCTGGTTGGAGTAGTGCTAATTTCAATTCCAGTCTAATTTGGCTTAAGTAAGGCATTCTATCATTGACAAAACATAAACACTTTTGATTATTAATGTTATTGCACCCAAAGGCTTAGGCATAGTACCTTTTAAGTAATTGGCCATTGATTGGTGGCATAGGTCTTTTCCCTTTGTCATTGATCAATTGGTAAGATCTCCCTTCAAATATCCTTTCGATAATATAAGGGTTTTCCCAATTAGGCTTAAACTTACTTTTTTTTATTTCTATTTGAGATTATGGGTCTTTTTAGGACTAAAACCATTTCTCCCTTCTAGAAGGATCTGAGCTGAGCCATTTTGTTGTAGGTCCTGAACATTTGTGCTCGATATATTTCTAGGTTTTGTTGGGCCACGAGCCTTGTCTCGTTCAAAGAGTTTAGATCGTCAAGACAAAGATGGACATTGTCTTCTCTTGTGATTTCTTCTTATAAGGCAATTCTTAGAGAGTGGATCTACACTTCCAGTACTAAGACTGCTTTAGTTCTGAGCACTAATACATATGGAGCTGATTGACTTTTGATACATAGTGTGATAAGCCCACAATGCTTCAAAAAGCTTTTGGTGTTAATCTCTCTTATTTCTAGTGACGACTTTCTTCAATATCTTGGAAACGGTCTTATTGAATGCCTCAGTAAGGCCATTTGCCCTTGCGTTGTAGATGGATGAATATCTCTAATCAATCTTGTGATAATGTATGAATTATCCTACTTTGAAACTTCTAAAGGATGTCCCATTATCAGAAATATTCCTTTGAGATACATCGAATTAGTACAAGATATTTTCTCAAAAAAAGTGGATAATAGTATCCGCTTTTACCTCTTTTAATGGGATTGCCTCAGCCCACCAAAGGAAATAGTTAGTTGCTATTAGCATGAAGTAATGACCTTTGGAAGAAGATGGTTTAATTGGACTAATGATATCCATACCCCACATCTTGAATGGACATGAGGACACTGTTGGATATAGAAAATTTGGATATTAATGAATGAAGTCCCTGTGAACTTAGTACAGATGATATTTTCTTTAATATTCGATGTAATCCCTCACCATCATGATAGTAGCCCATATACCTAATCTTCATCATTATTTTTAGGCCCAAGTGATGAGCCCCACAAATCCCAGAATGTAGCTCATACATGACTTGTTTGGCTTTTTTGTCTGAGAGATAGCATAGAAGTAGTTGATCAAAGGACCTTCTATAAAGAGTATCATTGATAAGTAGAAAGCGTACCACTCTCTTTCTATGTTGTGTTCATGTGAATTTATTTTCTAGGAGTTCTTCACTTTTGAGGTAGTTGGTGAATAATATTCTCCAATTTGTGGCCTCTTCTATTAATTTAGATTCAATCCTCTTGTGTTTGATGCTAAAAACTGAGCTTATCACTTGTCTGCAATATATTGTGATTAGAATTTCTCTTTGATTAGGATAAGCCAATATCTTAGCTAATTTAGCTAAGGAATCAACTTCCGCATTAATGGACTAGAGAATCTTAGTTATTTGAACTGTCTTATAAGCACTTGAGGCTTTTCATGGTATTTCAAGAGCTCCGATTTGTGGACCTTATATTCACCTTAGACTTGACTGATAACTAATTATGAGTCACCGAAAATATGTAGACATGATATTTTCATATTGAGGGTTATTTTTAATTTTGCAATTGGGGGCTCATATTCAGCTTTGTTATTTATGCATGGTTTTTAGAGGGAATAGGAATATCATAAAATGCCACCATCCAAAGTGACATAAATGGGTCCATTGCTGGCTCTGATGTGTGGAAGCTTTGGTCTAATCACTAGTCTAATGGATAATTTAGCAAGGTTCCCTTTCTTCAACCAAAAGGATCTCTTCCTCAAGGAGCTCACAACTCAGTGGAGAATTGTCTGATATTAGATGAGCTAAGAGAAAATCAGCGAAGGCTTGCACTTTGACCACCTTTTGGAGAGTGAACTTGATATCATATTTCGTAAGGATTAAAGCCCACTTTGCTAGTCTTTCTGTGAGTTCAAACCTAGTTATCAATACTTTTGGGATCAACCTTTGATAGTAAAATGACTTTATAAGAAAGCAAATAATATTTCAACTACTTGACTACAAATATAAGTGCCAAACAATGTTTCTCAATAGGAGAGTAATTGCTTTCTACCCCCACTAGCATTCTACTTAGATAGTAGAGTGTATTTTTTTTCCCTCTCCAATATTCTCGGCAAGAAGTACCCCCAGGGATCCTTCCATTATTGTCATATAGAGGATCAAGGGTTTATTAGGTAGGGATGCTACCAAGACTAGTAGCTTTAGGAGATACTGTTTGATCTCTTCGGAGGCCTATTGGTAATCTTAATTCAAAATGAACGGTGTGTCCTTCTTCATCACTCTAGAAAAAGATTTGTATTTTCTAGAGAGGTTTAAAATGAATCTCCTTATGTATGTAAGTAAGCCTTGGAATGATCTCAATTGTTTTAAGTTGGTGAGTGGTAGCATATCCATGATAGCTTAGATCTTAGATGGATTTATTTCAATCTCTTAATCTCTAACAACAAAGCTAAAACATTTTCCCCATGATACCCTAAGCATACTTCATAGGATTTATCTTTAAGTTATATTCTCTAAGGCTGTAAAACACCACTCTTAGGTCTTGGATTTGCTTGCCTTTAAACTTAGTTTTGATTATCAAGTCATCCATATAACATTCCACTAACTAGTGCATGAGGTCATCAAAGATTTGGGTTATGGCCTTTTAATAAGTTAAGTGGTGCCTGCATTCTTGAGTCTAAAGGGCATCACCTTGTAACAATAGATGCCAATTGGTGTCCTGAAGGCCGTATATTTCTCATTATCAGGATACATATTGATTTGATTATACCCTGAAAAATCATCCATGAAAGATAATATTTTGAAGTTAGTCATGTTGTCAATCATGATTTCCATTATTGGCAATGGGAAGTCATCTTTTGGACATACTTTATTCAAATTCCTATAGTCCACACAATGTAGATTTGGCCATTCTTCTTCTTGATTAGCACAATGCTTGCCACCCAATCTGGGTATTTTGTTTTCTCTAATGAAGCCTACTTTAATCAATTTCTTTGTTTCCTCACATTTTATTTTAAGTCAAGTTTCATCTTCCTAGGTCCTTATTTGACCAATGGAAGCTCAGGATTGATGGCTAACTTATGAACTACAACTTCAAAATCTAGTTCAAGCATTCTCTTATTGCTCCATGCAAAGCAGTCAATGTACTCTTGGAGCACTGCTTTGAGGTAGGTTTGGCTTTCCTCTAAGAGTTAAGGGCTAATGAAAGTTGTCTTGGGGTCCTTCTCTAAGCCTATGTTGATCTCCATTAGTTCATCAACTATAGCTTGTACCCCATCCTCAATTTCTAGTGGAGCTTCTTTTGGTTTAAGGATACAATGTGATTTATCATGTTGAGTGAGATTTGGCAAAGGTTCATTTGAGGGCATTTCAGCTGCATTATGCCCCCCTTCTTCTAGTCCTGATGAAATTCCAGCAAGGATGTCACCTTCGTGTGATGTCTAGAGAGTCACAGCTACCTCAGTGCATGCATTAGGGGAATATTGATGTCATTTGGTCATCTTGAATATCAGAGAGAGGTCTAATGGTGACTATGAGGCATGTGTGGATGTTTGGAGTAATATAGCCCAATCCTTTGGCATTCTTATTTCCTCTTCCAAGAATATAAGCACGCCCTTGGGATGGATCCCATATATTCTTGAAGAAATGACTCTCTCTCTCTCTCTCTCTCTCTCTCTCTCTCTCTCTTTCTTTGTGGACATCCACAACCAGATTTGTTGAATATTTGACAAAGCTAGTTCAGAAAATATTTAGGCATGACTTTTGGTTGATAGTCACCATCATTTGCTAGATCTTCAATTCCCAGGATTTCATGTATTCTTTAAGTATAAGGGATTTTTTTTATAAAATAGTATTTTCTTTTCTCCTTTATGTCATGGAAGAATGTAGAAAGTCATTAATTCTTCAATGATGTTGATGCTCGACTCATCCAATGACTTAAATAAGCGCTCTAGAACTTTAGTAACAAAAGAGTATATTTTGTTTGACCTTTGTCATCATCTTCGTCAAAACTGTAACCACCCAAATAGATTTGTAGAGCTTCTTCATCTGAAGAATCTAAGTCAAAGTTGCTTCCTAGATGAGGAGGAGAGAAGATCATACTGGCAATCTTTTGTTTTACTTGACTAATAAAAGTAGGCCCTCTATCTGCATGGGATCTTTGGTAGTATTTTGCATCATTATAATAAACTCATGAACATCAAAAGGATGTACATCTCCATTAGCTTGGTGTTCTTCACTATCCTCAAAGTATTTGAGGCATTAATGTAGGGTCAATGACACTATTTTGTTTTCATATAGCCATGACCTGCCCAGTAGTGCTTTGTGTGATGCATCGATATCAATCGCATAAAACTTAGCATTTTTCATCAACTCATCTATTTTTAAAGGGATAGTTATGGCTCCTAGAGCTCTTTGGGTATTCTAATTAAATCTTTGGATGGTTATAATCTTGGATGACAGGTGATACACATCCAAAGTTAGAGCCCTTAGAGTTTAGAGAGTCATCAGATTGACTAAGGAACCTGGATCAATCAAAACATAATTGATCTTGTCCCATCACTATTTCTTGTGATATACAATGGTCTATCATGGTCTATTATTTTAAGTTAGATCTTCATTTGTCAAAATTATAGTGGGAGTTTGACATGCATACAGAGACTCCTTCATCTTCTCTTCAGTGGAGTATGCTTGATAGCTAGCTGGATTCTGCAAGATGTGCACCAGTATATCCCTAAGTTCTTGTGACATCATTAGAACATCAAACACATATACCATAGCATGGATCTTCATAAGGTGGACTGCTCTATTGTATTCCACCTTCTTAAGTGCAGGTTTAGCTACAAAGAATCGATGTTTTATTTTATTTGAATTCTTTTTTCTTATCCTTAGAGATGTTCTTGCCTCTAAATATTGGAACTTGTTTTAGAGGTAGCACCTTTTCACCTTGGATCTATACCTAGTTTGTTCTCCTTAGTTGAAATCCGTTGTTGTGAGACTAATAAAGTTTATCTTCAGAGTCACTACCAATGCTAATCATATGGCAGAAGGTAGTGAACTCTTACCATCGATTAGTAGTTCACTGGATATCTTTGGAGGATGTAACTGACTAATAATCATCCCACCCAATATTAGAATTAGGCACATGGGATTTCCTCATAGAAGACTCTTTGGATAAATCTTTCTATTTCGTCTGTGGTATAACCTTCTTTAGGAATTTATATTTAGAATGTTTCTTTTATAGATATTTAGATTGGCTTGACACAGGGGTAGAATGAGCCTTAGCATTTGCTTATTTGATCCTCTTCTAAAATGCCTATTTTTTTCCTTTAGCTCTTTCTAGTTTAGGGCCTTTCAAAGCAATCATAGTCATATTCATCGTTTGTGTCTTGTATGCATAATTTCTCAAAAGTTGATAAAGTGCATCCTTCCACAAGTTTTATGACTAGGACCTCACCAAACCTAGTAGATTGAGCATTTGTTGCTAGATTGCCTAATGGAGCTTGGGATAGCTGCCCATCAGTGTTCACATCAGATATATAAGTTACCATGCGACAAGAGGTCAAAGACTTAGATAATTCGCTTCAATAGTGTCTAGCTTTCTTGATCCATCTTTGCAATAAGTGGCACAAGTGATCATTCCAATCCCGAGAAGGGTCCATAAGTAATTTCTCGCCACCCTTGTAGGGTCTTTTGTATGATTTTGCCTTTTCTTCTAACACATTCTCCATCTTCATGATCTATCATAGAGCATGGTAGTCATATTTGTCATACTTTCCATGTGGGTAGCCATAGCCTTCATATGCTCATTCAGTACTTGCATTTGCCCCTTGACAAACTTTATATTAGTTGTAGTCAGTTCTTTTATAGTATCTAGTTGTAGTCTGAGCATGCAATAGTCATACTCACACGTGAACCACTCTCTAAGATATCATCTCAGGAGCAGTTCTCGGGGAGACCCGTGGGATCTCTCATTTCATCAGTCACAACCTTAGTGAATCTATTCACTTTTTCCCACCTTGCATCTTGAATCTCATCATTATTGAAGTGACAAGGTGGGGATTGGCTTAGTTGCACACCTTTACTAGTAAATATTATAGAGTATGTTACCACTGGGGGTTCACTTTCTTCACCTCCTGCATCAGGGTCTTCTAATAAAGCTCTGAGTTTGTCAAGGAAGAATTCCTTGAGAGTTACCCATCTCCTTTCTCCATAGACATATTCTTGGATGGCTCATTTCTTGATATCATATTCATCCAGTTGAACTAGCTTCTTCTTCTTGCTTCTGTTCTTTTTCTTCTTGATGTTTTAGGCAGGTGAGGCAATTTGCTCTGATGAGGCTTTCTTCATCACCACCCCAGGCTCTTAAGGGTTTCTAGCTATCTTCTTCATAAGCTTTTTTAGACTCTTTGAAATATAGATGTTTCATAAATACCCTTGTTCGGAGGTACATTATGCTTCTTCCCCAAAGAGAAACTCAACAAGTAGTTCATGGTCTTCAAACATGGCAATATAATTGATGTATTTGGTGGGTGTTTCAAATAAGGATGTCTTCAAGAGAGTTAGCTTGTCCTTTTGATATTGCCTTTTGACCCAATCCTTGAATGCAAAATAGTCTTCAATAATATGACTCAACTTTATGGTAAGGACAATAATTTGGGTGATCTATTTTGTTAGCCTCACTTGGCCTATTGGATTCTGGCAATCAGAGGCCAGACTTTAGAATATCCTAAGAGATTTTACTTACTCTCTCTATTTTAAAAGAATATTTCTTTTTGAGCCTTTGTTAGAGATCATTGGATTATTCCACTTTCCTATCTCCTCTAAGAGTTGGTGGTTCTTAAGGATTACCCTTGTTTATGATGGGGTTTGAAGGTTTCTTTTGCTTAATTATTGTGAATGCAGCCCTCACAATTTCGGAATGCTCTCCAAGCTTTATCTTATCTTTTCTTGATTTGAAATTTTATGAACTAGATAAAGTTGATGGGCTAATCCTTTCTAGCTTCTTCATTTGCATAATGAAATTTGAAAGGTATGGATAGAAGAGGTACTCAAATAAAATACCATCCATTCTCCCCATATGTTACCAAGGACTAGATTCACCACCTCAAATTGGCTCATGGTTTATTCACACTTAATACTGAGATTTCTCTATTATATGATATAACCCAAAATTGACTCATTATTTCACTTCAGTTTTGAGATGAGGTCTGCAATGGTCACTTTATCACTGACTCCTTTGAACCTAATTTCAAAAGCCTCTTTTATTTGTGCCCAAATTTACAGAGATTTTGGTTGCAAACTAGCATACCACTCAAATGCTACTCTTGCAAGCTCACTAAAAACTGGCAGGGCAACAATAAGGAACTATTACTTAAATCCCCACACAAAGTCACAAAATATACTATATGTTGTTTAGGGTTGCTTGTGCCATTAAATTGTTTGAAGCTAGGCACTATATAGCCTCTAGGATATGGTACCCGATCATGATGGCTAGGGTAGAGTTTATCAGTGTCATTTATCCTACAGATCTCACCCCATTACCTCAACTATGCAACTACCATTCATTACACCAATTGTTTTATATTTGATGGGAGTTCCATCTTATCAGGGATCCTTGAAATCGGGGATTGGATATCTCTTACTAGAGGAGATGCTTGTGAAGGGCCCACATTTTCATGGATCACATCTATAGGAGATACACCTTCTGCCACCTCTACTACTTGAGATGGCTATTGAGATCATTACTCACCTATAACGTCAACTTCATCAAATCCATGACCTTCTTTTGAGCTTCATGTTTCCCTTTGCCTTGTTGTCTTATCTATTCTTGTAGTGCTTCTATGGTCACTTCTTGATTGGAGCTTTTAGTTATAACCAAGGCTTCAATTAGAATATGATGGTCTATGTCTTAAGGGTCAGGTGTGAGCTTTGGGTTGAGGCTAACTTCCCCTATCAATGGAGTTGTCTCATTTAAGAGTCTACTTATGAAGCATGTCTCCACACCTTTTCTTTGATGTGGTAGTGAGGATTGGTTCGTAAGGACCCTCTCCTCTTGGATTTCTTTATCAGTAAGCCTCATTCAGGCAGCCTTATTTTGGTGTTTGGCTGGTGAGAGTGCAAGCTCCCAGTACCTCTCAAAGTCATAATAAGAAATTACTCTGATATTGTAGGTGGTCTCCCTTTATGAGCCCTCATGCTAGGTTATCGTCTTATGATGACTCTTATTATTTTGTTTGGCAATTTGCCCCTTTACCACTTTCTTAAGGTAAAACTGTGCCCCCTGTGATTTGTTACTACCGTTCTCTAAATTACATAATATAGCGAAGGAGTTGAAGGTAGGGATGGTAATGATCGACTTATTTTGAGGGACAAGTTTCCCAAGTCGGATGAAAATTCTAGCTATTTTTTCTTTACTTGTGATAGTCAAGATAAGCTCTTCTTCATCGATACCTATATTCAAACTTGCTTTTGATTGCCCCCTATGAGAAGTTAGGTGAAGATGACCAAAGACTAAGCTTCATTTCAGTCCTAGCCTCTTATTCTTCATTTGAACAACCCTTTTCATTAGGAATCATGATGGCAACTTTAGTCAATTCAGTAGTAGGTGTCTTCTTGAATTAGATGACTTCAAAGATGGTCCCAAACTTGATTTGAACTTTAGCTGCTTCTGTGGCAACCATTTACTGAGGTAAGTACATAATTTGATCTAGCCCCATGATGATGATGTATCTTGGGATAGAGATATTCTTCGTTGATGTCATTTTATTCTTTCTTTTGCAAATGAGAATACAATTGATTAGTCTTTAATTGAAATTTGATCTTATCAGTGTCTCTATTATATTAGCACGATTTCTACAACTTGAAGAGAAGTCAAATCCCACTAGTAATGCAAAAATTTGTGGCCGATCGATGCTATAATGTGTTTAGTTTACATAGCACACAAGTCTATTACAAATCATATAAAAGTTCTCAGATGGATACTAAACTGAGTTAGACTCAATCCCACTATGTGGAAACCTTAGGGAGTGACCTCGAATCACAAATCAGAATTTATTTTAATTTTAAATACACTATCAAGTATTATGGGAATATTGACTTTCAACAGTCACAAGCCCCTATTGTTAATTATCCTGACAATTCTTAGGAATCTTGTAAAGCAAGAAACCTAGCTAATAAAATAGAAGCATAAAAGAAAAGAAGAAAACATGATATTTGATTGATTTGGTAAATGGTACATGGCTTAAGTAAGAGTACACCCCTTACTTTACAATAAATTTTAAAATAGAATTTGGGAAAGCAAGAGAATAATGAAAACAAAAAAAATAAAGAGAAAAAAGGTTTTGGTATGTGCCACTATCGCGCCCCTATGTGCTAGACCATGTGACATCCAACTTGGATGAGTCTTGACTTGGTCTTTCGTGGATGCTAATAATGTACTAACTGGTAAGGTTGACTACCTTGGCTTATGCTAGTAAACCCTATTGGGATTTGAAGGTGAATTATCAACTACTTCTAGGGTTAACTAGCTCCGAAGGTGCATTATCAACTGCTTTTAGGGTTGACTAGCTTGACGGTGCCTTGTTAACTACTTCTAGAGTTGATTAGCTTGAAGGTTGCATCATCAACTACTTTTGGAGTTGACTAGTTTAAAGGGTACATCATCAGCTACTTCTAGCGTTGACAAGCTTTGAAGTGTGACCAACAACTTTAAGCTTATTATTATTCAACTTCTTTTATCTGGTAGCATCATTAATGGCTTAGGTGGTTAGGTATAGCTTTGAAGTATGGCCAATAGCTTTAATCATGTTGACAATAAATTTCTTTGATTTGATAGTGTCACTAACAGCTTATGGGGTTGGATATAACTTTAAAGTGTGATTGACAGCTTTGAGTATGTTGGTAATTACTCTTTTCAATCAGTAGCATTACCAACAACTTAAGAGGTTGGATATAACTTTGGAGTGCTGACAAAGGCTTTTGTAGCACACCTAGTAGGACTAAGCTTAATTCAATGTAGTTCCACTAAAACTAGTTTTGGTTTAAGTCTGGATGATAATATCATCCATTGTTCATGGCCTTAGAGTATTACTGAAGGTTCAGCATACTCAATAGGACTCAATTTAACCCTATTTAGTTCTATCGAGACTAATATGGTTCAAGTTTGAGTCCAGTTTAGAATCAGATCAATACTTACTTTTGATTTGAGTTTGAATTGATTCAACTCGATATTTAAAACTTGATTAAATTATGATTCACTAACTCTTTCTTTAAAGATAGTAATATGTTGTGGTTTTTTATTCTCAAAACCTTCGGTGATTAGTTTCATACTAATGCTTCATAGCATGATCAAGGGATCCATGTGAAACAACTATTCCCAAAATCACTATTGGTGTTAACAATGAATGTTCAACTTGCAATAATGAATTCACTAAGCTTGGCAATGATTTTTAGAAGAACATTTGTCAAATATTGATCATTGACTCTGGTTGGAGTAGAGCTGATTTCAATTCAAGTTTGATTTAACTTAGTTCAATGTTCTAGACTTGATTTTATTTTGAGTCTAGTTTTATTTGATTAGGGTCGAGTTTGACCTTATGTTGGACCTTTATCAGGTTTGGACTTGCATCTTAATGTACTTCAGTTCAATTTCAAGTCAATTTAGTTCAACTTGATTTTAGTTCAAGTTTAGCCTGATGCTGATTTGACTTTGAGTTTGACACTTCGGTTAAAATTTAATTAAACCAAATTAGGGTTTGATTTGAACTTAGTTCGATCTTGATTAGATTGGATTTGATTTGAACTTGATTAATTTTGAATAACTCAACTTGGACCTGATTAGGGGTTGGTCTAGGTTGATTTGGTTTGGATTAATTCAATTCCAATTTTTGATCAAATTTTAATTTTAATTTTAATTTTAGTCCATTTATATGACCAATTTAGGTCTATTTGATAGTCTATTTGAGTTAATTTAGTTCTATTCATTTGTTCCAGCTGAGTTCACTATGATTAAGTCACTAAAGTTAATCAATTTGGTTTGAGAGCCCACAAGCTTTCATGATAACTATGGGCAAGTTTATGGACTGGCCTTAATCCGAATAGACATTTGACAAGCTTGTAAGTGAGCCTTAGTCCAAATAAACATTCGGCGAGCTCATAAGCTGACCTTAGTCCAAATAGAAAATTGGTGAGCTAGTAAGCTGGTTTTAATCCAAATAAATATTTAGCAAGCTCGAATACTAGCCTTAATGTGAATAGACATTCGGTGAGTCCACATGCTGGCTTTAGTCCAGATAGACATTCAGTGAGCTTGCAAGCTGGTCTTAGTCTAAATAAACAATCAGTGAGTAAGTTGGCCTTAGTTGGAATGGACATTCGATGAGCTTACAAGTTGGTCTTAGTCCAAATAAATGTTCAACAAGTTCGTAGGCTAGCCTTAGTTCAAATAGACATTCAACAGACCCGTAAGTTAGCTTTAGTTTGAATGGATGTTTGGCAAGCTTGCAAGTTGGCTTTATTTTTAATAGATATTCAGCTAGCCCATGGGCTAGCCTTTGTTCAATTAGAGGTTCAGTGAGCATGCAAGCTGGCCTTAGTTCTAATAGACATTCAGCATGCTCATAAGTTAGTCTGTGGGCTAAATAGATGCTCAGTGAGTCTATGGGCTAACCTTATTCTGAATAGATATTCAGTAAGCTAGCAAGTTGGTCTTAGTCTGAATAGACATTCGGTGAGCGTACAAGCTGGCCTTAGTCTAAGTAGTTGTTTGATAAGCTCACAAGCTGGTCTTAGTCCAAATAGACATTCAACGAGCTCGTAAGCTATCCTTACTCTAAATAGATGTTCAATCAGCTCGTAAGTTGGCCTAAGTCTGAATAGACATTCAGCGAGCTTGTGGATTGGCCTTAGTCAAAATGAACATTTAGAAAGCTCACAAGCTAGTCTTAGTCTAAATGTATGTTCGGCAAGTTCGTAAGCTAGGCTTAGTCTGAATGGACATTCGGCTAGCTAGTGGATTGGCCTTAGTCCGAATAGATGTTCGGTAAACTCGCAAGCTAGCCTATGTCTAAATAGATGTTTAGTGAGCCAACGAGATGGCCTTAGTCTGAATGAATATTTGGTGAGCTCGCAAGCTGGCCTTAGTCTGAACAAACGTTTACTGAGCCCACTAGTTGGCCTTAATTCAAGTAAACATTCAACAATCTCAAAAGTTGCCCTTAATCTGAATAGATATTCAACAAGCTCATAGACTAGCCTTAGTCCAAATAGACATTTAGTGAGCTTACAAGTTAGGTTTAGTTGGAATAGAGATTCAGCAAGCCGACAAACTAGCTTTAGTCTGAATAGACATTGATGAGCTCATAAGGTAGTATTAATAAAAAAAATTGGCTTTGATTGAGCTTGTGGAATGGCCTTAGTTCAGTGGTGGAGGCCTATCGATGCATAGAGCTGCATGTGGCCATGGTGATGGTGGAGATCTGCCATTGCGTAAAGGACCATGGGAGGTCACGGTATTGATAAAGTTCATTGATGCACCAAGGATCACGGGTGGCCGTGGTGTTAATGATGGTACCAAGAAAATCGAGACAAGATGTTGCTAGCCAAGTCCTTCTTTTTTTTGTTTTGGGGTGGGGGCGGGGTGGGGGGGTGGTCAGTGGGGTTGTATTTTTTAAATTTTTTTCTTTTCCTCTTCTTCTCTCCTTCACTAGAGAAGGGTCAAACCATTCTCCATCATAATTACACCAAATTCGACTAGACCCGGCCTTGAATCGGTGATGAATAGCAAGGTGGGGGCTTGGACCCCATCCCCTTCCTCTCCTGGATGGATCCAACCAAGTATCGAAGGGTCCAACCTATGTTTCTCTAGTGGTGAGTGAAGAGGGGGAATCTCAAGGTGTGGAGAGGGCTGCGGGCTCCCAAGCGGTGAGTGTTGATGGTGAGCGAGGACAGAATGCTGAGCAAGCTGGTGAGGAGGATTCGAGTAGTTGGTGGATGAGGTGTGATGAGGGAGTTCTGACGAAGCAGCGAGGTGTGGGTAGGAGGGCTCAGAATGGCAGGCTAGAGCATGCAAACAAGGCTAACCAGTGAGCAAAGGTATAGCCCGACAGGGAGAAGCATCAAGAGGTGGTGCATGGGCTGTCAAAGGCAGAGCTCAGGTAGAGCTTGCAGCAAGTTGAACTGATGGTCTAGACCAGCAACTTGGTAGCATCAGGGTTCCGACAATGCTTGGTAGGCTGGGCCATGAGAGTGCGGATCAATGGCTGTGCCCTGGAACAGGTGTGGGGGCAGAGTAGTAGATGAGGAGGTGCAGGTTGGCAGCTGGGAAAGACAATTAGTAGGGTGCAACATAGGAGGAAGGACACTTGGGTGGAGATCCTTGCAACCAAAAACTAGGCTGAGAAGACAGAAAGAAAGAGAAAAGAAGAATGAAGAAATATAAGAACTCAAATTTTCTCTCCCTTTTTGATTTGATTCTCATCTCCTGTTCTACTCATTGATCTTCTACTACCTTTGATCTCTCTCTTGCTCTCTCATGATGGTTTGCTGACCTCTTCCTCTTGTTCTTTTTTCTATTCTTGCATGTTCTCACCAATTTATAAGCCTCTAAGAGATTTGCAATCAAATCTTCAATTGATTGATTTTTGAATATTTGTAATTATGATTGGATCTTGATATCTCTAATTGGTCTCATCTTAGAAACATGTTGGATTGAATTGGATTATATTTTTAAAATCTTGTGAGGCCAAAGAGTAGGACACGCCTGGGCTAGCCCTTCACATGTTACATCTTTAGGCTCTGAGTCAGACTTCATGTAGAGACTAGCTCGCTTGAAGGACTTAGCATAGAGCATGATCAAGTAGGTGACCCATCTTTGGACTTCCATGGACGAGTTCCACTCTTCCTTGGATGGGATAACTAACATGATCTATACTCTACTGGACCACATGACTCCCAGGCTGAGTCCCTAGTTCTCACTCTTGAATTTATGCTTTCACTGGAGTTTCAAACCTTATTGCTTTTGTTTTTGGATTACGGTTTAGTTTATGGATTATGATCTTTATGTCTATGTTTGGATGATCACTAGTTTTTGTTGATTGTGAAATTTCAAACACTATTGATGTTTTGGATCTTTGAATATTATTTGGTTTATTTTATGAAAATTGTGGATGGACTTTGTGAACTTTGGTTTCTTTCTCGAATGAAATTGGTTTGTCACCTCTTGGATACTATACTCGTAGAATGCATTCATCCAAAGCATGCTTGTATATAGGTTGTGTACTATTTCTATACATATGTACCTATGCTATTAATTTTAGTTATATGTGGTTAATGTGGATAGTTTGGCTTGTATACAAGTTGGACTCTTTAATTTTCCAAGGGAGACTTTTTTGTTTCCTTTCTAACCTTGTATAACCCCTTTTTGTTGTTGTAAAAAAGGATGGACTTATCCATGTTTACATACATATGCACATATTGGCATATCCATATCTCATGCTCTCATATATATCATGCTCTCACATGTGTATTTATGTGTTCCCTTATGTTTAAATTTTAAGTTTTTTGGGGGGTTTGTTATCATCCAAAAAGGAGAGATTGTTACCCTTTCTAGTTTTGATGATGAACAAATCATATTTAATGATTACTTGAGTTATATTTAGCCAAATGGCTTTCAAGCTCTCAAAAGTATGTTTGAAAGCTTCAATGAAAAGGAAGTGCAATGGTGGATTAGTAAGTGTGATTTGAAGAGATCATAGGATGGCACGAAGTGGCTTAAAAGTGTCTACAACAACTTGAAGATTCATGGATGACATAGACAAAGCCAAAGTAACTCAAGATCTTAGCATCGACTAGGTTTAACTTTTATTTTATTTTTAGTCAAGTAAAAAATTTGCTCTTACGATTAATTATTTAGGGTTCTTTGTCACATAGAGTTTTGCACAAAGCTCTTAACAAAGCTTTTCTGATTGAACTAGACATCCACTTCTGATAGAGTTCTACAAAAATCTCTTAATAGAGCTTTTTCTAATTAAACAAGATGTCCAACTAGAGGTTCAATTTCTAGTTTATGAACTAAAATTGGATACCCAACTAGGATTTCAGTTCTAATTTAGTTATCAAAACTAGACGATCAATTAGAAATTGGATGACCGGCTAGATTATGGGCAATAAACCAAAACTAATCGACCGGTTATCTGAAGTGGTTATCCGGAATGGATTTTCTACACAAGCAATGGCTAATTTTTTGATCGTTGGAGTAAATCCAGCCACGAGATCTCACCCTCAACAGCTACATTTAATTCCAAAGGTATAAATAGAGTTGAAGGGCCTTCTCTAAATAGTCTTTTGCAACTTCTAATCTTTGTGAAAAAAATGTTAAAGCACTTTTAGCTCTCTATCCTTCAAATTTTTTAAACTTTCCTCAAGCAAATTTTTATTGCCATTTCGCACAATTTTGAAAGATCTTTGTGTGAGCTTAATTTGTACAATTTTCTTCCAATTTCCACTTGTAATATACTCTAAGGTTGTTTGGAGTGGTTGAGAGACTCAAGCTCTGGATTGGAGTTTATCTTGTCAATTGGTGCAAGGGGAAGTGTAAGGGGTTGGCTTCACCGATGAAGCAATACTCTAGTGGAGAGTTGAAGTTCTCAAGAGTGAGGCAAAGGCCATGGAGTAGGATCGGTTGGTCTCTAAACCATATTACATCTTGGTGGCACACTTTTTTTTCTATTTACATAATTGTAATTGTGATTGATTGAGTTTTGCTTGAATTCATTTTGGTAGATTGAATTAGCTTTGATTTTATCAAAAGGTGTCATTGTTTATCAAAACCATAATTCAACTATTGGCTTAATTGTGTCTCAAATCTGAATTTTTCGGAGAGTCTTAATTATATTAGAAGTAATTTAGTGGGTCTAATCCTTATCTAAATTTATTGTCTACTAGAAGACTTAAATTAATAAAAGTCTTATTTGAGTCAGTCTTCTACTTTGACTCAAACACAATTAGGCTACATCTATAAATATTCTATTAATGTAAGGGTTTCAATTGAGAGTGAAAAAGAAAGAGACATAGATCAATACTCTCAAGACGTCTTGTGACGGTTAGGCTACTTAGTCTTTTGTGAGAGTTGGTGATATTGGAGTTTTATCTCCATCGTTGTAATATTCTCTTCCTCTTCTCATCAATACAATATCCTCTAGATCGTCTTCACCACATAAATCTCTTGTATGTTATCTTTCTTCTTTTTTGTTCTTTTTCTACATCGTGAATTGTGGTAGATATTGATATTTTGCGCTACAAGTGGTATCAGAGCTTGGTTCAATATGTCTACTACGAAGTTTGATATAGAGAAATTCAATGGAAAGCAAGAATTTCCTATTTGGCAAGCAATAGTTCATGCAATTCTTACTCAACAAGGGTTGAGAAACACATTAGAGGACATCAAGCCTGAAGATGTCACCGAAAGTGTTTGGAAGAATCAGAAGGCTAGTGTACATAGCACAATCATCCTCAGTTTCACCGATGAGCTACTCTATCCGTTACTTGATGAAACATCACCTTCAGAGTTATGAAAAAAGCTAGAGAAACAATACATGAGTAAGCCTATCTCAAATCGAGTTTACTTAAAGTAGAACCTCTTCAATTTTTGAATGACAGAAGGTACAAATATAGTTGATCATTTTAATGCTTTCAATAAACTAGTCTCTCAATTGTTAAGCATTGATGTTAAATTTGAAAATGAAGACAAGGCTATTATTTTATTATCATCTTTACCTCCTTCTTTTGAGAATCTGAAGACTACTCTCATGTATGGCAAGGATTTAAAATTTGACGATATTTTTGCTGCCCTTCTATCTAATAAATATTTAAAAAAGATTAAAGGGGACGTGTCACACTCAGAAGCATTGATTGTTAGAGGTCATACCAAAGAAAGATCAAAGACATGTTGTTCTAGATCCAAATCCAAAGAAATAAACTGTAGGTATTGTAAGAAAATGGGACATGTAATTAAAGAGTGTTGGAAGCTCAAAGCAAAGAAATAAAGAGAATCTCAATCTAAAGAGCAAGCCCAAGAACAAGTGTCAGTTGTTGAAGGGAGTTCTGATAATGATTTTGGTAATGTTCTCTCTATTAGTTCTAATTTCGATCATTACCATGATACTTGGATTCTTGATTCTGGTTGTTCTTACCACATGTGTCCTGATAAGGATTGGTTTGAAGACTACAAGTCCTATGATGGTGGTTTAGTTTTGATGGGTAATAACAATCCATGCAAAACTGTTAGAATTGGAACAATTAAAATTAAGATGTTTGATAATATTATTAGAACTCTTACTGATGTTAGACATGTTCCTAATTTGAAAAAGAATTTGATCTCTTTGGGTGTTTTGGATTATGTTGGTTATATGTATTCTGCAGAAGGTGGAGTTCTTAACGTTGCTAAAGGCTCATTGATAGTGATGAAAGGCCTAAAGCATCAAAATTTGTATGAGTTAGTAGGAAAAACCGTTGAAGGTGGTGCAACAATTTCTCAGGCTTCTTCTTCTAATATGACCCACTTATGGCATATGCATCTCGGTCATATGAGTGAGCAAGATTTAAGTGAGCTTAACAAAAGAAAATTATTGAAAGGCCTCAACTCATGCAAATTGAATTTCTGTGAGCATTGTCTCTATGGTAAATAATCCAAGGTAAAGTTTAACACCAATAATCATTGCACTAAAGGCTTAATTGATTGTACTCATTATGATGTGTGGTGCTCTCCTATTCTATCAAAATCTGGTGCTCGTTATTTTGTCAGTTTTATTGATGATTTTTTCAGAAAAGTGTAGATTTATTTTTTGCATCACAAAGCTGAAGTATTTTCTGTTTTCAAACGGTGGAAAACTTTAGTTAAAAAAGGACTGACAAAAAAATCAAATACCTCAGAAGTGATAATGGTGAAGAGTACAAATCAATAGAGTCTCTCAAATTCTATGAAGATGAAGGCATCAAATTCCACTTTACCATCCCAGAAAAACCTCAACAAAATAGTGTGACTGAAAGGATAAACAGAACCTTGTTGGAGAAAGCACGTAGTATGCTCAATACAGCTAATCTTGATAAATATTTTTGGGCAAAGCAGTCAATACAACATGTTTTATTATGAATCACTCTCCTCAAGCAGCTGTTAATTACAAGACTCTTGAAGAGGTATGGACTGGTCAACATGCAAATTATTCTTCTTTAAAGATTTTTGGTTGCCCTACTTATGTGCATGTTGTCAAGGATAAGTTAGATGCACATTCCAAAAAGTATATTTTCCTAGGTTATGTCAAAGGTGTTAAGGGCTATCGTTTGTAGGATCCTACTATTTCAAATATAATTATTGAGAGAGATATAGTATTTGATGAAAGTGTTATATTAAAATCTCTCGAGAAAGGTCCCAGTGATATAATGCAAGTGGAGGTGGAGCATGTAGTTCCTTCAAAAGAAGATATTCAGGATATGCCCCAACTCTCAAGAAAATTCTAAAAATCAAATTTCTGAGAAGACTCCACTTCGAAGATCTCAAAGAAACATAAAGCCACCTGAAAGGTATGATTTTGAAAATATGGTAGTTTTTGTTTTAGTTACTGATAATGGTGATCCTTCTTCCTACAATGAAGTAGTGCAGGATAAGAATTCTTCTCAGTGGCAAGCTACTATGAATGAAGAGATGGATTCCTTTCAAAAGAACCATACTTGGTACTTGGTAAAATTACCAAAAGTTCAAGAGGCCAAAATTGTTGGCTACGTTGATTCAGACTATGTTGGAGATCTTGATCGACGATGATCCCTCACTAGTTATCTTTTTACTCTTTGTGGAGAACCTATTAGTTGGAGGTGTATCTTATAGTCAACTATGAAATTATCTACAATAGAGTTTGAGTATATGGCAGCTACAGAAGCCGTCAAAGAAGCTCTATAGTTAAAAGAATTGGCAAATGAAGTTGGTTTTTCTCAAAATGTTCTTCCTATTTTTTTATGACAGTTAGAGCGTCATACACCTTGCAAAGAACCAAATGTACCACACTAGATCAAAGCATATAAATGTCTGATTTCATTTTATTCGGGACATTGTTGAAGACGGCGAGATTTCTTTACAAAAGATTCATACTTCAAGAAATCCTACAGATATGTTAATGAAGGTGATTCCGATTGACAAGTTCAAGCTCAGTTTGGACTTGATCAATGTTCAAGGTCGTTGATCCTGCCCCATGAGGTAATGGCAAAGACATCTATTGAAGATTCAAATTCAGAGAATAAGAGGATTCGAGCCAATGTGGAGATTGTTGGCTTAATTGTGTCTCGAATCTAGATTTTTTAGAGAATCTTAATTATATTAGAAAGTAATTTAGTGGGTCTAATCCTTATCTAAATTTATCTTCTACTAGAAGACTTAAATCAGTAGAAGTCTTATTTGAGTCAGTCTTCTACTTTGACTCAAACACAATTAGACCACATCTATAAATATTCTATTAATACAAGGGTTTCAATAGAGAGTGAGAAAGAAAGAGACATAGATCAATACTCTTAAGATATCTTGTGACGATTAGGCTACTTAGTCTTTTGTGAGACTTGGTGATATTAGAGTTTCATCTCCATTGTTGTAATCTTCTCTTCCTCTTCTCATCAATACAATATCTTTTGGATCGTCTTCGCCACATAAATCTCTTATGTGCTATCTTTTCTTCTTTTCTATTCTTTTTCTACATCGTGAATTATGATGGACATCGATATTTTGCGCTACATGCAACCCCACCCAACACCCCCCCCCCCCCCCCCTCCCAAACCCCACCCCAGGTGGCTTTTGTGCTTTTACATTCGAACTAAATCATAACAAATTCAATTGAACTCTAATTAGGTCAATTTGAAGTCACAACAAATTCAAATTAAACTCTAATTGAATCAAACCACACTAGAACTAAACCACAACAAGTTTAAATTGAACTCTAATCGAGTCAAACCACATTTGAACTTTGAATTGAGCTCTAGTTAAGTCAAACCACATTCGAACTAAATAAAAATAAGTTTAAATTAAACTCTGATAGAGTTAAATCCCATTCAAACTAAATCAAAATAAGTTCAAATTGAACTCTTATTGAGTCAAACCACATTCAAATTAAATCAAACAAATTTGAATTAAAATCCAATTGAGTCAAACCAAGTTTGAACCAAACCCTAATTGGGTTAAATAGAGTTTGAATCAAACTTAATCTGGTTAAATCAAACCCTAATCAGATTAAACTAAATCTTGATTGAGTCAAACCAAGTTCAAATCAAACTCAATCAGGTTAAGCCAAGTTTGAATAAACCCTAATCAGGTTAGACCAAATCCGAACCAAATCCTAATTAGGTCACCCATGTCTGAACTGAATCTTAATTAGGTCAAACCAAGTTTGAACCAAGCCCTTATCGGGTCACATCAAATTCAAATATAAACCAAAACCAAGTTAAATCTAGACTAGAACAAAGTTGAAAAAAGCCAACTTGAACTTGAACCCAAGCCCATTAACATGTTGAACAGAGATCCATCAAGAACCTAATCAAGGTTGGATCCAAGATTAATTAATGTTAGTTGACAACAAGCTTAAAGTCATTGATGACACCTCAAATTTAATCGACAACAAGCCAAGAAAGGTCATCAA
The DNA here is from genome assembly GCA_005019695.1 of Trichopus zeylanicus subsp. travancoricus. NCBI lineage: Eukaryota > Viridiplantae > Streptophyta > Magnoliopsida > Dioscoreales > Dioscoreaceae > Trichopus > Trichopus zeylanicus. The sequence goes on from RXID01022272.1 coordinate 1,237,836, forward strand.
TTATCAAATCAAAGGTAATTAGCATAAGCTATAGCCATTAATCATTCTTTTAAATCAAACCAAAATAAGACAGGCTTGAACTCACTTAGTCAGTCTACCAAGTGTCTTCTTCAAATGAAGTCAACTAACAACACACTCAAAATTGTCAGTCATACTTCAAAGCTAAACCAACTTAAAAGCTGTTGGTCACACTTAGCTAAGCTAACTCTAAAAGTTATTGGTGATGCTTCAAAGTTAATTGATAACATACCTAAGAGGTTATTGATTATCAAGTTAGAAATAGTCAACATAAAGCTCAAGCCACTAACCATTTCAAACCAAACTACGGTAGGCTTGAACTCACTTAGTTAGCCAACCACAATACCTTATTCAAGTAAAGACAACTAACAACATGCTCAAAGTCACTAGCCACACTTCAAAGCTAAACCAACTCAAAAGCTATTGGTGATGCTTAGCTAAGACAACCCCTAAAGCCATTGATTATGCTTCAAACCTAATCAATAATATGCCTAAGAGGCCATCAATTATCAAAACAAAAATGGTCAAAATAAAGCTTAGGCAACTAACCATTTAAAACCAAACTAAGTAGGTTTACACTTGCTTCGTCAATCAACCAGATGCTTTATTTAATTGAAGTCAATTGGTGACATACTTAAAGTTATCGATCACACTTCAAAGCTAAGCCAACTAAAAAATCATTGGTGATACTTAGTTAAGCTAACCCCAAAAGCCATTAGTGGTGCTTCAAATTTAATCAAAAACATGCCTAAAAGGCCATCATTTATCATCTCAAACTAAACTAATACATACTTAAACTCACTTAGTCAGTTAGCTAAATACCTTGTTCAAAAGAAGTCAACTGACAATATGCCTAGAGCCATTGGTCACACTTAAAGCTCAACCAACAAAAGCAAAAAATTATCAATGACGCTTCAGACCTCAATAAAGTCAACTAACACAAGCACAGGTAGTCAACCACATCCTGAAATTAAGTAAGTTATCAACATCTTCCAAGGGTCAAATCAAGACCCATTCGAGTCAAATTTTAATCAGTCAAGTGCACAAGAGTGGGCCAGCGGTGAGCATCAAGGCTTTTCCCACTTCCTTTCTCATTATGAATTTAAATTTATTAAATTATAAAGTGATAATATGCCTTTTCTTAATTCTTGTATCCTTTTCTTAAAATCAATCAATCATGCTTTTTTTCTTTGTCTCCATTTTATTAGGTAGGTTTTTCACTTTAGGAGGTTTCTGATAATTGTCAAAATAATTAATAATTGGGACTTGTGCTTGTTAGAAGTCATGTTTTCACTACACCTGACCCAAACCACTCTCAAATTTTATTTGTTATTTTGAGATAGCTCCACAGGGTCTTCATTATCTTGGGAGGTCAATTTTGATCCGATAGATCCTTAATGAATCTTGGGTTCAACTCTTGTTGTAATCTTATTGGATCTTTAATGGATCTTGGATCCAACCTTTATTGGATTCTTAATGGATCCTTAATAGATCTTGGATCCAATCCTTTTTGGGTGCTTATTGGACCCTCAATGAATCTTTGGTCTAACCCTTGTTGGGTTTTTGTTAGATCCTTAATGAATTTTGGATCCAACGCTTATTAGGATCTTATTGGATCCTTAATGGATATTGGATTCAATACTCATTGGGTTCTTATTTCTCTTTAATGGATCTTGGATTTAACCCTTATCAAGTTCTTATTGGATCTTATTTCAAATTCAAACCTTATTAGGCTTGGGTTCAAATCATATTAGACCCTTATTGGGTTTGGATTCAACCCATGTTAAACCCTTATTGGTTTTGACTCAAACCATATTGGACCTTTATTAGGTTTGGCTTTGGCCCATGTTGGACCCTTATTGGATTTGGGTTCAACCTATGCTAGACCCTTATTGGGTTTAGGTTCGAACCATATTGGATCCTTATTAGATTTGGGTTGAACTCATGCTAGACCCTTAATGGGTTTAGGTTCAAACAATTTTAGACCCTTATTGGGTTTGGGTTCAAACCTTTTTGGACCCTTATTGGATTTGGGTTTGAACCATGTTGGATCCTTATTAGTTTGGGTCTAGAATGGATTTGGGTTTGAGTTATGTTGGACCCTTATTGGGTTTGGATTTGAACCAAGTTGGTTTGGTTTAATCCATCGTGGTTTAAATTTGACTTGATTTAGTTTTGGTTCAGGTTCAGATCTAATTTAGTTTTGGTTCAAGTTTGGACTTGATTTTAATTTTAGTTCAAGTTTAGATATATTTTTTATTATGGTCCATGTTTATATCTGATTTGATTTTCGTTAAGGTTTGGACCTAATTTGGCTTTAGTCCTAGCTTAACCTTATTAGGGTTTGGTTCCACATGGTTTGAACTAATTAGGATTTAAGTCTAGATTAATTTAGCTTGAGTTTAATCAACTAAACTCGATTAGGATTTGAGTCTAAGCATATTTAATTTGAATTTAACCTAATTAGGATTTGGGCCCAATTTAATTTGAATACAGTCCATTAATTTTATTTCAATCTATTTAGGTCGATTTGATTGTTTGTTTGAATCAATTGGGTTAGCTTAATCAATTTACTTAATTTGGCTAAAATGATTTAATTTTAATCTGATTAAATTAATTATCTTAACCAATTTACTTTAATCAATTGACTTAACCAATTTAAGAGCCCTCAAGTTGTCCATTAACTAAATGACTTTTAGACAAGCCCACAAGTCGGCCTTGAGTCAATTTGACTTGCAAGGGAGCCCAAAAGCTAGCCTTGAGTCAATGCGAGCCTGTAGGTTGTTCTTGAGCCGATTTGACCTACAAGCCCATAAGCTAACCTTGAGTTATTTGACTTTCAAGCTTGCCAATAGGCTGGTCTTGAGCTGATTTGACTTTTAGGCGAGTCCACTAATTGATCTTGAGTTGATTTAATTTTTAGATGAGCCTACAAATTAGTCTTGAGTTGATTTGACTATTAATAAGACTGTGATTGGCCTTGAATCTACTTGACTTTTACGCAAACTTGCAAACTGGCCTTAGTTGATTTGACTTTTAAACAAACTCACAAGTTGGTCTTGAATCAATTTGACTTTCAAGTAAGCCAGCAAGCTGATCTTGAGTTGATTTGAGTTTCAAGCTAGCCTGTGAATTAGCCTTGAGTCGATTGGAGTCGATTGGACTTTTGGGAGAGTTCAAAAACTAACCTTGAGTCTTAATGATATTCCCAAGAGCCGAGAGTCTGAGCCTAGGTCATATTGACTTTTTGACAAGCTTGCAGATAGATCCTAGGTTGAATTAACTTTTGGATGAGCCCATGGGCTAGCTTGAGATTGAATTGATTTTTGGGCTAGCCCTAATTAATTTGAATTTCGGACAAGTCTACAAGCTGGCTCTAGGTTGCATTGACTTTCAGATGAGCCTACATGCTGACTTTAAGTTGAATTAACATTTGAACGAGCTTGTGAGTTGGTCTTTGTTAGAAATGACTTTTGAGTAAGAAAACATAATTTGATTGATTAAAGAAAGAAATTATAAGGCTTAAGAAAGGGTATACCTTCACTTTATATTTTAATAAATTTGAATATGAAATAAGAAAGGGAATGGGAAGATATTAATATTTATTACTACCCCACTCTCGTATGCTAGACTAAGTAGAATTTGACTCAGATGGGGCTTGACTTGATCATTGGCAAATGTTGATGATTTCATTTAATGGTGTGTCCGACAAGACATGGAAGGTGATTAGAGGAGTTTGAAGTGTTTTCAATAGCTTTAAGTTTTGACGATAACTTCATTGGATGGCTTTGCCGGTGGCTTGTTTGGATTAGCCTGAAGTATTTTTAATAGCTTTGAATTTTTGACAATAATGTTATTATCTGAAGTGTTTCCATTAGCCAAGAAGGCATCAGTGATAACTTTATGGTTTGAAGTGTTTTCATAGCCAGTGAGGCATAGGTGATAATTTTATTTAGTTTGAAGCATTTTCATAAATAGTAAGACATAGGAAATAACTTTGTGGTTAAAGTATTTTCACAGCTAATAAGACATAGGCAATAACTTCATGACTTGAAACACTTCTATAGCCAATAAGGTGTAGATAATAACTTGATTATTTGAAGTATTTTCATAGTCAATAAAGCATAGGTGATAAATTTGTTGTTTAAAGTATTTGTATAGCTGATAAGGTATAGATGATAACTTCATCACTGAAGTATTTTTGTTAGCTAATGAGACGTAGGTGATAACATAGAGGTTTGAAGTATTTTCATAGTCAATAAGGTATAAGCAATAATTTTGAGGTTTGAAGTGTTTCCATAGCCGATGAGGCATAGGCGATAACTTAGTAGTTTAAAGTATTTTCATAGTTGATAAGTCGTAGGAGATGGCTTCATAATTTGAAGTATTTTCATACCCAATAAGGCATAGGTAATAACTTTATGGTTTGAAGTGTCTTCATAGTCGATAAGGCATAGGCAATAACTTTATTTAAATAAGGCATTATAGCTGATTAACTAACCAAACTCAAGCCTATCTTAGTTTGATTTGATGGTTTGAAGTATTTTTATTAGCCAATAAGACATTGATGATAACTTTGTGATTCGAAATATATCTATAACTGATAAGGCATAGGGAATGACTTTGAGGTTTGAAGTATTCTCATAACCAATAAGGTTAGGTGATAACTTCAAGGTTTAAAATGTTTTCATATCCAACAATGCATAAGCGATAACTTCATTTGAACAAGACATTATAACTGATTGACTAAACAAGTTTAAAGTTATCTTAGTTCAATTTAATTATTTGAAGTATTTCTATGGCCAATAAGGTGTAGGTGACAACTTCTGTTTTGAAATATTTTTATAACTAGTAACGTGTAAGCAATAATTTCGTCTGAATAAAGCATTATAGATGATTGACTAAGTTCAAACCTACCTTAGTTTAATTTGGTCTAAAATTTAAACTTAGTTTGGTTTTAAATCAAATTTGATTTAGTTTAATATTTATAACTCGATTTTAGTTTCAATGCGGATCAAGTTCGACCTTGTGTTGGGCTCTCATTAGGTTCTTATTTGATCCTTAGAGGATATTGGGTCAAAATATTGATAGGTTTTCATTGGATCCTTAATGGATCTCGAATCTGACCCTTGATAAGATCTTGACAGATCTTTAATGGATTTTGCATCGACCCTTAATGGGTTCTTAATGGATCTATAATGAATTTTGGATCCGAATCTTAGTAAACTTTGGTTTAAGTTCAAGTTAATTCAAGTTCAACTTAGTTTTGGTTTGAATTTTTATTCGATTTGACCCAATTAAGATTTAGTTTGACTTTGATTTAACCTAATTGGGATTTTTCTTGGACTTAATTTAACTCAATTATAGTTTAGTTTTGAATTTAACTTAACCCACTTAAGGTCTAATTCCAATTGGTTCAACCCAACTAGGGTTTAATTAAAATTTGCTTTGACTCAATTAGGATTTAGTTTGAACTTAATTTAAGCCAACTAGGATTTGATTCAAATCCGATTTGACCCGATTAGGGTTAGTTCAAATTTAATTTAACCTTAGATTAATCCGATATGGACCTGATTGGGGTTGAGTCTAAATCGATTTGGTTTGGATTAATTCAATTTGGATTTGAGTCTAGTTTAATATAAGTTTTGGTCCATGTATTTGATTGACTTAAGTCCATTTAGTTATTCATTGGAGTCAATAAAATTTTATTTATTCAATGATTGAATTACTTTAATTTAACTAATTTAGCTTAATTAATATAGTTTAAGAGTCCTTGGCTATCATAATGAATTTAGGTGAGCTCCCAGCCTAACTTTCAGTCAATCTAGATTCTCGATGAGCTCACAATCTAGCCTTGATTTAAACGATCAACAAGCTCACAAATTAGTATTAGTCTAAATAGATGTTTGGTGAGCTCGCAAGCTAGTCTTTGTCTGAATAATCGTTAGGTGAATCCGCGGGTTGGCCTTAATCCAAATATATGTTCGACAAACTTGCAAGTTAGAATTAGTCCAAATAGACATTTAGTGAGCTCGCAGGCTGAGCTTAATCTGAATGGACATTCAGCGAGCTCACAAGTTGAGCTTAGTCCAAATAGACATTTAACAAGCCTATGGGCAATCCTTACTCTGAATAAACATTTGATGACCTTACAAGCTAGCCTTAGTTTAAATAAATACTAACGAGTCTGTGACCTAGCTTTAATCTAAATAGATATTCCGTGAGCTTAAAAGCTGATCTTAGTCTGAAATTGATTTTGAATGAGCCTAGAGTAGAGTTGACTTTCGAATAAGCCAGCATGCTAGCCTAAGGTCAGTGGTGGAAGCCCATCATTGTGCAGGGGGGTGGTGGGTGACCATGAACATGAAGTTGATGATTGTGCAAGCTTAGATGTGGTGGAGATGTGCAAGGTCGCAAGTGGCCTTAAACATAAAATGAATAAGTTCTTCCTTCATCTAAATTTTCTCTCCTGATGCATCTTTAATGCCTTCCTTCTGTCTTTTCTTTTTATATATTTTTTTTATTTACATTTTTTAGCACATCAACCTCTCTTCTTTTTTTAGCCAAATTTTCTTTTTTTTAAGTCACAACACTTTTTTTTTTCTTTTACTTTCTTTTCCTCTTATCTCCTTTTTCCCGAAAACCTATTTTTCTCCTACCTTCTTCAACTTCTTTTCTTCTTCCTCACCCCAAAAACTAAACTAAAGCTCCTCCCCTCTCCATGAAGTTTCTTTTCATGAGGATCCTCTCCATTCTCTTGGCCCAATCAAGGCCAAGTCCCCTCCCCCCACTCTTTACCGTTTCTTCTCTATGGGAGCAAGGCCGAGTCCTTTTTCTTTAGATCCAGGCTAGACCCGACCAGATCTGGCCGGATCCGATTCGAACAGCAGTGTAGAAGTGAGGCAACTTCAATCTGGTTGAGGCGACGATGGTTGGCTCCTGGCGATGGCGGGTTGCATGCAGATGGAGTAGAAGCAGCAGCCTAGGGAGCTGACCCACCTTCCTCCGATGAGTAAGAGGTCGTGCAAGTGGTGTAAGGGGAGACATGGGCTTAGAGCGACAGCTCCAGGCGGCAGTGAGCTACAGCGCTGGTCCAGCAGGGCGACGAAGCTTCGGGTCGATGGCACAATAGGGATTGGCGGAGCTAGGGTTCCGACAGGGAGGTGTGGCAGGGTGATGCACATGATGTGGTGGAGGAGCTATAGCCTATAGTTCTGACAGGGAGGTGCGGCAGGGTGGTGCATACAATACAGTGAAGGTGGTAGGGCAGCGGGATGAGCCTTTGGCTGGTGCAGGTTAGTCGGCGCAATGGAGGGCCAACAGAGGAAGATGGGTGGACATGAACACAGCCAGGAGGAGATTGCTGAGGGGCTGGATTGCATGGGACTTCGATGAGCCGGAGCCCTTGAGATCAAACCCTAGCTATGGTTCTTTTTTATCTTCTTCAAATTCTGCTTTTAGGGTGATGAAGATTATCCTACGGAGACAAAGAGGCAAAAGCAAAGAAGAAGAGGCACTAAAAGTACAAAACTAAGAGCTAAGTCTTACCAAGTCTTCTTTTATTCTCACTTTTTTGTGTTTGGCTTGCTTTCGATTCTCTAAAACTCTTCTCTTTTCTTTTGTTTTAGAATACTAGGTCATCTTTGTCTCCTCCCACTGATCCTCTCCTCCCCTTTTTTTCAATATTAACAAGGTTTATATAGGGTTTGAGAAGATTGAGTTAGTTTGGAGCGGATCTCATTCAAATTTGAATCAAGAATCTTATTTATTTGTTTTGGATAATTTGTATTTGGATTGCGTTATTATGGATGTGTTTGGATTGAATGAGGATGTATTTATTTGAAATTAGATAAATTTCTAGACAAATGTAGATTAGTTTATTTGCGGTAAATTTGAAAAATGTAGTCATATCAAATATTAAATTTGCAAGGGGGTTATTTGTAAAAGTTTTTTGAAAAATTTGGGCCAAATTGTAATTTTTTTGAATTTCAGTGATTTTTTCCAAAAAAGACTTATTCAAAAAATTAAAACTTTCAAGGTCTTTTTTGAATAAAATTTGGATTTATTTGCATATAATAATTTTTTTAGAGATTTATTTGTCAAAAATTGAGATATTAGGGGTTTATCTATGAATATAAGATTTTTTGGTGTTTGTTTACAAACATTAAATTTTACAATGACTAATTTATAATTTTAATTTTTTATTAGATTTTTTCACAAAATTTTAATCGTATGGAAGCATTTATAAAAAAATCTAGCTAGCAACCTTTCATAAAAATTTATTTAATCCAGCAACCTATTTGTAAAATACTTATATTTTTTATTTTTAATCCAAATTTTGGATGAATTCTAGGCTCAAATTTATCTAAATATCTGCCCGCTCAATCAATTTTAGTTTGAGCCCAAATTTAATAAGAATTCAATTCCGAATTGAGCTCAAAATTTAGTCAAATTTGATCATAATTTAGATTCAATTAAAACCCACACTTGAGCCTTATTTAGTCACATACAAGTTTTAATTATGATCATATTTTAATTAATTTTGATTATGATAAAAATTACCTCAAATAAATTGTCTCGTCACATCCTCTTCTCAAGTTATGGCAAGAGGAGAGAGGGTGTGAGCAATTTTTAAGTATTTAACCCTATGTCAGTGTTCTACGAGTTAACTATGTGGGTTTAAATTACGAGTTTAAATTATCATGCAAAAATGGACTTGACTTGTCATATAACTATGAGCTTAATTTGTCATATGAGAGTACACTTAATTTGTCACATAGAAGGTGGACCTACTTTGCAACATAGGAATAGACTTATGTTGCCATAAAGAATAGACTTTATTGGTCACAATGAGTGAACTTGATTTGTCACAAGAAGTGAAGTTTAGCTGTCACAAGGAGTGAACTTGATTGCCACAAATAGTGGACTTAAGTTGCTATATCAAGTGGATCTAAGGTGCCACAATAAAATGAACTTGATTTACCACGTGAAAATGAATTTGATTTATCACTTGAAAGTAGACTTGATTCACCATATAAATAAGGAATTAATTACTGCATAACATAAACTTGATTTATCACGTAAAAGTTTATTTGTCATATAAAAGTGGGTTTGATTTGCCATATATAAGTGAAATTAGTTTGTCATGTGGAAGTGGACCTGATTGTCATGTGAAAGTGAATTTAATTTACCATGTAAAAGTAGACTTGATTCACCATGTAGATATGAAGTTAATCACCACATGGACCACGTAAAAGTGGGTTTGATTTGTCACATAGAAGTGGAATTAGTTTGTCACATAAAAATGGACTTGATTGTCACATGAAAGTGAATTTGATTTACCATATAAAAATAGACTTGATTACCGCATAGAAGTGGACTTAATTACCGCATAGAAGTGGACTTAAGTTACCATATAAAAGTAGACTTGGTTTTCCATGTAAAAGTTAACTTAATTTGTCACATAGACGTGAACTTAGATTGCCATGTGGAAGGGGATTTAATTTGCCAGATAGAAATGGACTTGAATTGCCACATGAAAGTATGCTTAGTTTACTATATGAAAGTGGATTTAATTTATCACGAAAAAATAGACCTAAGTTATCACGTAAAAGTGGGCTTAGTTTACCACATAAAAGTGGATATAAGCTGCTATATAAAAGTGAATTTAGGTTGTCATGTGAAAATAGATCTAAATTTCCATGTGAAAGTAGGTTTAGTTTACCACATGAAAGTGGACTTAATTTCTTATATATATATATAGGCTTGATTACCATGCAAGATGAACTTTAAATTTTCACATAAAAGTGGGTTTACTTTATCACGTGAAAGTGGATTTAATTTGCTATGTGAAAGTAGACTTGATTTATCATGTGAAAGTGAATTTGATTTGCCATGACAAGTAGACTTGATTTTCTATATAAATGAGAGCTTAATAGCTATGTTAAATGGACTTAGTTTGCGATCTAAATGTGGGTTCAATTGCCACACAAAATAGACTTGACTTGGCTAGTTTCTAAAGTTGCTATCTTAATTTTGCTATTCTAGAAATAACATGTTGGACTTTGTAATTCTCATAAATAAGGTATGTGATTTTACCATTTTGGAGGTAAGTTTGATTTTACCACCTCAGAGATGATGAGCTTGATTTCACTATATTAGAGATAATAAGCTTCATTTCACCATATTGAAGGTGATAAGCTTGATTTCACCATATTAGAGGTGATAAGCTTTGTTTTGCCACTTTAGGATGGTATGTTTGATTTTACCACTATATATGGCCTATTTGAATTCTTTGTCAAGGATTTTATGATTTTTGACTTGATCTATTGATTATAGAAGTAATAGAAAATAACATATATATTAGTTTCCTTTGAGTACCGTAATGGTAGACGTTTCTTGAACATTAGGGAAGAGAATTTTACTTGCCCCAAGTATTTTGAGGTGAGAAAAGAGTCCCTGATCACCTCTTTGTATTTTGAAGTCTCAATTATATGCTCCCTTTGTGAGTATTTGACAAGAGAGTATTGATTTTCTTGTTTGTAATTTATTAATAGTGGGAAATAAATATTTCACTTGGTTTTAACCCAATAAATTGGCTATCAATTTAAATGCTTTAGCAACATGCTTTCCTTAAGTGTGAGAGGACTTGACTTTACAATTATTATCTTATTTTGTAGGAGAATAGATTTAATGTTTGATTGCGTATTTCCAATGTATGCTCAGACAATATACCCCTTGATATCATCATATATTTTTAGAAGAGAGTTGTTGCATATGCTTGTATGCTTTAGACGTAAACATTTCCTAATTTCATTCTTGCATAAGATAGAAAAGGCATATGATGTTTATTTTTAAAAGAAACGCCCCATTTTGATCAAAAGGAGTTCCATCTTTTCCATTTCAGGAAGTTGGAGTATTATATCCACGATGAAAACACTGTTACTTGACAATAGTTGGGGGAAGAGATCCCACCTGCATTTAAGTAGTTATAGAATCAAGGGACCTAGGGAGAGATATGCCTCCAATTTTGATTAATTTAGATAGTGATTGATGTCTTGAATAGTTAGTCAAGGAATTTGACTTTGATGACTTAGGGCTATCTTGAGGGAAACCCTGAAGTTTCTTCATATCGTCTTCCATACCATGTCTTGATAAAATTAAGATAAAGCAAAAAGTTGTTATTTTCATGAGGCTTGTCTTAGAGAATACCATATTGACATGTTGGAGTAGAACATGCTATAGCAATTAGCTAACTTAGTGAGCAAACATTTTGGTTGATAATTATCAAATTGTAGTACTTCAAGCTAATAGTTCATCTTCTAGAATTTCAAATTGGTGCATGAGCTTTAAAAGAAGTAACCTTATAAAATAATGTTCTATTTTTTATTTTTTTTATAATGCTGGAAGAAGCAAATGATGCAAAACAATATGTTTGTACATATTTTTTTGAAATAAAAATTTTCTAAAGATTTATTATTTTGAAAATACTTTAATAGACAAGTGAGGTATCCTTCCATCTTCGATTAAGGCCTCCTAGTTGGTTAGGTCTATTAAAGTATAAGGATGATTTTGGTCTCAAAAGATTGTAGGTCACCAATCAACTTTCTCTTATACCTTCTCCCTAGTGCAATGTTTTCTTCAAGAATGCATTTTTTTGGCAACTTCATTACTTTCACCATGTTCCTATTGGTTATTCTTTGACTTTGGCTTTGATCTTAGATGTCTCTTAACCTTAATTTCTAAGGTTTATACACCCGCAGATGTCAATCGGTACTTACTCTTTGGATAACCTTTTTTGGTCGATAACATACCAAGATGGGTCTGGGTTAACCCTCCTAATTCCAGCATATGATCTAATTCTTTCCCCCATTTTATTTTTTCCTTTTTTTGGTTTTTTTCTTATTTTTTTTAGAAATCTTATTCCTCTTTTGAGGATCCATGGTTTGCAAGTTTGCAAATATCAACTAGTCCTTACTCTTTGAGTCCATCTTTCTTGGTTTGATTTTTCATATTAGATTTATCTATTTAGGACTCTTTTCTTTTTTTTTATTTGTTTTTTTATTACTTATGAGGGGTGATCTACTATTTCTAGGGGGAGATTCTCAAGAGATTATCTTTTGATTTTAGTACTTTTTCCTTCAAAGTAATTTCCCTAACAGGGTTATAATTACCTGCAAATTGATCACCATATTTCCAAGTTTACATTCCTAAAGTTAACTGAAGAGTGTAGGTGGGTGGGAGAGGTGTTGGGATCTCAACTCCACCATGTTTCCTCATCGACCATTCTTGGCTTCATCACCCTTCCATTCTCAAAGGCCTTGTCACTAAGACAAAAGGTATTTCATCTGAATACTAAGAATATCTTTTATTTTATGTTTATTTTATTCTTTTTTTTTATGTTTTGTCTCAAGAAGTATGGAATGCATACTTGACTAGACATTCCATCATGGGCTAGATTTTTTTTATTTTATGGTTTTAAAGCTCATGCAACCATTTCACTCTTTCATATTATTGACTTGGCGTAAGTATCTTTTTTTAGATTTAGTTGCTCATCTATTAATTAGTCTGGAGAAGATGACATTGCCCCTTTCTTAGCTGAAGAAGGTTGAATGCATGTTCTTCCATTATTCTCCTTTAGCTTTTATAGCATTGGAGATGACGATTATAGAATCTAGTTTCAGGTTTAACCTATCCCAAAATTAACTGAATGTCCCATTGATTCTTTCTCTGATAAGTGGTTGAAAGTGTAAAGTGATTTTTTTCTATTACTTAGCCTTTGACAGATTGATGCCCTGATTTGTTCTAATAAAGCCTTTGTTTCATCATCGAGGTTTGGCACAATAAAATTTGACCTTTGTTTCTAGGGTGAACTTCATCTTTACCTCCTTTGTGGACTTGGTCTTTTGCCCCCTGAGTAGACTTGATCTTTTGCCCCCTTGGTAGACTTTATTTTTTGCCCCCTGGGTGGACTTGATCTTTTGCTCCCTGGATGGACTTGATCTTTGCCTACAGGGTGGGAAATGAGGGGCTAATCTATATTGGATAAGTGGACCAATGACTAGATCAATGGTGGTATTAGCAATGCTAGGAGCAACAATGCTATTAGTGAAAGCAAAAGCATCATGCCTAAATTGGATGGAGTTAAACATAACCTGATGGAAGATATGAACTCTAGTTGCCCCCATAATGATTGTTATTTTATCATCGAGATTTAACATAAAGACACTTGGACTTAGCCCCTTTAAATGGGTTTGGCCCTTGCTCCTTTGTTGGGAGGTCCTTATCCCTAGATAAGAGGTCTTTGCCCCTGAGTAGACTTAGTCTTTGCCCACTGGGTGAGATATGAGGGGTTGATCCATGCTTATATGGACTCTAGTTCCCTTGCGGTAATCATTGGTTGACAAAATATGCCGCAACTTTGCCCTATGATGATCGTTGGTTAATGAAGTGTGCTGTAAACCTTTCACCAAGGATGATGGTGTGGATTGGGGTAGGAAGGCTACTTGATAGTTTCATTTTCCTTTCTCTTAATTAATCATCAACTTTCAACTTTTTTTCTTTTGATATGTGCCAATTTCAACTAGGTTTCTCTACTTAGAGGAGAAGTCAAGCCCAACCAAACATGCTAGAATTTATGGAATCAAAGTTGATCTCCTAGGATAGCAGAGACCCTGAGGAGTAATCTCAAAGCAACAAATCAAAAGTATGGTTGTTTGAATGCACAATCAAGTATTATGGGAACATAACTTCTAATTGACAAAAGCCACTATTGTTAATTACTCCGACAATCATCAAGAACTTTCTAAAATGAAAAATCTAACTAATAAAATAGAGACACAAAAGAAAAAAGAAAGTATAATTTGATTACTAAGAAAGGAATTATATGGCTTAAGGAAATACCGTCACTTTACATTTTAATGAATTTGAATATAAAATAAGAAAGCGAATGAGAAGAGTTCGATGTTTCCTACTGCCTCGCTCTTGCATGCAGGACTGAGTAGAATTTGACTCAAATGGGTCTTGACTTGACTGTTGACAGATATTAATGATTTCATTTAATGATGTGTCCAGGGGGACATGGATGATGATCAGAGGAGTTTGAAGTGTTTCAATAACTTTGAGCTTAGGTAATAGCTTCTTTGGATGGCATGTTGGCGGCTTGTCAGGATTGGCTTGAAGTGTTTCTGACAGCTTTGAGCTTTTGGCAATAACTTTATAATTTGAAGTATTTTCATTAGTTAAGAAGATGTCGGTGATAACTTCATGGTTTGAAGTATTTTCATAGCCAATGAGGCATAGGCGATAAGTTTATTTATTTTGAAGTATTTTTATAGCCAATATGACATAGGTGAAACTTCATGGTTAAAGTATTTCCATGGCCGATAAGGTGTAGGTGATAACTTCATAATTAGAAGTATTTCCATAACCAATAAGGTGTACGCGATAACTTCATGATTTGAAGTATTTTCATAGCCGATTAGGCATAGGTGACAACTCCATTGTTTGAAGCATTTTCATAGCTGATAAGGCATAGGAGATAACTTTGTGGTTGAAGTATTTTCATTAACCTATGAGGTATAGGCAATAAGTTCAAGGTTTGAACTATTTCTATGCCGACAAGGCATAGGTGATAACTTTGAGGTTTGAATTATTTCTATAGCCGATAAGGTGTAGGTGATAACTCTATAATTTGAAGTGTTTCCATAGCCGATAAGGCATAGGCGATAACTTCATGGTTTAAAGTATTTCTATAGCTAACATGACATAGGTGATCATTTCATTTGAATAAGGGATTGTAGCTAATTGATTAAATAAGTTCAAACCTACATTAGTTCGATTTGATGGTTTGAAGTGTTTTCATTAGCCAATAAGGCATTGGGGATAATTTCATGATTTGAAGTGTTTATAGGTGATAATTTCATGATTTGAAGTGTTTCATAATTGATAAGACGCAGGTGATAACTTCATAGTTCGAAGTGTTTTTATAGCCGATAAGGCGTAGACAATAACTTTGTTTGAATAAGACTTTGTAGCTGATTGACTAAGTTCCAGCCTACCTTACTTTGATTTGATTTATTTGAGGTATTTTCATAGCCAATAAGACATAGGCGATAACTTCTAGTTTAAAGTGTTTCCATAACTGATAAGGCATAGACAAGAACTTCATTTAAATAAGGTATTGTGGCTAATTGAGTAGGTGAGTTTGAGCCTATCTTAGTTTAGTTTGTTCTAAAATTTAGACTTATTTTGGTTTTAAATCTGATTTGATTAGTTTAGTTTTAAATCTAATTTGATTTAGTTCAATATTCAGAACTTGATTTTGATTTTAATTTGAATCAGGTTCGATCTTATGTTGGCCCTCATTCGGATTCCTATTAGATCCTTAGTGGGTATTGGATCGAAAGCTTGATAGATTCTCATTAGGTCCCTAATGGATCTTGTATCTAACTCTTGATGAGATCTTAATGGATTTTGGATCTAACCCTTAATAGGTTCTTAACGGGTCCTTAAATGATTTTGGATCTGAGCCTTAGTGGACTTAGGTTCAAGTTCAAATCGATTCAAGTTCAAGTTAGTTTTGGTTTGAATTTGAGTTTGACTTGACCCGATTAAGATTCAGTTTGATCTTGATTTAACCCAATTGGAGTTTGTCTTGGACTTAGTTAAACTCAATTAGAGTTTGGTTCTAAATTTAACTTAACCCACTCAGGGTCTAATTCCAGCTAGTTCAACCCAACTAGAGTTTAATTTGAATTTGATTTGACCCAATTAGGGTTTAGCTTGAACTTGATTTAACCTAACTAGGGTTTGATTCAAATCCGATTGGACCCAATTTGACCCAATTAGGATCTAGTTCAAATTTAATTTAATCCCAAATTATCTCGATTTGGGCCTGATTAGGGTTAGATTTGAATCGATTTTGCTTGGATTAACCCAATTTGGACCTAATTAGGGTTAGGTCTAATCAAATTTGAATTTGGATTCGAGCCCAATTCAATATGAGTTTTGGCCCATGTATTTGATTGACTTAAGTCCATTTAGTGATTCATTAGAGTCAATATGATTTTATTTATTTGATATTTTTGAATCTCTTTAATTTAATTGATTTAGCTTAATCGACTTAGTTTAAGAGCTCTTAGACTGTCATGATAAATTTGGGTGAGCCGCAAGCTAAGTTTGAGTCAATTTAGATTCTTAGCGAGCTCACAAGCTGAACTTAGTCTAAATAAACATTTGGCAAGCTCACAAGCTGTCTTAAGTCAAAATAGTTATTTGGCAAGCCCGCGGATTGACTTTGGTCCAAATAGATATTTGGCAAGCTCGCAAGTTGGTCTTAATTTTAGTAAATGTTTGACAAGCCCACGAATTGACCTTAGTCCAAATAGATATTCGGCAATCTCTCAAGCTGGCCTTAATTTGATAGATGTTCGGCAATCTCTCAAGATGGCTTTAGTTCGATAGATGTTCGACAAGCTCATAAGCTGGCCTTAGTCTGAAATTAGTTTTGAGTGAGCCTATGGGCTAGCCCTAGACCAAAGTTAACTTTTAGGTGAGCCCACAGGCTAGCCCTAGGTTAGTGGTGGAGGCTCATCATTGCACAGGGGGGCCGCAGATGGCCGCAAGCATGAAGTTGATGCTCATATAGACACAGACATGGCAGAGACGAGAACGGTCATGGGTGGCCATGAACATAAAGAAAAATAGTTCCTCCTTCTTTTGAATTGTTTCCTCCGATGAGACCTCTGATACCTTCCTTCTGCACTTTTTTGAATTTTTTTTTTTTTATCAGTTTTTTAGCGAAAACCTCTCTTTCTTTTACCATTTTTTTTCTTATCTCCTTCTTCCCCAAAACTTATCTTTCTCCAACCTTCTTCCACTTCTTTTCTTCTTCCTCACCCGGAAAACTAAATCGAAGCTCCTCCCCGCACCATGAAGCTCCTCTCCATGAAGTTTCTTTTCATGAGGCTCCTCTCCATGCCCTTCGCCCGATCAAGGCCAAGTCTCGTCCCTCCTCTCTTCACCATTTCTTCTCCATGGGAGCAAGGCCAAGTCCTCTTTCTTCAGATCTAGGCTAGATCCAGCTGGATCTAGCTAGATCTAGTCCAAACAATAATGTATCAGTGAGGTAGCTTCAATTTGGTTGAGGTGACGACGATTGGCTCCGAGTGGAAGATGAGCTAGTGGTCGGTGTAGGCAATGGGCATAATAGAGGGCCAACGGGGGGAGATGGGCAAACATGAAGATAGCTATGGTTCTTTTTCATCTTCTTCAAATTTTGCTTTTAGGGTGATAAAGATTATCCTATAGAGACAAAGAGGCAAGAGCAAAGAAGAAGACGCACTGGGGGTACAAAGCTAAGAGCTAAGTCTTAGCATGTCTTCTTTTCTTCTCATTTTTTTGTGTTTGGCTTACTTTCCATTCTCTAATGCTCTTCTCTCTTCTTTCCTATTTTAGGATCTTGGGTCATCTTTATCTCCTCCCGCTGATCCTCCCCACCACACCCCCAAACCCCCCCCCTGCCCCCCCTTTTTTCAATGTTAACAAGGTTTATATAGGGTTTGAGAAGATCGAGTTGGTTTAGAATGGATCTTGTTCAAATTTGAATTGAGAATCTTTTCTATTTATTTTGGATAATTTCTATTTGGATTGGGTTATTGTGGATGAATTTGGATTGAATGAGGAATGAGGATGTATTTATTTGAAATTGGATAAGTCCCTTGACGGATGTAGATTAGTTTATCTACTGTAAATTTGAAAGACATACTTATTTCAGATATTAAATTTACAGGGGGATTATTTGTAAAAGTTTTTTAGAAAATTTGAATCAAATTATAATTTTATGAAGTTCAAGGACTTTTTGCAAAAAATATTTATTCAAAAAAATTTAAAAATTTCAAGATTCTTTTTCAATAAAATTTAGATTTATTTATAACTAATAATTTTTAAGAGATTTATTTGTGAAAAATTGAGATGTTAGGATTTATTTAGGAATATAAGATTTTGAGGGATTCATTTATAAATCTTAAATTTTATGGGGATTAATTTATAATTTATAGTTTTTATTAGACTTTTTCATAAAATTTTAATTGCATGAACTTATTTATAAGAAAAATTCAGCCAAACACTCTTTTATAAAAAATATTTAATCTAGCGAACTATTTATAAAATACTTATATTTTTTATTTTCACCCAAATTTTGGATGACTTTTGAGTCCAATTTTTGTCCCAATATCTGGCTCACTAAATCCACTTTAGCTTAAGCCCAAATTTCTTAAGAATTCAAATCCGAATTAAACTCAATTTTCAGTCAAATTTGATCACGATTTAGATTCAACTAAGTCTCACACTAAGGCCTATTTAGTAGCATATAAGTTTCAATTATTGTCATATTTTAATTAAATTTGATTGTGGCAAAAATCACTTCAAACAGCAGGCTAGCCGAAGGCACGTAGGATGACAATGGTGGTTTAAACAGCGTAGTCCCAACAGTTGTGCGCATAAGCAATAGCAAATGGAAGATCCATGGGCGGCTGAGCAAAGATAGATACCAGCACTGGGGTTGTGTGTGACTAGGTAGAGCTAGCTAGTGACAGAAGCACAAACCAAGGAGGGAGCAAGGATGTTGTGCAAAGGAGTGACTATAAGCTTCGTGAGGAGGAGGCTAGGGTTCAAGCAGTTGCAAGTGGGTCGTGGGCTACCTGAGTGGCTATACAAGAGTGGGACGTTGGGAGCAGTTGCAACTACAATGACAAAGTGGCCACAACCTCTAGTGTCGATGCAAGACATGCAAGGAGTGGTAGTGAGCTGTGAGGAGGCACCAAAGGGAGACATGGCTGAGAGCTCAGGTTGGTATTGCTTGCTCTCATGTTGGAGCTTGACAAGTGGAACAATGGTGTTGTGCTTGCCTCATATGCAAGGTTGGGGTGGTTGCAACATTTGGCCATGACACTAGACACTTGCAAATCTGGGAGCTACAATGGTGGAGGCATGGTTAGGGGTTGCTAGAGTGATTCCATGGATGTGTGAAGGTAGTGGTGTAGTCAGAAATAAGCCAAGGATAGCAGAACATAAATGGAAAGGGAGGAACTAAAATTATTAGGGTAAGAGATCAACTTATCTGTGCTTTTTCTTTTTGCTTTTCCTCCCCATTTTCTGGTCTCCTCATTCTTAATCTCCTTTTTCTCTCTCTTTTTTGTTTGCAAGGCTCTATCAAATTTTATAGCTAAAGGCCCAAATAGGAAATCTGGGGTGTGGTGTGAAATAGATTTTCAAATAATACAATAAGTTTACATTAATTTAAAGTCCAAAAGCACTTCAAGCACAAATAGATGATCAAAACTCAATTGAAATTAATAATACAATTAAACCATGTGAGAATGATTAATCGATAATCATATATAAGATAATTTCCAATCAATATCAAGTTTAAGTGTATATAATAAATAGAAAAGTAGAGAGACTATAAACTAATATACGTAATCCAACAACTAACAGTGCATCCTCTATGCCCCTTGCCTCAATCTTAAGTACTTAAACCTTTTAGTAGAGTTGTTACTTCATTCAAATAATACCATGCCTTTACATTAACTCATAAACCACGAGTGTCACTCCACACCAGGGCCAATTGGCCACTCCTCATAAATCAAGGAGTGTATACTTTCACCAATCTTTTAAAATCTAGAAGAGCATTTAATCTCCTAATAATAACTAAGGAGAGTTACAATGATAGATATTGAAAAAATAAAGAAAAAAATCTCACAATAAGAGTGTGAAGTCACAATTGACTACTCAAGATAGCTCAAGATTTCAAGAAATAATCTCAAAATAATAAATAAAATTGAGTGTGGTTTGAGTGTGTAATCAGAAACTATGAGAACATGACTTTCAATAGGTGTAAACTCTTATTATTAATTACCCCAAAAATTTTCAAGAATCTCCCAAGCTAAGAAACTTAGCAAATAAGATAGAG
This sequence comes from Trichopus zeylanicus subsp. travancoricus, assembly GCA_005019695.1. Classification (NCBI taxonomy): domain Eukaryota; kingdom Viridiplantae; phylum Streptophyta; class Magnoliopsida; order Dioscoreales; family Dioscoreaceae; genus Trichopus; species Trichopus zeylanicus. The sequence goes on from RXID01022272.1 coordinate 1,257,826, forward strand.
ACACAAAGAAAAAAAATGATTAGGATATACCCTCATTTTATAATTTAATAAATTAAAATTCATATCATAAATGAAATAAGAAAGAAAATGGGAAAGGATTGGTGCTCATTGTTACCCCACTCTCATGCACTTGACCGAGTGAAATTTGATTTAGATAGGTGTTTGGCTTGATCCTTAGTAAATATTGATAACTTTGCTAGATTTTAGAGTGTGGCTAACTATCTTGACTTGTGTTATTTGACCCTATTAGAATTTGAACTATTACTGATAGTTTTTTTCTTATTATCAATTGACTTCTTTTGAGTTTTGATTTGAGAGAATGATTAGTGGCATCATCTTATGCTAATCACTATTGATTTGATAATTGATGATGTTTCTTGACTTGTTGTCAATTAGGTTTGAAGCATTACCAAAGCTTTAAGCTTGTATCGATTATGCTTGAAGTGTGGCTGATTACTTTATGCTTGTTATTGGTTGACTTCCTTCAAATACAGTATTCGACTAATTCACTAAGTGAGTTCAAGTTCGTCTTAGTTTAATTTAAAATGGTTGGTGACCTTGCCTTATGCTGACTATTTCTAATTTGATAATTGATAACCTCTTTGGTGTATGTCAATTAACTTTGAAGTATCACCAATGGCTTTTGATCTCGTGTTAGCTCATCTTGAAGTGTGGCTAATGGCTTTATCCTTTTTTTCATTGGCTTCTTTCAAACTTGGTGTTCAACTAACTAAGTGAGTTCATGCCTATCTTAGTTTGTTTTGAAATGGTTAGCAACCTTGGCTTATGCTGACCTTTTCTGATTTGATAATCAACAACCTCTTTGGTGTGTTGTCAATTATATTTTAGTTGTTATCAATGGCTTTGAGATTATTGTCAACTAACCGTAATTGATTTGAAATTGACTTGACCTAGACTTGATTTTGGTTCTAGTCTAATTTGGTTTGTTTTGAATTTTAGACTTAACTTTGGTTTAAGGCTAATTTGATTCAATTTAATGTTTAGAACTTGATTTCGATCAATTTTAATTTGATTCAATTTGATATTCAGAACTTGATTTTGATCAAGTCTAATTTGATTTTAATTAATGTTAAAAACTTGTTTTGATTAAGTTTAATTTAATTTAGTTCGATGTTCGAAACTTGATTTTGATTAAGTCTAATTTAATTTAATTCAATGTTTAAAACTTGACTTAGATCAAGTCTAATTTGATTCAATTTAGGCTAGGTTTGACCTTATGTTGAATTCTCATCAAGGCTCAAACTTGGTCCTTAATGAATCTTGCATTCAACCTTTGATGTTTTTTTATTGGATCCCTCATGGATCTTGAATCGAACCTTATTGTAATTGATGGATCCTTAATAGATCTTGGATCCAACCTTTATTGGGTTCTTATTGGATCCTCAATGAATCTCAGATTTAACCCTAATTGAGTTCTTATTGAATCCTTAGTAGATCTTAATTTTACTCTTATTGAGTTCTTATTAGATACTTAATAAATCTTGGAACCAACTCTGATTGGGTTATTATTGATCCTTAATGGATCGTGGATCCAACCTTTACTGGGTTCTTGATGGATCCTTATTAGATCTTAGATTCAACTCTTGTTAGGTTCTTATTAGATCCTTAAAGGATCTTGATCGGGTTCAAATTTGATTCCCAATTAGATTTGAGTTTGGACTGTGTCAAACCCTTGTTGAGTTTGGGTTTAAGTTCAAGTTGATTTTGGTTTAGGTTTAACTTAATTCTAGTTTAGATTTGACTTGGTTTTGGTTTATGTTCAACCTTGTTTTAGTTTAGATTTGAGTTTGGTTTAACCCAATTGGAGTTCGGTTTGAACTTGATAATTAGGGTTGGTTCAAATTTTATTTGACCCAATTAGGGTTCAGTTTGAACTTGATTTGATCCAATTAGGATTTGCTTTGACCTTGATTTGACTCAATTAGGGTTTGAGTCAAACTTGATTTGATTTCGAGTTAACCCAATTTAAACCTGATTAGGGTTAGGCCTAAATCGATTTGATTTGGATTACCTTAATAAAAACTTGATTAGGTTTGGGTCTAATCTAATTTGCACCCGATTGTGGTTGGACTTGAAGAAATTTGATTTAGATTAACTCATTTGAATTCAAGTCCAATTCAATTTGAGCTTTAGTCTATTTAGTTAATCAATTTAGGTCCATTTAATGATATGCTTGAATTAAATTGACTTAATTTAATTAGTTTATTTAATTTAGCCGAATTGACTTAGAATCGGCTTAGTTTTAATCTGATTAGGTCAATTATCTTAATCGTTTATGTTAATTGATTTTATTAATTGATTGGAGAGCTCTCGGGCAGTTCATTGATCAAAATGACTTTGGGTAAGTTCACGGGCTGACCCTAAGTTGAGTTGACTTTCAAGAAAGGCTACCAGTTGGCCTTTAGTCGATTTAATCTGAGGTAAAGCCGCCAACTAGCCTTTAGTTGATTTAACTTTAGGAAAGTCTGTAAGCTAATTTTTAGTTATTTTGATTTTCAGTTAAGCTCGTAAGCTGGTCTTTAGTCGATTTGATTTTTAGGCATACATGCAAGCTAGCTTTTAGTCGATTTGACTTCTAAGTGAGTATGAAGGATAGCATTAAGTCAGAATTGACTTTCAGGTGAGTTTACAGGTTGGCCAAGAGTTTAACTTTACTTTCAACTAAGCTAATAGATTAGTCCTAAGCTGAAATGACTTTCGAGTAATCATGCAGGCTAACTTTAGGTCTAAATTAATTTTTGGGCGAGAACATGGGGTTGCCCTAGATCTGAATTGAATTTCGGATGAGTCCACAGACTAATCTAGGTTTGAATAACTTTTGAATAAGCCCACAGGCCACCTCTATTTTTGAATGACTTTTGGACGAATTTATAAACTAATCATCCACTAGTAAGAATTGGTTATAAGGGCCTTTAGTGTACTCCGACCAAATTTTTATCAAAATAAGGATCTTGTTTGTAAAATTATTTGATAACTTCAAACGCAACAATGTTTACTTGCATAGTTTGAAGGAGAGAATGTTGGTGACTGAGAGCATCCACTACTTAATTGTGTGTTCCTATCTTGTGTTTGATAACAAAGGTATAAGATTGTAAGGATTACACCCATTTGGCATAGCAATTGATTGGGCGTAAAGCATCTGTAGGTAGCTTTTCAAGTTTGCCGTCAAATCCCAATTGAGTTTTTATTAGCCATTGATGTGCTTCAATGCTTTGTGATTAGAAAATAGGATGAACTCCTTAGGAATAAGATAGTGCCACTAATAAAATGGAGCTCTAACAATGGCATAGAACTCTTATCATAGGTTAAATAGTTCTTGTGAGCTTCACCAAGTTTCTCACTAAAGTAGGCAATAGGTTTACTTTCGTGACTTAGCATAGTTCCTATGCCAACTTTAGATGCATCACAATCAACTTCAAAGACCTTGTAAAGTTAGGGAGCATAAAATTTCGAGCTTCAGATATTCTCTTCTTGATGAAATCAAAGCTTGGGAAGGAAAATAAATTTGCAACATAAGGAAAATAACAGAGATTGGGAAGGCCTAATGTACTCAATGTCATAGGTGGACTTGCCAAAGCTTATTTAGCTAGATTGAAGCTTGTTTAGCTAGATTGATGCTTATTTAGCTCAATTTAAAGATATGGCTAATTGCTTTGGCTTGTGTTAGTTGACCCCATTAGGACCTATAGTATTACCAACGATAATTTTCTTATTGTCAATTAACTTCTTTTGATTTTAAGGCTGATTGGCTGAAAAAATGCAAGCCCACCTTAGTTTAGTTTTGATTTGAGAGAGTGGTCAGTAGCTTTGGCTTATACTAATCATTCTTAATTTGATAATTGATAGTTTTTTAGCTTGCTGTTGATTAGGTTTGAAGCATTACTAACAATTGTATGCATGTGTCAATAAACTTCTTTTGAACATGGTGTTTGGTTGACTGACTAACCGAGTGCAAGTCTATCTTAGTTTGATTTGGTTTTAAATATTATTGATGAGTTTTTTTTTTTGTTGTCAATTCATCTTTGGAATTAAAATATTACTGATGGCTTTGTGCTTATTGTCAATTAACATCCTTTGAACACAACATTTGATTGACTGAATCACCAAGTGCAAGCATACCTAAGTTCAATGGCACTTGAGAAAATGGTTAGCAACTTTAGCTTATGTTGACCATCTTCAACTTAATAATCAATAACCTTTTTGGTTTGTTGTCGATTGAGCTTGAAGTGTTGTCAATGACTTTGTACTTGTTATTGACTTGCTCTACTTGATTTGAGCTTGGTTTGATTTGAGCTTGCTCTAAACTTGCTTTTGGTCCAAGTCTAGTTTGATTTGATTTGATCAAATATGCAAATTTTATTTTAGTTCAAGTCTAATTTGGTTTAATTCAATGTTAAGACTTGGTTCTAATTCAAGTTTGGTTTAATTTAATTGTCAAGTTTGATCCTATGTTGGATCCTTATTAAATTTAAATTCAACCCTTAGTGGATTTGAATTTGACCATTGATGGGTTTAGGTTTCACCCTTATTAGATATGTAATAGATCCTTGAGGAGTTTGAGTTTGAACCTTAATGGATCCTCATTGGTCTTTAGACTTGATCCTTAATGGACTTTGGACTTGATCCTTACCAGATCCTTATCGGATCTTAGATATTATTCTTATTGGATCTTGGATTTGATCCTCATTAAATTATTATTGGATCCTTAGTTCCACCCTTATTTGATTCTTATTGGACCTTTAATGGATCTTAGTTTACCCTTGTTGGGTTCTTGTTGGATTCTTATAGATCTTAATTCAATCCTTATTGGATCCTTAATAGACCTTGGTTCAACCCTTATTGAGTTCTTAATAGAGTCTTAATAGATCTTGAATACAATATTTATATGATCTTGGATTTGATGCTTAATAGATTTTAGATTTGATTCTTATTGGTTCTTTATTAGATCCTTAATGGATCCTAGATCCAATTCTTATCAGATTTTCATTGGATCTTTAATGGATCTTAAATATGATCTTTATTAAATTTTCATTGGATCCGTAATGAATTTTGGATCCGATGCTTATTGGATCTTTAGTGGATCTCTAATAGATTTTGAATCTAATTCTTATTGGATCTTTAGATCTCATTTGGTAATGGACTACACTAAATTTAGCCTGACTAAGAAATTAACTTTTTATTAAAAAATTAATATTAATTATTTTACAATGCTATCAAATTAAATTATTATAAAAACTTAATTAGTTTTTTGGATATCAAATTATTGTAGGTCAATTTTGATAAAAAAAATACTAGTTTATAAAAGTGGTTTGCTATTACTAGCTTTAGTTTTAGTCTTAGCCCATTTATTACGAAATGCACCCTTAATGGATCCAAGCTTGAATTCAACTTTTATTGTATTTAGGTTCAACTCATATTGGACCCATATTGAGTTGGGGTTCTATCTCTTAATAAATTTGTATTTGACCCATATTGGACCTTTATAAGTTTTAGGCTCAACCTATCTTGGACCTGATTTTGGTTCATGACCTAATTTGATTTTAGTTCAAGTTTGAACATGATTTGGTTTGGATCAAAACTTGGTTTAACTCAATTAGGATTTTGTTTGAACTCAATTTGACCTGATTAGGGTTTGGCTCTAAACTAATTAGACCCCATTAAGATTTAGGTCTAAGCCAATTTGATTTAGGTTGACTTAGACTGCCTTAGGTCCATTCTAATTTTAATTCAATCAGTTAAGTTTATTTAGATGCATTTAATAATTTGTTTGAATCGGTTCAACTTAACTTAATCAATTTGCTTAATTTTATAAAATTGGATTAATTCCAATTTAATTATGTTAATTATTTTGATTTATTATCTTAATCAATTTGGTTTGATTAATTTGAGAGTCCTCAGGTTATCCATTGATCAAGTGAATTTTGGGTGAGCCCATAGTTTGGCATTGAGTCAAATGACTTTTAGACAAGCCCACATACTAGTCCTAAGTTAGATGACTTTCAAGCATGCCTGCGAGCTAGTCTTGAGTCGAATGACTTTCAGATGAGCCCACAAGCTAGTCCTAGATTAAATGACTTTTGAGCAAGTCTAAAGGCTCAGGGGCAAGGCATGGTCGATAAATTAGTCAAAGTTGACTTGGGATCAGAAGAAGATCCCAAGCCAACCTTCATTAGTGCACAAATTTCTAGAGAAAGGAAAGTCAAGTTTAAGGCAATAGTCAAAGAATACACAAATTGCTTTGCATATAGTTATAAAGAAATGCCAAGGCTGGACCTTGAGGTTACAATCCATAAATTGGCAATCAATCTCGAAGGCATGCCTATAAAAAAAGTGCCTATGAAGAAATTTTACCTAGAACAAAAGGCAAATAAGAAATAAAGAAGTTGATCAAAGAAAGCTTCATTAGAAAAGAAAAGTATCTAAATTGGGTACTAAGTATAGTGTCAATCAAGTAAAAGAAAGGCTAAATTTTTATTTGTGTCGATTATAGGGACTTAAATAAAGCATATCTAAAAAGATAATGTTTCATTATCAACTATGGAAATCATGATTGATAACACAACAAACTTCGAAATATGCTCATGCATGGATGGTTTTGAGGGTGCAATCAAATTAAAATGGATTACAGTGATGAGAAATGCATGGTATTTGGAACTCTAATTGGCATTTACTGCCACAAGATGATGTCTTTCAAACTCAAGAAAATAAGTGCCACTTACCAAAGTGTCATTACTCAAGTCTTTAAAGATCTCATACACCAATAGTGGAGTGTTATGTGGATGACTTAGTAATCAAAACCAAAGCCAAAGACAAGCATATCCAAGACATGAGAGTGATTTCGAGCGTCGTAGAAAATTCTATATAAATATAAACCCCATGAAATATGCTTTTGGGGTATTATTGAAAAATTTTCTCTATTTCATCAGTAGACATCAAGGAATCAAAATTGACCCATCTAAAATTAAGTCAATCTTAGAAATGCCACCTCCCTCAAAAAATTTGAAGCAACTAAGGCCATTACAAGATAGACTTACGTACATATGGAGATTCACATCAAATATCTTAGGAAATTGCAAAAATTTCTTCAAACTAATGAAAAATGACACTATATTTATTTTGGATCATGAACATCAATCATCATTTGAGGACATCAAGCAATATCTCTAAAAAAACACCAATCTTAACAGTGCCCATACTTGGAAAACCTTTAATCCTTTACACAACTACAATAGAAGGGTCTTTGGAGGCATTCCTTGCTCGAAACAACACAGAAGCCAAAGAGGAATGTTTGGGTAGTTTTTGCTAAAATCATATTTAATAGGAATTTGATTGAAATTAGAGATCGAATATTACTGGATTATGATCCAAATGTGTGTCACATTTAGACCTAATCATAGTTAAGTTTGACTAAAAATTGAGCCCTATTTGAACCTAAATTATTGTGAAATTTAGGCTTAAACCAAATTCAGCCCAAATGAGTTGAGTGGGGCAAATTCTAGACTAAAAGCAAGCCCAAAACTCATAAAAATCTAGGCCAAAATAAAAATAATAAATTTTTATAAATAGGTCTTTGGACTAAATAAATCTTTACAGATAGATCTCCGACTAGATTTTTTTACAAATAGGCCTCAGGATGAAAATATTTATAAAAAGCTATATAAAACTCTTCAAATTATAAATTGACCTCCACAAAAGTTTGGATTTACAAATAAACCCTCCATAAAATATTAAATTATAAGTTTAATATTTGTAAAATTATAAATAGTCATCTTGAAGATTTTTATTTGTAAATAAATTTTTTTGAGTTGATTTTGACTAGAACTAAATCCAATCAAATTTTAGCCAAAATAGAAGCTTGAATGCTACTAAAATACGGCTCGAGTGTGTTGAATCAGCCACCTTTTGGCAAATTTGTTCTTGTCTATCAGTTGACCAATTTCCAAAATCAATCATCTAGCTCTGATGAACCAGGATCAGTGTAAGTTCTTTGCCAATTAACCGGTTCCTCAGCTAGTCACCTAGTTCTAATGAACCAATACTAGCAATAACTCTCAACCGATCAACTACTTCCTCAAATTGGTTGCTTGATGGCAATTCGTATAGGAAGAAACTAGTTGTCAAATGAGCCAATTACATGATTCTTTTTTGTGAAAAGTCCCTTGAGTTTTACAAAATCATAATTTAGCCAAAAATTTCCAGAAAATTCACAAATAAACCCTTTATAAATTCAATGTTCAAGTTGAGTACAATTTTTAAAATTTCCTTATGTGCAACAAACAAATCATGCTCATCCAATTCAAATACATTCTCATCTAATCTAAACAAATCTTCATCCAATCTTGAAACAAACTTATCCTTATCCATCTAAAAACACATCCATAATTCAAAATTTCAAATAAAAGAAATTGAGATCCAATCCAACTCGATCTCTCAAAGCCCTATGTAAACCCCTATCAACATCAAAATAAAGAGGAGATCAAAAACTAAAAATAGAGGAAGACAAACCCTAAAACTAGAAAAGGAGAAGGAGATCAAAGGAGGAGTTTAGCTACAAGTCAGAGAGTAAAAAAAAAATGCAGGGTTCTCATCCTTTGTCTTCCTTCTTCACTTTTTTTCTTTCTTCTTGCTCTTCCTCTATTTCTCATCAAGGTACCTGTTGCCAAAGCTCTGCCTAGCCCTGCCTCCACTACAACATTTGTGAGTATTTTTGGTATTTTAAAAATACTCCAAAAAGTGTGAATACCAAGAAAGATTTCCTTTTGTTTTTCCTAATGCTTCTAAAATGCTAAGAAAAAACTGTCAAAAACTTTTGCCATTTTTAAAATACTGAAAAATATTTTTTGGCATTTTGAAGGTGTTCATGTAACATCGGCAAAAAAGATCTTCTCAGCGTTCTTTGAAAAAAATGCCTAAAATGCCAAGAAAATTTCTGACGCTTTAAGAAAAGCGTTGGGATTTTTCTCAGTGCTTTTTCTAGAAATGCCAGGAAAAATCCTGATGTTTCCCCCAAAAACCTAGGAATGTTTAATTTTTTCTGAAAATTTTATTTTAAAAATTAACGTATACCGAAACTACATCCCATACAACACATATATATATTTGAAAACTATATTTCAACAATTATAATTGAACATTTACTATACATCAGTTACAACCATATCTATAATTATTTAGATTAAAATAATTAACAACAATAGTTTTTTGGTCCCAAATGTGAAAATCATATCCTTTTTACAACTCATGCAAGACTTTAAGTTTGAGAATAATCTATGAAATAAAAGAAAATTAGGCTAATGCAAATAAAATGAAGAATTTAAAGCAACTCTCTTCACTTTTTTATTCTAGGCTTGAGACTAGCATTGACATTTTTATGCTATAAAAACTTGTCAGTCATAATAGATAAATATAAAAAAAAACTATACAAGAACCAACTACCAAAAATAATTAGAGTAGGCAAAGAAAATATAGCAATAGTAGGTAAAGCAAGTCATGTCAACCATAAATAAAAGTAAATGATATAGAATAAAATATCCAAAATAAAGTTATGGCTCAAGCACAATACAGATGAATATAAAAGGCCACAACATCATTAACACTCGCCTATTTCGGGTCTTGCCTTCGCATGTAAAGGTGGATTTCCGATTGGCTCGGACCCCTCCTGTAAAGAAACAAAAATGAAACAACTATAAAGCATGAGATAAAATTACAAAGTGGAAATTTGATTTTTCTGCAATACCCAAGTATTGCTTGCTCATGTACCAGATCCCTCAATTTTAGGTTGGTTTGCATTCTCCAAAATTAGTTTAATTTCATACATTTGTGTGGCCTTGTGAACCAACCTTATACTAAAAAAAATTTGATTAAACAAAAAAATACACCGTAGGGGCTGGTCGGCTCATAGTAGCCACTAAAGACGCAAAGGTAGTCTATGGCCTAGCTATGGCCACATGAAGAGGAGCAACATGTGCTGCTACTTTTGCTTAGAATTGTGCCTATACTTGTACCTATTCTTGTACCTCTTCTTGTACAAGTGCATTTAATTTAGCCTGTGTAAAATGGTGCTTGTGGTACAACCCTCTGAAGGTACTCCCAAAAATCTGTGTGGGCATGGGTCCTATATCAAACATCTGAAGCTGACCATGTCTCTCATAGCTAAATACTTTGGTGTGAATCTCATTTTGAGCTACAATATCATCCTCTAACAGCTCTTGTCATAGTTGTTCAATTCGAGCTTGTAGGTAGAAGCTATTAAAAAATGCAAACAAATTATTCAATAATTAGTCATAATAATGGATTATAAAATATTCTCATTATTGCTGCTGCAGATGCTCTGTCGATTGGCTATCCATATTTTCTCATATGGGATACCAAAAACACATCGAGATTTGAAGGCTCGAATCCAGATTGGTCCTCCAACTATGACATGTGTTACATTCGACAAACTCAATGTTAACATTATGTGATAACATATAGTAGCTAACATTAAATTCACATTTATTAGTGAAAAAATCTCAGCTCTCAAATTCGCATAACCCTTGCGACCCAGAGAGTAGTCCATTTTCTATTCTCTCTACTTTTTTTCCTAATACAACAAACGTGTTATTACTCTAATAAGCTCGTATATAGAACAATGTAATAATATAAAATTTATAGAAACTAGACATACTCGGATAGCTGAGCTTTGCTAATATGTCACACAAGATGGTGCCACTAATCTTGTTCAACCCTAGATGATGGGCAAGTGACAAGTCGCCGTAGTTCATTCTTGAAAGGTGTGAAATACCTATTCTTCACATCTGCCTTCCAATCTCGCCATCTCTTGTCCAACAACTTCATTATGGACTTCTTACAATCCTCCTCCAGATTAGTATTTACCTATAAAATGAAAGAATAATAAGTTAGTACATAAATACACAAATACAAAAATATTATATTATATTATATTTTATATATATATATATATATTACTTTGATATCTTTCCAAATCCTTTGCTTGTTTGCCTCTAGCATTGCCACCAATCAGTGTAAGTCAACAGTAATATGTTGCCATCCTTCACCATTATTTCTAATTGAGTAACCAATTTTGCCGAATTCTCTCCAATAAACTGGCCATACTAACTGACGGTCAACATAAGCCGATATCCCTCAAAGCCCTATATTCCAATAGGCTTGCTAGGCTAATGGCTTCTTCTACTTGACTTAGTTGCACCACTAGGACATGAAAAAGAAAATGTATAACATATAAATGTATATAACACATAGGATGATTTGTCCATAAAAAATGGATTTAATTGAGGCAGTGCAAACCTTCGCCATGGTCGGTCTTGTGATCCTCTACTCCATGAAGTAGGAAAGCCATGCTATCTCCATCAGAACTTGAATGAAAATCATCATTCGAGGAGAACTGAGTCTCCAATACCAATTCATCTATCTCCATATTTACAATGGCATCTTGGACAGTCCTAATATGTCCCCTTGACTGAGCTATTTTAATCTAAAATTGGAAAAAAAAAATAGCAATCAATTCAATGTATAGTTAAAATAATATCAAGTCAGAATACTATATATAGCAAAGTAGAAGGAAAACTTAAGAAAAGTGTCTTACAATCAAATTATGCCATGTTGCTGTCTGATATAAAATCATCATCTTCAGTATCATCATTATTATTATCACAATCAATGTCCTCTTTTGTCTTAGATTCATAACTAATGGATTCGATTTCATTACTTTCATCTATACATTGCTCAAGAAATGCTAAAAGAGGCATGCCAATAAGTAGACCTTTAATGTCTACTCTTACAATTTCAATTTCAAATTTGAGATTCTAGAAGTTATATGGTTCTGCCACTAGTCCTTCTTCATTAGCATCATCTAATTCTTCATAAAGTGTGTTCACGTACTCTCTGGGGGTCATCTCTACAACCACATGCTACTCATGCTATACTATATCTTGCACATTAAAAATTTGATGTGCTTGACAAGCTAAAATATAAGGCTCATCTAAATGCTGATTGTGTTTGCACATCAAGTTGCTAAAATTCACCAATTTAAATCAAAGTCATATGTTTTTAGTCTAGCGTTGTTGTCTATCCAACTACACTTAAATAGCACATATCTTAGTTCATTGTTATATCATAGTTCAATAATGTCTGTTAGGACTCCGTAAAATGTGATATCTACATATTTAGGGTGCATATCCTTCTTTCTTACAAAACTTTTCATAACTATTTTTAAGATGATGCCACCATTCTGAGCATGCTGATTCATTTCACAATTTCTAGTATGAAACCTGAATCCACTAATGAGATACCATGAAAATCTCCTCGCCCACATGTCAGGCCCTACAACTAACAAGGAAATTTCTTTTGGTACATGTTTAGCATTGCTACTGCTTTCTAAATTAACAACCTATAAATACAAACAACAAATATTGTAAAATGTCGATTGAAGGTGTGCATGCTTACATAATCTCTGAACCATTTTGAAAATATTTTGTTGTGAATTTTTTTTCATTCAAATTTTCATCTTCTTCACCATTGATCCACCTTTATTGTCTGAAGGTGTGCCCTACCATCCCAAGAGAATGTATGCAATAGATTGCAAAACACTTAATGATCACTTAATAGATTACTCGACATAGGCATTGACAATGTCAAGAATGAAAAGCATATGTCGATGAGCTTGGGTCTACACAATCTCATGTAGGCAATGAAATCCATGCAATGACCCAATTGGTCAACCCATTGCAAATTTGAACTCACCCTAATGATTCTAAGAATATGAATAAAAGTTCAGCAAAAAATTATTTAGGTATATTGTGCAAAATATCATGTATTCTTTGGCCAAATAATCCTCTGTAATTGATCCTTCTAGATGAGTCCAATTCTACATGTAATTCTTGAGTTTCAAAGATACCTAATGTGTAATAATATTGGTTAGCATGAAAGTAAATATGTCAACATTTTTAGTATGTATTATATATAAGGAGTTATCAAAATTCACCTCTTAATAGGATACATAGACCAATATTGCACAAGACCAGCAAAAGCCCCTCCTTTGCCAAATGGATAGGAACATGTTCCATGACATTAAAAAATGAAGGTGGGAAGATATGTTTGAGCTTGCATAGAGCAACGACAATCCTTTCTTGCAAAGCATCAAAGTAAGATTGCCAAGAGGTTTTTGCATATAGTTGCCTAATGATACTACTCATTTCAATTAGTATTTTGGCGACATCTTTTGGAAGACAAGACCTGACTATGATTGATAATAATTATTGCATAACTATATGACAATCATGGCTCTTCAAACCTAATATCATCTAATCCTTTAGATTCACACATTTAGAAATATTTGATGCATTACCATCAAGTACCTTTACATTGAGAAATACCTCTGACTTTTTTGCTCATTGTAAATATAGCAAGAGGCAAGTAGGTCTTACTATCTCTTTTTTGTGAATGTAGTGTATTTCTTATTCTGATATCCCTAAGATCCAATTGTGCATTCAAATTATCTTTCAACTTGAGAATTCCCAACAATGTTCATAACATGTTATCAAGAAATTTTTTTCAGTATGCATAACATCAAGATTATGCCATATCTACAATATGCTCCAGTACGAAAAGTCAAAGAACACACTTATCTTTTTCCAATTGCTCCTTCGTCTTGTATGTCTCTTGTTGCCCTCTAGTCTTTCTCTTTTTGTTGACTACATGTAACTCTGTATAGGTTCCCATCTCATTTAGCAAAAGCTTTCACTTCATTCAATGCATCTTCTCTGGATTCCTGGGGAGGGGAGGTGAGGAACACCATGCTCACACATACAATCAAAAATGATGACTTGTCTAGTTGAAACTTATGATATACAGGCAAGAATTGTCAATGACACATATAAAAAATTTACAATCATACTTCAATGAATGGAAGATGCATTCTTCTCACAAATGAGACATGCCTTCTCTCCTTTCATTATATAACTTGACATATATGTATACACAAAAAAATCATTAACAGTTCACAATAATACTGCACACATATAAAACATCTCTTTTCTACTTGCATCATAGGTTGGGATGCTTAGTTTCCATAATTCCTTCAATGATTCTATCAACAATTGTAAATATCCATCTATGTCATTTCCTGAGCCCCTTGATCTCTCAATAATCATGGATAAGATGAATGATGGTTGCGTTGTACATAACCATAAAGATAAATTGTATGGAACCAAAACCACTGGCCATGTATTATATAATATGCTTATTATTTTAAAAGGGTCATCTGAAGCTAACCCCAGCCATATGTTGCGACAATCCATTAGAAAGTGTGGATGCTTGTTATCAAAATCCTTCCATGCTATGATATCTATAGGATGCCATAATGATCCATCATCTAACTAGCCTTCTGCATGTCATCTCATATGTGGAGTAGTTTTTTTAAATACGAAGAGTTATTGTAGTCTCAGCTTCAAAGGGAAGTACCTAACGACCTTCATTGGTATATTATACACTTCCTAACCATCAGCATCATCTTGGATTTCCACTTGCTTGTATCGAGATGCTTTACAATGATTGTAATATGTATAGTATACAATGACTGGGACAAGCATAAATCTTCATGTACCTAAGGCCTAGGTTTTTTACAATGTTCCAAGCTTCATGATAAAAACTAGGAAATGCACTCAGCTCCTGGAATGTCTCCTTCATAGTCTCCAATAGGATACTGAATGATTGGTTATTCCATCACCATTTAGCCTTCAAGGCCAACAATCACGTGATGAAGGATAAGAATGTGATGTTCTTACACCTAGGGTATAGCTCTCTATTAGCTTCAGTGAGTAGTTTGAAGAATTTTATATCATCGTTCATAGGAACTTATGGTGGTATATCTCCAGTTGGAATACCAAATGCATTATGTAGCAAACATTCAATCCCATTCCCATTTTTATCATTAAGTGCATCTGACCGTGAAACTTGACTATGTTGGGTTTTTTGCTGATACCATGGCTCTACGAAAAGTCTAGTTAGTATATGATGAACTCCATCCCCTTACTATTATATGTTTGTGAACCTCTTTTTATGTCTAGTTGTGCATATTCATACAGTCAATACATGAACATCTTATTAATTGGTCATGACTCTTGTTCCTATAAACATATTCAAGAAATATACTAACTCCTTCAAGGTATCTCTTGTCCAACTAATTTTTTATGTTAATCCAACTCTTGTCCATCATGTTACTAGCCAACCAGAAAATAATATCATATAATAATACAAAGAAGGCCACAATTTACTACAAATTCTGTAGTACAATCTAATTGCTTAAGAGTTATAGTCCATGAAGGATTATATTAATTAATTACTCTATATTATCGTAATAACTTAAGTCCTTTGATAATTCTGAAAGTTTTCTCTTTATGATATTGGATTGTGACTAACTAACTCATAGTCAATGCAAGAGTAATCCACAATCCTTCCTGTTAAAGATAATCACCTTCTTAAACTATTTCATTATTAATCTTAAAAACACTAGCAAGTGTTACTTGACATGTTTGAAATGACGAACAAAAGGAACAAAATATAAAATTGATGAGTATTTGAACTTGTAATCATCATCATAAAACATTTTCTGAAGGAAGAAAACTCAATAACAAGATTTTTCTTAGTCATTATTCATAAACCCAATTATATAAAGTAAGCCATACTTCCAAACCTAACATGATCATAACTAAAATATTACAAAAAAGATAAGCTAAATAGTATCTAATTTTCAATCTATTGACAAAAAGTGTAGAAATTAGCACACTAATATTCTTACAGCTTAAGCAGGCAGGCGTGGGTGGGCGTGCCCCAAGGCTGGTGGTGTAAGCACAACCGAGTGTGGGCACAAGCGGACGTGGCTAGGGGCGGGTGTAGGCTGGCACAGGTGGCCACGACAGGGGGTGAGCAGAGGCCAGGTGTAGGCACAGGGGGTGCAACCGAGGGCGGGCACAGGCCGACATGGGTGAGCATGGCCAAGGGCGAGTGAAGGCAAGTGCAGGCACAAGAGGGTGCAAGCAAGCCCAGGTGGGCACAACAGGGGGCAAGAGGAGGTTGGCACGGTTGGGCGCAGGCGCAGGCTGAAGCGGGTGGGCATAGCTGAGGGCGAGCAGAGGTCGACAGGGATGGGCACAACCGAGCGCAAGCCAGCACCGATGGGTGTGGGCACAAGCTAACGTGGGTGGGAGCAACTAGGGTTTTGTAGATAACGCCAAAAATTACCAACATTCTCTTCAAAATATCATAATTTCTAGTGTTTGTAAAAAGTGAATTATCAATGTTTTGGTAGCCAGCACAGAAAAAAGTGTTGACCTTAGTCATTAATGTTATAGTGCCCCTTGCTCCATCCCATTTTGCAAGCTCCATCATCATCGTGGGCCCCTGCAGCTTCATCTCCTCCATACCGGCCTGAGCTTCACCTTCCACCAAAACTTTGCATTAGCACCAGTGCCACCACCAAAGTTCCTCTCCCTACCAACCAACCTTCTTGCTGAGTTGCATTTTGAGATTGCACTGGCACACCGACCCAAGCTTCCATTCACCATCTGTCACCGCCTGCAGTCAGCTCTAGCCAAGACCTGGCTGAATCCTACCCTGATTCAAAAGAGAGGTATTGCCCTTCTCCGATGGAGGGCAAAATAAAGAAGAAAGAGAAAATGGAATGGGTGAAAAAGGAGGAAGAAGAAGAAGAGAGAGAAAGAGAAAAGTAGAAAAGAAAAGGAGAAAGTAAAGAAAATATAAAAATAAAAAATTGTTGCTACTCGCACATACGAGGGAAGAAGAAAAATAGAAGAAAAAATAGAAAAGAAGATAAAAGAAAGGAAAAATAAGAAAAAGGAAATATATATATATATATATATATCTACTAATATATCTATATATATATCTATATACTATATTCTCACCCCGATGAATGTGCTTCCATCAATCTACTAAGGGCTAACTAGCGGACTCGTCCGAAAGTCAACTCTAGCTTAGGCTCAGCCCGGAGGCTCATCTGAAAGTCATTTTGATCAAGGGCCAATTTGCAAGCTTACTCAAAAGTCATTAGGAGCAAATGCTAGCTTGCAGGCTCATCTAAAGTCCAATTAGTTTAGGGTCAACCTGCAGGTTAGCTCGAAAGCCAAATTTGGACTAAAAGCCAACCTACGGACTTACTTGAAGTTTAATCAACTAAATATTAGATTGCGAGTTTGCCTAAAAGTCAAAGACGACTCGAGGTTTAACTCACTAGCTCACCCAAAGTTATTATGGCAGCTCAAGAACTCTCAAACCAAATTGATTAATATAAATCAAATAAATTAAATAACTTGATCACATTGAACTCAAGCTGATTCGGCTAAAGCAAATAAATAAATTCAAATAAACTCAAACAAAGTACCAAATGAACCTAAATTGATAAAAAATAAATGTACTAAAACTAGTCTAGGCATGCAAAAAACTCTCTGTTGGTCAATTCCTCACTCAACTGGTTGACTATTATAATCAACCATAATTGTCAAAGCTCTATCGGTTGACTAATACCATAAATCGATTGACCAGTCTGGTGAACCAAGAAACCACAAGCTCGCCATCTAATGATTGATACCTCAATTGGCTATCCAATTCTGATAAATCAAGAATAGAAC